>CM040171.1:36280751-36878251 GCA_022606695.1 Vaccinium macrocarpon | reverse complement strand
GTCAAAGTTTTATTTTGTTTCTGTGTTAAGTTCCAAAGATTTTGGTTTCACTAGTGTAGTTTTTTCACCTACCTTAAAAAGTGAGTGAAATTACCCATCACTTTGTTTGGGCAATTTGCTGCGGTCCATGGCTTTTGGTGGGTTCCATAATATCAAAAAAGGATCTATTATAATATTAGTGGTGGGTAAAATAATATTATGGAAACCACATAAACTGGTGGCCCCCATGAACTGACCAATCATAGTGGTGGGTAATGTGCACCCACGTTTAAGGTGAGGGAACATAATAGCACTCCCTATTCATAGGCATTAGATAGGTGTCACCAAAAACCATGAGAAGTGGCATCCCTTTGATCTTTGCATCTTCTATGTTCCTTTCATAATTTGTGTTCTTTAATCTTAGTCACTTTATAATCACGCATTCTAAATGACTCAACTGTTCTCTTGGTGAAATAACAGGCATAGATGGACTGGCCGTTATGAAGCTCACCTTTGGGATAAAAGTACCTGGAACCAAAATCAGAACAAGAAGGGAAAGCAAGGTCCCTCTCTTTGTATCTCGATCCCTCAAAAATAGATTCTCTGCACACAATTCTAATAGCGTCCTCCATGGGACTCTTGTTTGTTATGAAATCTAACAACTTCCAATGTTTTGGCATTGCATGGAAATCGCTAATTTATTGGTGAACTGTCCGTTGCTGCAGTTTATTTGGGTGAGTGGATAGTTTTATCAATTGTTCGGAACTATTATTGCCTCTTTTTCATGACATTAGTCTATATTTTTTCTAAAAACACTTTTGCAGGTGCATATGATGACGAAGAGGCTGCAGCCAGAGCATATGATCTTGCAGCCTTAAAATACTGGGGTCCAGGGACACTTATCAATTTTCCTGTAAGATCACATTTCTGAACCTATTAGATTTTTGAACAAATAGAAGCTGTTTCTTAATTAGTTGTCCCATAATCTCAAGATATCAAGCTCCTGTGCCTTCACGTGTGACCCGTTCTTATGAGCGAAATGACAAGTTGAAAGACAAAACAAACTGAACTGGATATCATGTGAAGTACCTAGCAAGTAGCTACCATAGAAAGATAAAAGTTCTTAAAGCATCTCCAGCCCATTGCTCAAATAAAATACTTAAAAAGTACTAGATTTTGTTTTGAAAAGTGAGTTTAAAGGATATTACCATTGGTACCTGCGCTGTTGCATTTCTCTATTATCATTCTTCTCTATTTGTCAAAATACGCACTCGTTCTTCACTTTCCATCCAAAGTTTTACGACACAATTTCAAAATCTAATTGTTTAACTACACTTCGCTTCACACCGTGTTGGTGTCTTTTGAATTCTCTATGACATGTATTTAATGCTGGACTCATTTTGATGGTATAGTTGATATTTTGATAAAGAATGGAAGTAGAAGTTAGATCCTCCAAAACAAAGGGTCATCCTCTATATTTTCTTCCATCCTCGGATATAAAGATTTTGAAATTTCCATCCTGTGCCATAGAGCAGGAGTTTGAGGATAGGTTAGTCTCGTTAAAGTACTTCGATCCTCTAAAGTGGATATATGGAGGATGGTTTGGAGATGCTCTAAGATGGTTGGATATGGAGGACGGGCTAGAGTGCCATTGGACATACCATCTTCACTCGTTATAAGGATTTGGTAAAAGTACTGTGATAGATAGTCATACTCTGCTTGCTTTTCCATTACATTTTTCATCTACCTACTTTTAGGCAGTTAAAAAGGTCATCAGGTCAATTTGATAAAAGGATTACTTAGCAATGTGGGTTAACTTTGATCTCTCAAAGATTTATATTATTGGATTCCTGAGGACTTTCTTTCTGGTATGCCAATGCACAATGTTTGATGCAGGTCACAGATTATACAAGGGATCTGGAAGAGATGCAGAATGTCACAAGAGAGGAATATCTTGCATCTTTACGCAGGTTTTTCTGACTTACCAAATACGTTGGTGTTTCTGGAATCATACTTTTGCTTATAAAATATGCTTGACTGCAGAAAGAGCAGCGGCTTCTCGAGAGGACTCTCCAAATACCGTGGACTTTCTAGGTATACTTGTGATAAATTGATGGGACCTCTATATACTTCTGTTAAAGATATATATGCTGCTCCCTATTGGTCTTCTTCAATATATTTCCTCCTTTTTTGGCACGGATATCATGGAGCTGGTTTCATGTTGTTTACCCACATGTTTGTTCTTTGTATCCTTTTTTGAGAAGCTGTTCAAGTTTTGAGTCCACGGTCTGTTGGCCTAGCAATTTATTTTGAATCGTGCAGAGTGGAGGACCACTTTATAGCGTTTCCTGAAGAAAAAATTTTTTCCCCAATTGGCAATCAGTGAAGTTTGCAACTAACTTGTCAAAGTTACGGCATGATTTATGCTGTTAACCTTTTGATGTCATTCTTTCATAGTATATTCCTTATCTTCAGAATATGAGTGAATTTTTGTATAATGATAGATTCTGCTTTCTCTTCCATGTTATGTGCTACCATTATGTAGTCGGTGGGACCCATCAGTTGCTCATTTGGCTGGATCTGATTACTTCAACACCATGAAGTATGGTAAGTTTTAATCAAATTATGATTACATCTTTAGAAAGACTTATCTATGCAAAGATTTACGGAAATTGAAGCTTTTGAGTTTTCAGTTTCTTCTACTTCCTCAGCTACCACGTAATAAGCTTTATCGTAAAGGTACAGGTGAAGAAGCAGCAACAGAAAGTGAATATGCTGGTGGGTTTTGTATTGATCGAAAGATTGATCTGACTCCTTGCATCAAATGGTGGGGACTCAACAAAAGCCGTCAATCAGATTCTCTCACAAAATCGTCAGAGGAAGCAAAACACGGTCATTCTGAGGATATTGGCAACGAACTCAAAACATTGGAATTGGCAATCCAGCCCACTGAGCCCTACCAAATGCCGCGTTTGGGCATTTTCCGCAAAGAAATAAAGAAAAAGGACTCCAAATTTTCTGCAATGAGCATCTTGTCGAGATCTGCTGCATACAAAAGCTTGCAAGATAAAGCATTAAAGAAGAAAGAAAAACAAACTGAAAATGACGAAAATGAAGACAAATGTATGATTAGCAGAATGGACTATGGAAAGGAAGTTGAGAAATCTAGTCATGGTGGGAGAAGTGAAGGGCTAGGAGTTATACTGGATGCAGGTGGGGGATTGTCTCTTCAGAGGAATTTGTATCCTTTGGCACCCTTTTTGACTGCACCACTTTTGACCAACTACAACGCCATTGATCCCTTATCGGATCCCATTCTTTGGACTGCACTTGCTCCTGTTCTTCCGACTGGACTTTCTCGTACTACTGAGGTTTGTATATTTGTCTATGAAAACTGAGATGGTTAAAGAATCTCGGGATTTTGCTTCCTTGTGCTTGCTGAAATCTGTACAACGGGAGGCACATTAGGTGTTACGTTTGGCAAACGCTGTTATGTTGAAGAAAGTTTTAAAGGAGCAAATTTCGAAATGACGTTCTTTATGGATATAATTCAAAAGAGAAGTTTTACAGCTGTATGAAGTAATTAGAAATTTTTTGATCAGATGACAAACAGATTGTCTTGTTTATATCCTTAAAATTTTTTTTTTCACAATGCTTTCATAACAATTATATTCGAGTCATAACATACCAGTTGAAGCGCATCTTATATTGGCCTTGTTCAAGTTTTGAATTTTGTTGCAGGTTACGAAGACAGAGACCAGTTCAAATTATGCCTTCTTCCAGCCGGAAGAATGACTGTTCGTGCTACTTAGACTACATCGAGAGAATTTTGTTGCTCCAAGGTATATCCGGAAATTTAACAGATGCATGTACCATGTGAAGGAGGAAGCATATCTACATACAACACTGTACTGAAGGGGTAATTGTATCTTGAAGAAATGTGAGGAGAATATACAGAGTTTGTATATTTTTACTTGTAACGACAGGAATTTTTTGTAGTACGTATCCTTAGTTCTTTACTTGATGTTTTCTGGGAGTGTACCCGACTACAGTACCCAAATGTGTGCGAAGGTTTTCGTTATTTATAGATAGTTCGAGTTTGTCACATGTATAGGAAACTGAGGATAGTTCTTACCTAATGTACATGTTAAGTTGATAGAGAAAAAGGAGTCTGCAGTATCTGCTGTTTTGGTGCTTTCTAAGATTAGCAAGTTAATGCCTCAGGCCTCCGCTTCTTTTATCTTTTACTATTTCTTTTTTTGTGGTTGGACGGTCAAGGGTGCTCGGATCAAGTTTCCCTTCTAATGCATTGGCCAGACATATATAAGGACCGTTGCTACTAGTATCGTACGATTTTGCTCCCCTTCTAATGCATCGGCAGGGTATTATTCCATCTCAACTTGTGGCATCAAACACCGAAATTTTGAGATGCACAAAATCATATTTTGAATCCCATGGGACTCGCAGGATTACATCTCCAGATTCAACTTTCAATAGGAGAAACAAGGATTCAGTTTGGTTTCATTTTTAGAATCAGTTTTTGAGTGAATACTCTCTTTAGCTGGTAAATAAAAGGTGCATGCTCAGGGGTGGACTTAAGGGGTGCAAGCGGGGGGCCCTATGCACCCTCCAATTATCCCAATTTTCCTACTAATATTTTAGGGTTTTGTTTGTAAAATTATGAAGAAAAATCCCCTCAAATTGTATTATTTTATATAAGGATGATCTAATGTATAATGATGATATTTTTTTGTTAATTTATGAATACATATGATTTGGTCCAGCGTACGTCCGCCACTATACATATTTTTTTGAATTCTTTTATTGGTTTTATTGAATTAGTAAGAATTACAAAAAGTTCTCAGCATCAATGCATCATTTTTGTCGAATTGCTTTTGTTGAATATGGGTGGTTTTAACATCCATGATGTCCGGAAAGTGGAAGAACCAAGATTCTAAAACTCGCTAGGCGCTCTCAGGGTGGCCGGGCACCTTCTAGCTTCCAGGGCCGAGTACTCGGCGCCTAGTCGGGCAATCAGTTGGGATAGTGCGTCTAGTCGGGCTAGTCGGCAAGGGTCCTTCTATCGCCTTAGTGGCAAATACTCGGCCTTCTAGACTTTCTTTTAAAACACCGGGAAGAACACAAGATTCAAATACTAGGGATGACATTTTACTCTTTTTTTTTTGTCAATCGTCATACCTAGTCTATTACATGGGGTAATGAGACTCAATCTCGAAATGCAGTGTGGGGCATCAACTATCTAAGAGCTCTACCACATGAGCTAGCTACCACTTGCGACATTTTACTTGTTGGATTATGAAAACAATGTTATTGTTCTAGTAGGCTGACATTTGCGTCCTTTAGAAGTTCACAATACGGCTGAAGACAAGTTTTTACCCTATGCTTAGCTAAAACCTCGAAAATCATTCATCAAGCATGATATGTTGGAATTCAATTTTGAACAATTTTTTCTAACCATTTACCTAATCTCACAACCAAGGGTTAAATTCAGAACATTCGAGTAGTTAATGTTTTGTACTAAAATATGATAATATATTGGAACAATTGTGTGTAAATTTTGACCGATGGCGCCAATGGGTGTAGTGGGCCGATTAACTGATTAGGATTTTTTTTGTTACTTTATTAAATAAAACGCGACTTTTTAAATTTTATTCCCGAACTACGTGAAGTTGTGGTTAGAAATCACGTTTTCTAAAAAACGTGTTTGGCAAACACATTTTCACAGTTGATTAAGACGGATTAACAAAAAATTAAATCAATCCTAATCTAACTTGAAAGGCGCTTTTAGAAAACGTTCTTTGTAGACACGCTTTAAGAAGTCGTGATTGCCAACCACGTTTCTCAGTGTGAAAAATTTCTAAATGTTGTTCACATTCAGTTCGGGCTTTTTATCAACATCCCACCGTCTCTCTCCAATAATGATACATACACAAACTTTGTGCCACAACCTCACTCATATGGGGTGTAGGGCTCGCAGGTGGGGCCATATGAATGAGGTTGTGGTGGGTTGTGAGACAAAGTTTGGATATCATTTTTGGTCTCTCTCTCTCACTACTACATAACAGTTCTACCAATTGAATACTCTCACTTGTATACAAATCCGAGAAGTGTGAAGCCATTGAAGAGGTTCAGGTTCTCTCTCTCTCTCTCTCTCTCTCTCTCTCTCTCTCTCCGTCCATTTCTCTGTTTGCTGTTGTTTGATGGTCCATCTCCCTCTTCGTCCACCTGAGAAGTGATTTTGTACGTTTTTGTGCAGGAACCCAACAAGTGTGCTTCGAATCTACATTTGGGTAAGTATATTTTATGCTTTTGATGTTTTTTTTTTCTTTCTACTTCATTGTTGTTGTGTTTTGATTGTGGATCTGAATGTTGGGTGCTACATTAGGAATATTGGAAATTTGATTGGGGATCTGAATGTTTTCCTTCTTTTTTTGGGTCATACTTGCAATGGTATTTGATAGAAATAAACTTGTTAGTGGTTGTGAGTGATATTGTCGCTTTCTATATCTGTGATTAGTACTCTTACTTGCTAATTTGCTAGTTGAACCACCTAGGGCTGAACAAAGGAACCGAAAGAACCGAACCGATCATTTTTTTGATTTTTCAATAAGCCAGTTCGGTTCTCGGTTCTGGTAATTTCAAAATTTTAGTAACCGGTTCAGTTTCCGGTTCTTGAGATTTTGAGTCCGGTTCGAACCGAACCGGTTATATATATATATATTATAAAAGGGTAAATTACACTGACCTCCCCTAAGCTTACTGACATTTTCACTGATCTCCCCTCTGGTTTTGAAAATTACGTTAACCTCCCTTACTTTACAAACTAATATACAAAAACCTCCCTTGCCATTAAAATTGACTTAATAGTGTTAACTTTGAGTGCTAGAAGACTATTATACCCTTCATCACAAACAATTTATGTTACATTATCATTACATATTTTATGTTAACACATATTAACGAAAAAGAGTAAGATATTAAATTGGACAAACCTTAAATAATTTTCAGATATTTAAATAATTTTAATCCTTTTTTTAATATATAGTGTATTTTTTCCTTTTAATTTATTTAAATAATTTTCAGCCCTCTTTTTTTAACATATAGTGTTTCTGTTTTAAGGTTTGTCCAATTTAATATCTTACTCTTTTTCGTTAATATGTGTTAACATAAAATATGTAATGATAATGTAACATAAATTGTTTGTGATGAAGGGTAAAATAGTCTTCTAGCACTCAAAGTTAACACCGTTAAGTCAATTTTAACGGCAAATGAGGTATGTGTATATTAGTTTGTAAAGTAAGGGAGGTTAACGTAATTTTCAAAACTAGAGGAGAGGTCAGTTAAAATGTCAATAAGCTTAGGAGAGGTCAGTGTAATTTACCCTATATAAAATTAATATTATATAATACCTTACTCGAAAAAGGGAAGGGGTGGGGAGTCAAACCTCTGCCCTCTCGCGTAAGAAGCACTTCAATTACCAACTTGGCTAGCCAAGTCGTTGGTAACTAGGTAGGAATTAATTATATTTAATACAACTATGTTTTGGCTTATATATATACACAGCTCACGATGGGTACGCTCACTTTCCCAAAGTTTTTCCTAAGGGTGTCAAATGGGTCGGGCTGGCATGGGCACGGCACGTCCGAGTCGGCACCGACGCCGGCATACCGCGGTAAAACACGGCATGGCACGACCGAACGCGTCCGCGGTATAAGACGCCGCACGGCACAAGCACAAAATGAGCGGCGAGCACGACATGGGCTAAGGTGGCGCGTGGCACGGCATGACACGGTCTTCTACCAGCACGACACAAGCACGATAAGAAGTCAACGTGACACGAGGCACGAGCACGAAAGGTGGCACGACACAGCACAGAAGTAGCACGGACATGGCACGAGCACGGAAGTTGCCCTGGCACGGCACGACACGAGCACGGAGCATGGAAGTTGGCCCGGCATGGCACGACACGGCGGCTCTGCACAGGCACGGCACATGGGAAAAAATGTTAAATAATTTATTTGTATGTATTTTTTGATAATCACAAAAATAAAAAAGAATTATTTTTTGGTTTTATAACTTGTGTTAGTGAATTATATATTTATATAAAGTTTAAAAAAATTAAGTCATGAACAAAAAAATAAACAAGAGGGAAAAAGAAGTTACAAAAATTTTATTGATTTATTTCATTTTATTTTATATTTTAATTTTGAGAGAGAGAGAGAGAGAGAGAGAGAGTTTGGACAAAAAAATAAAATAAGCTTTTAAAATATTTTTTGACATGTTTGATAATTGATACATTACCTTTTATCTAATAAAGATTTTGAAAAAAAAATAACATTTTTTTGTTTGTAAAAGAAAAACTAAATAGTGTTTTGCAACTTGTAAGTAAGTCACTAATTCATGAACAAAAAAAATAAAATTTTTAAAAATAATAATAATTTTTTATAGAGAGAGAGAGAATATATATATATATATATATATATATATATATATATATATAGAGAGAGAGAGAGAGAGAGAGAGAGAGAGAGAGAGAGAGAGAGAGAGAGAGAGAGAGAGTTGGAAAAAAAAAAGAGCTTGTAAAATATTTTTTTACATGTTTGATAATTGATACATTTCCTTTTATCTAATAAACATTTTGGAAAAAAAAAAATTCTTTTTGAAAAAAAAAATTAATGTTTTGCAACTTGTAAGTAAGTCACTAAGTCATGAACAAAAAAAATAAAAAATAATATATATATATATATATATATATATATATATATATATAGAGAGAGAGAGAGAGAGATTGGAAAAAAAAAGCTTGTAAAATATTTTTTTACATGTTTGATAATTGACACATTTCCTTTTATCTAATAAACATTTTGGAAAAAAAAAAATCTTTTTGCAAAAAAAAAAATTAATGTTTTGCAACTTGTAACTTGTAAGTAAGTCACTAAGTCATCAACAAAAATAAAAAATAAAAAATAATAATTTTTAGGGAGAGAGAGAGAGATGGACAAAAAGAGAAAAACAAATATTTTTATAAAAAAATGATAGAAATTCAAATGATGGGAATTAGATTCTTTTATTAAATTATATTATAGAAATTATTAGATGTTAAATTATAGAAATTATAAAAATTATAGAATTATTTTTATTAAATTTGATTATAAAAATTATAAATTATACAAATTAAATTTGATTCATTTCATAGTTTCACTGTCTCACTCTCACATGAACACAATAATGGGCATCCACTTTTCAAACCAAATTTCAACGATCAGAACCATTAGTTGTGTTTAAAACGTGTTTTTAGCATTTTATGCAAGGATTTTGCAAAAAATCATACCCGGAAGTAGTTGATTGGAGTAGGTTTTCGTAAAACTACTATACGAAAACCTAGCCCGATCAAGCCCTTTTGGGTTTTTTTTTTGCCAAATCTTTGCATAGGACTTTAAAAACATGCTTTAAACACATCTAAAGATTTTTTTAAAAATTGATTAGGTGGCCTTGAAGTGGTGCATTATAGTACTAAAATTCCATTAGAAACACTGAATGTGTTTTGATCGTGTTGTTACCGATATCGGATGATCATCGATTTTGGGGAGAATGATAGAATTGACGAGATATTAAATTGCAACGGTTCAGATCGAACATTCGGAAAAACGAGTCTACACCTACCTTGCAATTCTATACATCGAACTTACTTGGTTCTGAACCAAGCTACTATGTTATGGTATAATGTACGATAGCCAACAATCGCAACACAATTATGACGATCCACACCGTTCACTTTTTTTGTGTTGATGTTTCAATGACTCACCAATTTTTTCGACGATCGGATTTTGAAAGGCCCTCCATTGCAACACAATTACGATGATGCTCACCGTTCATGTCATACAATGGCTTTAGAGGCCCACTTTTTGGTCCCACGTGAATAATCAGAACCATTAAATGATTTCAAAATAATGTTTCGTACGGCTTTGCCAAAAATCAGGTCAATTGGATATCCGTAACTCGTCGATCCACATTACAAATATCCAATTGATTTCAATACTTGGTTGTTTGGATAGACCAATTACGCATATCCAATTGACTTGATTTTTTGCATGGCCGTACAAAACATCATTTTGTAATTATTTAACGGTTCAGATTATTCGTGTGAGACCAAAAAGTGGCCCCCAAAAGTCATTTTCTGTTCATTAGATCTTCTGTACCGGTAGCCTAGCTAGCCCTAGTATAAATATACCATTATAAGGGATTGGCAACCACTTTTCTATCAAACCCTAATCGTCTCTCTCTCTCTCTCAAACAAACGGTCGTCTACAGTATACTCGTCTCTCTCTCTCTCTCTCTCTCTCTCTCTCTCTCTCTCTCTCTCTCTCACATCGATCTCATCTCACTGATCTCAGGCTCTCAGCCATGGAGCCACCATCATCGGACATCTATCTCCACCATCGACAGTCACGATCCACAGACCATAGATCTTCACCATCATCGGACACCGCCACGATCCACCAGTCATCGATCTCCACGACTCCACCATCCACCGCTCACGATCCACAGTCATCGATCCCGTGGCGATTCACCACAGTCACCGAGTCGCGATCTCCACCACAGTCACGATACACAGTCATCGATCTCCACCATCCACAATCACCGAGTCACGATCCACAGTCATCGATCTCCACCGAGTCATGAGTCACGATACACACTCTCTCTACTCTAATCACCGGACCACCACCGCTCACAACCACAGTCCAGTCACGCTCACAAGTCACAACTAGGGTTTGATTTGTCTGGACTCTAAAATCTAGGGTTTGATTTCTATATTTTGGGTTTTGTAATTTCATTTAATCATTGGTAAGTGTTTTAGGTTTCTGTATTTTGATCAGTCATTCACCACTTATTTACTCATTCACCACTCATTTTGACTTCTTTTTTTGTGTAGATGGATGCTGGTAATTTTGATTTTTTTGATGATGAACATGGTGTAGACCTTGTTGTTGCACCAGAGGGACGGGGTTTGGAGTCTGTAAGTGTAGGCGAAGCTACTTCAAACATTGTTCACACTGGAACAGGGCCTTCCGGTTCTACTCCAGCAGATTCAACTCCTACTAATTCAACTACTGGTTCAAAAAGGAAACGCACGTCATGGGTATGGAAACATTTCTCTGTAGTTGAGCACTTTAAATATGAAAATGGTATTGACATAGGAGCTAGGGTTGTATGTAATTATTGTGGTGTGCATTATACTTGCGTTAGTGATACTGGAACAGGGCATCATGGTAGGCATATTAGAAGTAAACATTCAGATAAAATAGTGAGTGGTGAATCTGCGAGTAGTTTGAAAGATTTTGTTTATACGAAAGAAAAAATGAGAGATGGATCACCCGATTCGTAGTGAAGCCGCAAAATTTGAACAACCATTTACTTTTGGTGATGATATTAGATTTGAATATTTTATGCAGAATTGTGTGAATCCTGAATTTGCTAAAGTTTCTTGAAATACAACCCGTAGTGATACAATGAAAGCATATAATGAAGTTAAAAAAGATTTGATTTGTGAACTTGCCAAACTTAGTGCGATAGGTTTTACTTTTGATATGTGGTCTGGTATAAATAATCGTGGTTATATGTGTGTCACTGCTCATTATATAGACTCCATTTGGACTTTGCGAAAAAAATTATTGCTTTCCGTTTAGTGGAGTTTCCTCATGATGCTGATCAGATTTTTGAAAGAATTATGTGTGTGTTTAGGAATTATGAACTTGTTGATAAAATTTTAGCATTACTTTTGACAATGCAAGTGCTAATACTGCTTCATTACTATTGTTTAAAAGAAATTTGACTCCTGCTTATTTTGGTGAATTATTGCATGTTCGATGTGTGTGCCACGTCATTAACTTGGTTGTGCAAGATGGTTTGAAACATATAGCACCACAGATTTCAAAAATTAGATCTGCTATTTTTTTTTATTGGTACTTCCTCATCTAGGCAACCAGAATTTGATAAATTGTGTGTTACATGTTACAATGTGAAAGCAAAACAAATGAACTCTGATATTGTGACTCGTTGGAATTCGACCTACCTTATGTTAAAGTCTTGTAGGAAATATAGTGATGTGATATTTGTTTTTTTTAACCAGAGGTATCATAGTGATTCTTTATCTCCATCTGATTGGAAAATTGGTTTTAAGTTCATGAAATTTTTTAAAGTGTTTTATGTTGCTACATTAGCTTGTTCTGCTGTTCGTTATCCTTCTTCTTGTGTTGTGCTTAATCATATCTACAATATTAGTCTCACTTTTCATAATTATAGGGCACGCCCAAATTTTGTAAATGCTTGTTTGGATATGGAAAAAAAATTTAGAAAATATTTCAAGGAAATGCCACCACTATTTATGTTAGCTGCGGTAATGGACCCTAGGATTAAGGTAGCGGGTGTTTCAGAGCTCTTAAGAGAGATTGATATGAATTTATGTATTACTCCCTCCGTTCCTATTTGTTTGTCCCTCACTCTCTCTCTCTTGCCATTTTTCAAATAAAAAATTAAGTACTTCCGCGTATCATTTTTCAAATTTTTTTGCACTAAATTAAAGTACACGATGAGTACTTTAATTTGGTGTAAAAAAAATTGAAAATGATACACGAAAACACTTTATTTTTTCATTTGAAAAGTGGCACGACTTTTCGTAGATGATAAACAAATAGGAACGGAGGGAGTACTACTTTACCTTCTGCTGATGTTGTGCTTGATTTATCGAATGCCATGTATGCTAGATATGAATCTAAGTTTGGTGCAATTACTTCAATTACTGCTGCCTCTTTGACCTCGTCTTCTACATGTAATGATGCATCTTGGTCTTTGCTATCTTCAACTTTAGGATTAAGAAGTAGCACTGTAACTTCACGCAATGAACTTTTTGAATATTTGGATCTAGAATCCATTAGTGCGAATGACTTGATTAATTTTGATATCTTAGCATGGTGGAAAAAAAACGAAATAACTTATCCCATTCTTTCAATCATGGCACGTGATCTACTAACAGCTCCTGTGTCTTCAATGGCATCGGAATCTGCTTTTAGTGCAGGTAAAAGAGTGTTGGATGAGAAGAGGATCAGACTAGCTCTAGACATTTTGGATTGTCTCATGTGCTTGAAAGATTGGGAGGATGCACGCCTTGAAATTGAAAAACGCTCAGCTAAAGAAGAATTCAGAGATTATTATGCAGACTCCGATATAGATAGTGATTGATGGCATTTGTTTTGTACCTATTATTCATTTATTACGTTGGGTTATGTGTCTGTGGCTTATTCATTTCAGTAGTTGGACTGAAGTGGGTTGGCAACTTATGGCGACGTGATGTTGCCCCCACTTCAGTTGTGTGTGTATGTGTGGTTGTGTGTGTGTGATTGTGTGTGGGTGTAGCAACTTATGGCAACATGATGTTGCCCCCACTTCAGTTCTATATGGGTGTGCAACTTATGGCAACATGATGTTGCCCCCAATTCAGTTGTTGTTCTTGTGGGGTGTGTGTGTGTGTGTGTCTTATTTTAGTCTGAAATGAATAAGCCACAGACACAACCCATTATTACGATTTTAAAACTTACAGAATTAGCTGAATTGTGATTTGCAACTTACGAGGGTCTTAAATTGCAACTTAATGTTGCATCTATTTCAGTTTTTGGTTATGATGAAACATACCTAAGCCAATTATCAATTGTAAGCCTTTTGGCAATGATGCTTGCTGAGCCATTTTGATAATATACCTATGATGGACTACTGAGGCCTTGGTAACACATGATGTTACCACTAAATTGGCCATTTAGGTACTACATGCTGTGTGTGTGTGTGTGTGTCTCTCTCTGTGGAAATACATGGGATGGTCTGGATGGATTGTCCTTGGGTGTGGATTCCTCTCTCGTGCGGTGTAGGTCTCGGCTTCAATGGTGAACTTGGGAGTTCTTTTAACTGAGGTACGAGACTCTTTCTTTAGTTGTATCGCGTAACTAAGGTACAAGACTTTTTCTTCATGTTGTGTGTTTTCCACTTGAATTTTTTATATATCATAGTCACGCTATATCACATTTGGATTGAAATGAATTTTAGAAAATTTTAGAATATCCAACACGCAATCCCATTTGTTGTCAACAAAGTTTGTACTGACATTACATGCAAATTGTTGTCACTTAACAAAATTTTAGATGGTCCTTTATACTTGTGTGAAACATGGCACCTTAATCTTGAATTTGAATAGTAAGCACGTGGCATAGGGGCATTTAATTAGAGGGGTGCATCAGTTTGTTTTACTTACCAGTTACCTCCACTATTTTCATGGCACTAATTGATTTCCAGTGGCAGGTTGTTCCAGAGGACTCAGACTTATGAAGGGGTTTTGCTCTAATAGCTCATTTGGGCAAAATCACATCAACTGCACCTTGTGGCTATCATTATTTGTTATTTGTCTCCTTGGAAGGAGGCATTCCTTGGTATTATTTTGGAACCACGTTTTGTTATTTGTCTCCTTGGAAGGAGGCATTCCTTGGTACTCTTATGTCTTGTTGATGTGTTTGTTTTAGTCTTTAAGCCTTGCCGAGAATTTATTGTTTGTTATATGGACTGTCATGCTTGGGCAGAGCTGCTGTATTTCAATGATTGTGCTCATTGCATTAGAAATTGGATTAACAATCTGAATTAAACTAGTCCTATCTTGCTATTTGTAAAAGAGTGAGTGATGGAATTTTGTGTGCGTTCATATGAAACTTATGTAGGCCTATCCGCCTATGTGGTTCTAAATGATTGTCTTATGTAGGCCTATATTAATATTAGTGTTGGCCTATGTGATTCCTGTTTTGAGCCCATTCTTATTGAATCTGCTGGTACTTGCTGCAATAATTTGGTGAATCTGTGGGATAATTTGGCAATGATGTTAAACTGAGCCTTGTTTTCGCAACTCTGAACCTGAATTTTGCTATAGGTTTGCATGAAGTGTTGAATTTGTGACTGCTTTGTAATTTGGCAATGATGTTAAGTGAGCTTGTATCTTTGTAGAAATAAAGATATTTGTGGGATAATTTGGCAATGATGTTTTTTCTGAGCCTTGTTTTTGCAACTTTGAACATGAATTTTGTGAAGCTGAAGAGTTGAATTTGAAGTACAATTGAGTTCTTTGGTCCTTGTTTTAACTGTCTAAGCATACACTTGCATCAGCTTGCTGCCTTATTTCTTGTATGGGTTGTGTTTGGGCTTGACATTGCTGGTTGTTTCATCTACACATTGCAAGTGCTTTAGTTGTCTTGACTCTTGAGCATGTAAATTAGGATATTTAATTATTTGAATCCCTCTTTGTGCTACAACTACACGTAAATGGTGGTCAATTGGTAAGATCTTCTAGGGAAGACATTCAAAGGTTTTTCATATGGCTTGTAGCTCAATTGGAGATGAGACTAATGTTTCTATAACTGGGTTTCGGTGGTCCAATATTTATACGTATGTTGAGAATGTTGCCTCTCTGATTAGTCAGAGTTACTGATGTCCTGCATATTCACATCTGTTTGTGCTAGTCATAGCAAAAGCATTTCTTAAAAAATTCTGATCGAGTATATATGCGATAACCACAAAACAATATTTGTACATGAAATGGTCGATATATCTGTCGTGTTACTGTGTATATTGAAGGTTACATGGGTCAATGGAATGCAATTACTTAATGTTTAATCTCTCTTCTGATGGAAACATGAGTTTTCTGGTAATTGTTTATTACGATAATTGTTTGTAACAATTAATAATCGAGTCAATTTTTGTTATTTCTGATTTACTTGAAGGGACTGCTTGGCCGAAATAGGTTATAGGTATGTTTTGGGCCAATACGGTTGGAATATTGGAGATTTGTTCGTGTTGAAAAAGAAAGAAAAGAAAATGTTCGACCTTTGTGTTAAACTTGCACCTGGGCTCACTTTGAACTCTCAGGAGCTGATATAATTGAAGGCTAATTGATTAATGCTGATATAGAGAGATTAATATTAGTGTAGGCCTATGTGATTCCTGTTTTGAGCCCATTCTTATTGAATCTGCTAGTTCCTGCTACAGTAATTTGGTGAATCTTTGGGATAATTTGGCAATGATGTTAAACTGAGCCTTGTTTTCGCAACTCTGAACTTGAATTTTGCTATAGGTTTGCATGAAGTGTTGAACTTGTGACTGCTGTGATAATTTGGAAATGATGTTAACTGAGCTTGTATCTTTGTAGAAATAAAGACATTTGTGGGATAATTTGGCAATGATGTTTTTCTGAGCCTTGTTTTCGCAACTCTGAGCCTTGTGGGATAATTTAACTGTAGTCTTTTTGGGCAGTGGTGGTACTTGCATGTTGCTGTTGCATGCAGTTTGGTTATTGGTGCTACTTTGAAAGTTGAATCTGTTAAACTGAGCCTTTTACTTTGAATCTGTTATGCTCATGTTATGTTCATATGGGCAATGATGTTAAATTGAGCCTTTACTTTGTTTTCTAGGCAATGACGATAGATGTCGAATAAATCTGTTAGAACTTTGGCTTTGGTTGCTAACTTGGGGGGCAATCTTGTTGCATCCAAGAGTAGCACCAAGGGTATGTTCTTAATGCCTGAGCCCATGTTTCAACTTTTCTGCATAATTGTTTTTTTATTGAGTTATGTCCAGGCATGTAAGAAGAGGTCAACTCCAAGATTGCCATATGACCAGATGACCTTGTTGGAAGATGAACTTTGAACAGGTCGGTTCGTTATGCAATAGATTGCAATGTTTTTTTTCCCTTTTGTTGCTTTGTTGGCATGCTATGTTACTCTTTTAGTTTGTAATTTAAACTAAGCACTGGTATAATTTGAACTAAGTACTAGTGTGGTGCATTGGTGTTTTGAAAATTGGAAAGCTGCCAAATTTGGAATGCTATGTTACATTGTTACTCTGTTGGCATGCTATGCTATGGTTTTTTAGAAGGAAAGGAAAGGTTGATGTTTGTTTTATATCTCAGATTCTTAGGTTTTAATTTTTAAATCTCAGGTTTGGTTACCCAAACGGTTCGGGGATTACCTAACCCCGTTCGGTTTGGTTACGGTTTCAAGATCCCCTCCCCGTTCGGTTTGGTTACAGTTTCAAAATTCCAGTTTGGTTTGTCTATTTAATTGGCAATTGCACAGCTTCAAGCAACTAATCTGAGAGCTAACAAACTGGAATTTGTTGAAGGTAGACCACAATCTAGTAATGCACTAACGCATGTAGTTAATAAATAAAAAAAGTACTTCAACTACAACAATACAACAACAATAACATAACCTATTTAGTCTCCAAAAAAACAAGTACTTCAACTATTTTTTTAAAAAAAATCGAATTTACAAGTGGTGAGTCATTCAAATCATAACACGATAAGAAGGCGCGGCATCGGCACGACACAACTAAAAAAAAACGCACAGCACGGCCAGGCCCAAGGCCCACAAGGCCTGGGCCTAGGGCACCCCAAAAATGGGTACTGTTTGGGGCACCCCAACATTTTATAGAAATGGGCTTGAGTAGAACACTTTTTTGATCCAAATAACGAAAGTAATCCATTATAAGTTACAAAAGAGCCCAACCATTGTAGCCCAATATTAAAAAAAACCCAAAATGGAAAATAAAAGAAGGCCCATTTGATTTGAAGTACAAATTTACCAGAACAGGCCACTAATAATTAAGTCCCTCCTTCGTTTTTTTTATATCCCTTCTCTTAACCTTTCTCCTTGTTTTGTTTCTGATGTGGGACAAAGATAAGGCAGACCTTTTGACCAGACCTTCCTTCTTGTTCCTACTCCTTGGTATTTGGCTATTCCAGATCTTAATGCTACTGACAAGAGCCACCTACGCCAACTCTTTCAATGTGCATTTTGCTTTTCTTTGTCCTGTTGTTGTCCTCCTCTCTTTTTGGTTAAAATGGGTCTAGATAACAGGACTGTCTAATATAAATATTTATTGTTATATCTATTTCATCTCCACCTGGGTTCACTAGGAGGAATTGTAATTTTGGTTTTTTTAAGGATGGAAATGGTCATACACTTTCTTTAATTAACCCCGGTTGCTTGTATAGACGCTCTCAAACAAGGATGGAGTTTTTTTTTTTCATGTAAAAATTGTTAAGTTTAAAGGGCAAAAAATTTAGAACTTGCCTTGGGCACTCAAAAGTGTTGGGCCGGCCCTGAGCACGGCACTAATAAGGCACGGCACGACGCGACAAAAAAGGCACGGCACGGCATGGCACGACAAAAAGGCACGGCACGGCACGACAAAAAGGCACGACACAATAAAAAAAAGGAACGGCACAACACAACACGAGTAAGTCAATGGCACGGCACAACACGGCACGATTAACTAATCGGGCACGGCACGTAGCACGCCATGGCACAACATGCCGTGGCACGATGAAGTAAATGGGCACGGCACGGCATAGCACGGTTGGCACGGCACGACATGGCACGATGAAGTAAATAGGCACGGCACGGCACGATGAAGTAAATAGGCACGGCACGACACGACATGAAGCACGGTTGGCACGGAAGTTGAATGGCACGGCACGGCACGGAACGACACGCACGTTTGACACCTCTAGTTTTTCCAGACACTTCTCTCTCTACCATTCTAAGCCCCTCTTCGAGATCGACGACGAGTCCATCATCGTTGGCAACTCCATCATTGTCGTGGTGTATGTATAGATCTTGTCTTCAAACTTCATCATCATTATCGTGTATGTATAGATCTAGTTTGTACTCGTTTATAGATCGATTTGTACTCTGTGTACTCATTTATGTATAGATTGTTTTGTGTATTCCTGTATGTGTATGTATTTTGTTAGATTAGATCTCTCTCTTTCTGTGGATCTGTTGTGTAGATCTGGTGTATCTGTGTATGTATGTGTTTGAACTTTGAAGTCTCGATCTCCTCTCTCTCTCTCTTTCTCTCTCTCTCTCTCTCTCTCTCTCTCTCTCTCTCTCTCTCACACACACACACACACACGCACGCACGCGCACACACACGGGAGAACCGAACCGATATGGAACCGAGCCGAACCGAATATGGAACTGAACCGGAACCGAACCGACCACTCTAAAACCGGTTTTGGTTCCTTGTTCTCTCCGAACCGGTTTTACTCGATTTAGTCAAAATCACCTGTGAACCGGACCAAACCTAGAACCACCCCAAGATAGGCCAAGCATAAAACAAGGGGGATGGAAAGGGAGATTAGTTTTTTCTGTAATCTGGTTATCAAGATTGCTGTGCCTGGGAATTTCCCAGGGGACCATTCAAACTGGCGTTTGGTGATTGTTTTTGCTGTTAGGTCCTTGGTGAAGGGGATAATGTACTTGATTGGGCAGAAAATTGAGTGGTTCTTTTTTTTTTTGAATTTCTAAATAGTTTTTCGTAATGAATTTGTACAGAAATTGATGAGAAACTTAAAAGAATATTTGCTTTGATTTTAATTAGGTGTAATCATTTTCATGGTTTCATATGCTTTTTTGTTTCCGAATTCCAACTTAATCTTTTGACAAATACGTGATTTGCCCTACCCCTTCATTGAGTACAACAAACAGAACAATTGTAGAGCAGCAGCAGCACACTGTGAAGGATGCCAACTTTAATGGTACCCAAATGCTTGATAACCAAAATACTCGAGACTTGGCCTTTCGGGATTTCACGTGTTCTCCTGTGCTAGTCTGTTTTGCTCTCTTTCTTTTTTGATAACATAGGTGGTATTATAGTGTTTAGTTGGTTATGTAACCACTAAACACATGAAATCCTGAAAGGCCAAGCCTGCTGACTTCTTTATTGATCTTGTTCTATCAACTAGAGGTTAAAACCTCACACCATAAAGCGGTGCAGCATGATTGCGTAACTGCCTATCTAATGGATGATTTACTCAAATCAATTACACATTATGTCGATTTGTACCTTAGGTGGGAGGTTGTATTTGCACGGGTTCTCAATCTATGGTGCACAGAAGGCGTATAATGCTAGCAATGGAGTGAAAATCCTGTGTTCTGCGTGCATTATCGAGGGGAAAAGTGCGCACTCCAACTAGTTTAAGAGTCCCCTCATCAATCACCACGTTAAATAGCTGGAGCCCGCCAAAAGAACGCCCTCGGTCATGGAAATATTTGACAATAGTCAACTAGTCCTACAATAAAGTAAATAGTTAGTTTTACAAACACATGATAAGTTAAATTAAGGGGACAAAAGTGAAAATGAAAACGGGAAAAAAAAAAAACCCAACCAACCTGATAGGTACTTTCGCATGAGAATGCAGAAGGATACAGTTGTGCCCTCCAAAAAAACTAACACTCTTGTAGATTTTTTGAACTACTGTATAACTTGACAAAGTGATGCATTGACAATAAGTAATCATATATCCTCCTCCCTGAGCAGTGCCTCCTTTGAAGGACCTCAACATATTATTGTGGGTGTTAGATGGATCGTGAGCTTGTATCTGCATTTGACTGCGAATTTAGTATCCCTGGCCAACATTCCCATCTCAAGATCCGTTATGACAACTTTGAGTACTTCCAGAATGTATTTGATACTGCCAGTATTGGATCATGAGCTTGTATCTGCATTTGACTGTGAATTTACTATCCCTAGCCAACATTCCCATCTCAAGATTGGTTATGACAACTTTGAGTACTTCCAGAATGTATTTGATATTGCCAGTACCTACACCCACAATAATATTTTGAGGTCCTTCAAAGGAGGCACTGCTCAGGGAGGAGGATATATGATTACTTATTGTCAATGCATCACTTTGTCAAGTTATACAACGGTTCAAAAAATCTACAAGAGTGTTGGTTTTTTTGGAGGGCACAACTGTATCCTTCCGCATTCTCATGCGAAAGTACTTTTTAGGTTTGTTGGGTTTTTTTTTTCGTTTTCATTTTCTCTTTGTGTCCCCTTAATTTAACTTATCATGTGTTTGTAAAACTAACTATTTACTTTATTGTACAGACTTGTTGACTGTTGTCAAATATTTTCATGACCAAGGGCGTTCTTTTGGCTGGCTCCAGCTATTTAACATGGTGATTGTTGAGGGGACTCTTAAACTAGTTGGAGTGCGTACTTTTCCCCTCGATAATGCACGCACAACACAAGATTTTTCACTCCATTGCTAGCATTATACGCTTTCTGTATAATCATCGTGGTCAGAGCATACCAGCGGAATTCATGGCATTAATCGCCCTCTTGGAGTGTGGATGGCATGGTGTTCGGTGGGGAAAAATTGTGTAAGTATTATTGATTGAATAAAATCTAATTAGTTCCTGTGTTAATATTGTTACATATATTTTTTTAGATTTGTTGCTTGCTTTCATATTCTCATTTGACAAAGAAAATTTCTAGCTTTTTAACCCCTTTTTCTTGTTTGTTTCAATGTGTTAGTGACTACTCGACGCTTATTTATGAACCACCCTCAACGTGGAATATGGGTAGAAGGGAATCCTTCATGAGGCATATTTGTGATTGGTTATCGTTTCTAGAAGATGGCCAAGAAACAGATGATTACAATTATGCCCTGCGACACTTGAATTTACCATGGTCATTGCGTAATTGGCAGAGTTGAATTCCTACGGGATCTCCATTAGCTGCATGCCTTGAATATGAAGGCGTGCACTACAACAACAGCGTAGTTGATTTGGCCCGGTTCATTCGAAATGCATTTGGGCATCTTGCTGTGTATTCTGAAGAGGTAGGCTTTCTTGTTGCACCATTCCAAAATATTTAACTAATTTCAATTTAAGACTTGAAACGTACTGTGTCAAACCTGCTGCTACTCCGTATGAATTCTTGGCAACTGATCGTGTCTATGCATGCTGTGCTTGAATGTTGGTTCAGTTTAGCTATGGTTTTTTTAATTATATTTAACCTTAATGGGCAAACTACCATACTCGTTGGCGGCCACTCTTACTCATGGTTTTCAAAATTAACCATGGTATCAATTCTTCACATATCCTAAAAGTTGTAAATAAATGAATTGTTGAGAATGACTCACTGAATTGAATTTAATTGTTGCCCCAATTAAAAGAACTGTAAATATGCGGAGTTCCATTTACGAACTGTCCCTAATTAGTCTCACTCCGCACATTTTGCTGCTTTAGTTACATGTTGCATGTGTCATTGCTTCCATTTACACGTTTTGCAGTTTTAGTTAACACATTTTTATGCAATTTTGTACAGGGAAGTGAATTCTCGCCGGAGCAAATTGATGACTGTTGGAATTGTGCCTTGAATTTTCCTTTTTCGGAGAATTCCAATTGTGTTTAGGATTTCCTATTGTGTTTAGGATTTCCTATTGCATTTAGGATTTCCAATTGTGTTTAGGTTTTCCTATTGTGTTTAGGATTTCCTATTGATTGTGCTTCTTATAAATAGAGGTTTTTGGGGATCCTTTAGATATATCTCATATTGTGGTCTCTCCAGAGTTACGGATTATAGCCGGCTCTTTGTATCTCTTCTTCACCATTGTTAGTGAACTCTCTCTCTCCTCGGCCGTGGACATACCTCAATCTTGGGGGAACCACGTATATCTTTGTGTCGTGTGATTGCTTGTTGTTTTGTTTGTTTTCTCCCAACTTAGTCGCATTCATAGCGTTTGTCACAACAATGACATTTTGTGAAGTTACTTCTCAATGTTCTTGGTTGAGTTGCAGACCCGGTTGTTCCCGTTTTTGCTGACATATTGCACTCCAGGGATTGAGCATTGACTTAGTATGCTGAGTTTCTATACCTTTGGCTCATAACCTATTTCCTTCCAAATTAGGGTTGTCCTCTTATTTCCTTAAATAAGTGCTTGCAATTTTAGTTCCAATTACTTGCCTTTGTGAGGGTCGAGGCAACTGCAGATAAAACATGATTTGATGGGTTATTTCACTTTTTGAAGGTTTGCTAACATTTGCTTTGTTGTTTATTGCTAGAGCTTATGAATTTTTCTGAATCTTGTAGGAGAAAAGAATGTACCTCCCATGCCGATCAAAAAAGAAGAAGAATGTACTCCCTTGTATTATCTAGTTGGTCTTGGGGGAACAGATTGCGATTAATCTTGTAGTGTTGGTTCAAGTCGTGTTGGAGTGCTTGCTTGATAGTGGTAACGAAGCTTGGAATATGTAGTCTCCTTTCCATCTCTCCTTTTTTTTCCCCCCCTAGTATATCGAAGAACATCATGTAGATTTATCCTAATCTGGCTTTCCCTTCGTTCTCGGTCTCCTTTTTGATGATATTTGATTGCGATCTTTGGGCTAGGCATTCACCTTTTGTTTATTATATAGATGGATGAGGCAGGATCTTATGAAGATGTCAACTTCTTCATGGGGTAGTAGTGGTATGGCATCCCATTTATGTATCAGATGGTACTGCATAAACGAGTTATTTGCTGATATTTTACTTTTGTTCCCACACTTGCAATTTTGTAGCATTTTGAGACAATTTACAGAGATGTGATTGCAAAGTCATAAGTTGGTAATAGAACTGCATGAGTCATCTATACAAGGGAATATCCTTGATCATTGTGTTGGAACCATCTTTGCTTCTCTCAAAAGCCCCATTCCTTTTTGCCGTAGAGAACTAATCACAGGTTGCAAGACTCCCAAAACAGCATTCACTCGTGCTCTTTCACATGACCCACCATTTCCGGAGGTGGTGTCTATGGGCTCTCTCTTTTGCATAATCTCAAACCCGTCTTGAGGCTTTGAGATCTGAGTACATTCCTGGGCTTCAACTGTTAATGCTATTTCTTTCTCGTCTGACCCAAAGAATTGAGCAATTATGAATGCATCCAGACTGCTGGCGAGCAGTTGGTTCAAGCCGCTGAGGCTATTGATTAAAATTAGATCTTCTGATATCTGGAAGAATGTATATCCAAACTAAGGGTTCTAAGGAGTCGGGCTGCAATACACAAAAATGAAGCAAAATCATCGATCAATTGCCCGCATCTGGCTGTAACACTCCATTCATCCCACTTCAATGGTCTCACTGTTCTAAACATATCAGAAAACATTCACATTTTCTATTTTATCTTTTATTAGATGACTTTGAAAACTTGTGTGCAAGAACTGATTGAAATCTTTGGATTTGTGAAGTTTGTTTCAGAAAAATTATTCATCGCATTAAGTTAATTGGTGGACATACAGTTTAATTTGCTCATAGGGCCCGAACATGTGAGGGATCGACGGAAGTGTGGATTTCAATGGGTGTTTGGTTGTGTCTGAAGTCTGGATGCTTGCCGGTGGTTTTCATCATGTTTGGCGGCGATTCTCTTCTCGTTGTATGAACGATACTGGATGCTTGTGAAGTTTGGAGTTAAAATTTTACGAGCTACAGCTAGGGAAAGGGGACTCCCATGCCTCTGCAAATTTGTTGACAAAACATTTTTTTATTTATTTATAGAAATACCATAAAATTTTGTTCTCTAGGAGCACGTAAACAGGTGTAAGTATTTCCATATAGCAGCAACAAGCACAAGAAAGAAGCCTTCATAAATTCTGTAGAGATTCAGAGAACTTGTTTTTTTACCCATTTGCTTTTTACTTGGTTGCTTTTCCCTTCCACTCCTTCGTACCTTACGTGCTGCAGGTTTGCAATCTCCTTTATGATTGGCGTGATATATAGCTTTTGTGGCGTGAATCAATTGTCTGTGTGATGTAGCTTTGGTGGCATGACCTGTGTGGTCGGGTTTGTGGTATATTAACTAAAAATTTGTATTTCTTAACAAAAATGCTATAAGCAAGGAAACACACACATAAATCCCCACAGATCCAACGTGGATAAGATGGACCCCATTGAAAATTCAAATTTGGTTTTTGGGGCACATTAAAAATTAGTGGGAATTTTAGTAGGAGCTAAACCCACCCAGGCCTCCTCTTCCCTCCACGACCCCTATATCATTCTCTCTCCCCCCCTTCCACACCATAGATCCTCCTTCACCAGATCCACCGTCGCCGCAGCCATTCAACCACCGCCACCAACGTTGCAATACCGCCACCCTCTTGAGCAATCATCCCAAACGACCGATCCTCCACCACCGGAGCCACCGTAACACGCCGTATGACAACCAACGCTGCAGCAATACTAAATCCTCTCTCATAGGTTTGGGTCTCTCACTTTCCACTCCTAATCTACATTGGATTGTTGAAAAACACAGAAAATTTGATTTGTAAAATAATGGATTGGGGTACTGTAAGAACTCCATTACCTTGGATCGGCTGTGACATTATTGTTCTCCAGATTGCTCTTTGATTACCTTATGTTGATTGCTTGTTTTAAAAGCTTGCCCAGATTCTAATACCTTATAGTCTAAATAAGGTGATTGATAGGGCTAATTTGATTTGTTATTAGTCATAATACGGGTTTAGCCCCCACTTTTTAATAAGGTGATTGATAGGGCTCGTTTAATATTTTTTCCAACACAGTTTTCATAGTTGCCATGAAAGATAAAATAATAGGACTTCATATAAAATAGCAATTTGAATGACTAGGTGAGGGGTTGCATTGGTAAACAATTCCAGCACAGTTTTCTATTACCTTAAATTTTTTGTTATTTTTTTGGCCTACTTGCATATTACTGCTTTACCATTTCCTTTACTTTTGGCCATCTTTTGTACATTGACAATACCTTTCAATGTTATCTCTTTCTTCTTTTTCTTTTTCTTTTTTCCAAAATCATTGATATGGAGGTGGCAGAAGTGGTATTGGAACCTAAGGTTGGAACGATATTCAATTCAGAAACTGAAGCTCGTGAATGTTACATTACTTATGCGAAAGAAAAAGGATTTGGGGTGGTGACAAAAAACTCTAAGAAACGTGAGGATGGGATAAAGGCTTATATAGCGTATGGTTGTCATCGGTATGGAAAGCCTAGGACAACGGCTTCAAATCTCATTAAATCCCAGCCAACAACAAAAACAAATTGTAAAGCCGCTATGAATATCTCTTTGCAAGTTGACTGGAAGTGGATGTTGAATTCGATTGAGTTGAAGCATAACCATGAGATGGACCCGGATAAAATGAGATATCTTAAGTGCTATCGGAATCTCCCAACACATACGATGAGGACAATTGAAATGAGTGCAGTAGCTGGAATCAAATTAAACAAAGTCATTTCCTCATGTGTGATAGAGGCTGGGGGCCCTGATAATCTGACATGGTTAGAAAAAGATGCAAGGAATTACAAGGATAAAGTAAGGCGGTTACAGCTCAAGGAAGGGGATGCTGAGGCAATGCACAAGTACTTTGTCAAAATGCAAAAAGACAATGGTGACTTCTTTTATGCCATCGATGTTGATGAAGATAACCGATTACGGAATGTCTTTTGGGCCGATCATAGGAGTAGAGAGTTGTACAAAGAATTTGGTGACGTGGTCACCTTTGACACCACTTACCTTGTTAACAAATACGATATGCCTTTCGCACCCTTTGTAGGGGTCAATCATCATGGTCAGTCCATTTTGTTTGGATGCGGTTTAATATCTCGGGAGGACACAGCTTCATTTGTTTGGTTGTTTGAGACTTGGCTTTCGTGCATGTCTGATTGCCCTCCTAATGCCATCATCACAGACCAATGTAGGGCAATGCAAAATGCAATAAGTATCACTCTTCCAAATGCACGGCATTGTTGGTGCTTATGGCATATCATGAATAAAATTCCCGACAAGTTAAAGGGATACGACGAGTATAAGTTGATTAAGGGCGACTTAAAGAATACTGTATATGATTCCTTGAAGCCAGAGGAGTTTGAACAAAATTGGGCAGCTTTCATCAAAAAATTTGATCTACAGTGCAATGATTGGTTAGCTGGATTGTACGAGGAGAGGCACCGATGGGTACCGGCATTTGTTAAAGATACTTTTTGGGCAGGGATGTCAACAACCCAACGAAGTGAGAGCATGAATGCATTTTTTGATGGCTACGTCCATTCGAATACCACCTTGAAGGAATTTGTGGAGCAATATGAGAATGCCTTATGTAAGAAGGTGCTAAAAGAAGAAGAGGCAGACGCCAAATCCTTAAACGTAAAAATTCAAAATGTTTCCCCTTATGGTTTTGAGAACCAATTTCTGCAAGCTTACATGGTTAAGAAATGCAAGCAATTCCGGGTGCAAGTAGCTGAGTTGATTGGATGTAATTTGACTGTTGGACCGATTGCAAATGGTATTTCACAGTTTCACATTGAGCAAGACATTCTAGTTGGGAAGAGAAAAGATACGTTTAAAACAGCTACTTTCCTTGTTCATTTTAATGAAGAGTCAAATGAAACTAATTGCAATTGCCGGTTGTTTGAGAGTAAGGGGATGGTGTGCGTGCATATGATTTCAGTTTGGTGCAAAAAGAAGCTTCACGTAGTGCTTGATAAGTACATTTTACGACGATGGATGAAAAACTTGGTAAGGAGTCACACAAAAGTCAAGGTCAGTTATACTAATTGGGAACGCAAACCCGAATTTGTTCGCTACGATAATTTGTTAAATTTATTCAACAAGGCAGCCGATAAGGCCATTTATTCCGATACTAAGACTGAAAGGATGGCAGCTAGTTTGCGAGCTAAAGAGATGGAAAATGACTCAGACAATGAGGAATGTCTAGGCAATATGCCTTTGGTTGGAGATGTACAAAATGATTTGGAAAGTTCCCATTTGGTGAGTTCCCAAGTGAAATCAAATCCTGTGGGTGATCCAAGTAAAAGGCCTCGAAGAGGTCGACCACTGGGTAAGAGGAAACAATCAATGAGTGAGCAAATAATTAGGAAGAATGCAAAATCAAACAAGAGGTTCCACTGTAGTCAAGCCAATGCAAACATTATATAGGTATACTAATCATTCCTTTTCAATCAAATATGCCATTATGTTCATTGCTTTGCATAGTTTAGCATTTGGCATTATTCCTTTTTAGGATGTGGAAGGTTCGAATATTGACACTAATGGTACAGACTTTTATGAGTATATGATACAAGAAAGTGCAATCGTTAATGTAAGTACGAGTTCATTTATACTACATCTTGTCCTTTCGTGTTCAAGTTATTTTTGTATGTTACCTGACTAAGACTTGGTTATGTTTTCCAGCCATCACATGGGAGTGTAGGAAATGTTGGTACGTGGAGTATAGACCTTAATGAATCTACGTCTAATTTGGATGCTTAAGGTATAGCTTTATTGTATTTGAAAGTTGTGGTATTTGTTTTTTTTTTGTGTATCTGTGTGGTGTGTTGTGTCCTAATGACATTGCTTTGATGTGTAGGTATGCAGAGTCATAGGACGTAGGACTGGATGGTGGTGTTTTGCATCGAGCTTGGCGGAGCTTATTTTTGTGCTTGCTTGGCGGAGCTTATTTTTGTGCTTGATCGAGATTAAATTTTGATTGATCATGATTAATTTTGGGCTTGATCAAGATTATTTTTGTGCTTGATCGAGATTATTGTAAAGAGGAAATATACTACTGTGTTGGAGATCTGGCCTTTGGATAATGTAAATACATGAAAAGAGCCCTTCAATGACCTGTTCTAATATTATGGCACTTCTTAATGCATTGAAACATGGTGTAGTACTACAATTTCTGTGGCTGAATTCATTCCCTGCACTTCTTAATGTATTGAAAAAAAATTGGCAAAGTTTCCTTGCTTTATGGCCTAACCCAACGCATCGCGTCTCAAAACTAACAACAGAATGGAGCCAAATTCACAAAACAATATGAGCCCACGCTGGGCATTTGTTAGCCTAAATTACCATTCACCATCCAAATTGACGCATAAACTACTTATCAAGAATCCAATAAATCTAAATAATCAATTTCATTCCAAGTTAACTTCACAAATACATACAACTTGATATCCCAATCATTGAATATTACAACTGTATATTGCAAGTTCCTATTACAACTTGCTAACATTGAGGCCACTCGTAATTGGAAGACTCAAAGTGAGTTGATCTTTTGCAGAATATGATGAAGATGTGCAGCACCCCAAGTCTTCCTGGAGAGACAAATGGTTTTGGGGTGTTTAGCCTTGTGCCCCAATTCAGGATGTCCATCTCCAATTTTTGGGTAGCCTTGACACTTGAGAGTTTCCATTGACGCCTTCTTTTGTGACTTGAACACTTGAGGAACTTCACAGCAAAATGACAAGAACTTAGTGACTTGTGTTGGATTGAAACCTTTCACAGCAAAATGCCTTCTGCTGTCATAACTCCAGATTGAACTTTCACTTGAGCAAACTCCAAAATCAGGCACCTTAACAACCTGTAACACAATATTATACAGAGTACTTTTAGACATTGCTTCGACTTGATCTTTTAATCATACTTAATTTAAAGGCTTCATAAATACCAGATCAAAGGAACTAATAAAGACTTTTGATGATGGACAAGGCACACTAGGCTTTACTTGAATTCAACTTTCACCAACATACATTCACCAAAAACAAAAGAAAAAAAAACTTTCACCAACATAAAGAAAGTGTTCACAACTGATAGCTCTTCAAAAAAATTTGTGCATCTACGCCACCCACAATTACAATCAGCATAGAAGGTTCAGAGTGAACATCATCTAAAATTATACCAAAAAACCATCAAATCCCTTGAGCAGTAGTTGAGTCAATGATTGAGCTTGCTCCCAGATACTGTTGCTCAATAATAGTCAGCAAAAGCATCCCAAATTATCCCAAAAGATCCTAAAAAAAAACAACATATCTTTGCATATTTGTTTCCCCATATCACGCGACTGCTTCCGAAAATCTTCAAGACAAATTGAATAGGCCTAAGAGTATATGATATTCACCATGACAAATTATCACAACAACTACTCCAGAATGAATGATGTAGCAAGAAGTATCATGACAAGTAAGTTCAAAAAATGATGCAAGTATCCATTGGTTCTGCTCCAGCAAAATAGAAACGGAAACGGAATGACCATGAACCAAATGTCTTTTCCAAGTGAATCATTTGCTTCAGAGTTATAAGGATCAATCTTATGCTTCAGAAGACCTAAAGTAAGAGATCCAAATCCATGAAGTAAACATTTTTAAGTTAGAAGACCTAAAGTAAAACATTTTTAAATTACCACCGTCTGGTATCATAAGTGTAGCCATGTTTTCATCTATTAGACAAATATGGATAGGGAAAATTTAAACAATAAATGATAAGCTTCGTAAATTCAATCCAACAAAGAACAATCCACACAGATTTTGCCCTAAGTTTCATTTTTGTTTCACTGATAATAGACTAGGGGAACTTAAAATTATGGAAAAAAATTTGAATTAGGGTTTTTTCTTTTACCAACAACTCAAATTTGAGAAAAAGAGAGGGACAGACCATGGTTGTGGTGGTGGTGGTTTTCAGTGGTCGTGCAGGCGGCGGTGGTGTTCGTCAAGAGAAAGAGAGAGAGACACACACACACATAGCCCGCCTCATTTTGAATCTCGTCGGCGTTCGGAGGTGGTGACGTGGACTCTTCGTCGGTGTGGTCAGCGGGGGAGGTGGTGGGTGCCTGAGTTTCTCGACTTTCATCTCTCTCGTTCTCTTTCTGGGGAAGTTTTATCATCATCATTTTGGGAAAGAGATGGGAGACCCAACCCATTTGTTTCAAAATTGGGTAAAACCCGTGAAATTTTCAAATTAATTTTCAGTGGGGTCCATCTAATCCACGTTGGATCTGTGGGGATTTCTGTGTGTGTTTCCTTGCTTATAGCATTTTTGATTTCTTAAATATGTAAGCTTATCAAATGTTTGGTCATGCTTTGTTTGAAATGGCATAATGAAATTTTACCAATTAGTTTATTCAAAGGAAATGAGAAGAGTACGCAGCATTAGCGTGAAATTTATTTACCTATATTTTGATCAGTAAATTTTGGGGACGAAAATTCTTGAAAGGAGGGGAGTATTGTAATACCCGATACTGTAAAAATTGCTATTCCCTCTATGAATTTTATTTAGATTTTATTACCTATAATAATAAAAATGGAATATGTGGTTTGTCTGGTAGTACTCCCTCTGTCCCTTTTTAAATGATCCATATAGGAATACGTGTAATTTCAAACCCCTAATAAATATATCTCTATATATAACTTTTTAATTTGTTTTATACCAAATTAAAGTGCTCATTACTTTAATTTGGTGCAAAAATAAAAAATAAAAAACGTTATACAAGAGTACATTTTTAAACGACCGCAAAAATACACGTTTCTCAAGTGGATTACTTAAAAAGGGACGGAGGGAGTATTAATTTTGTATAACAAATTTGATGGGCTGAGTTGGGAGGATATACTCATATGCATGCATGTTTGTCTTGGTGTCTATTTGGATAACCTAGTGTGTGCATGTGGATAGTATGGGTGAGCTGTGAGATGGGTATTGCATGGTTTTATCCCTATATAAATGGTCTTATTAATGTTGAACGAGGAGGGGAAAAAAAAAAAGAATAAAAGAAAAGAGGAGGAATTGGAACCTGGAGAGTTTCAGAGGGGGTTGAGAAAATGATGAAAATTCTATACTGAAAATGCTTATGTAAGATGGAAGGAAGTGAGTATGGCTATTCAATATTTTGTTGTTTTCTATAATGAATTGGGCGTAAATCACTCAATTATATAACTTTTGATCGTGGTGCTTGAGGATCTGGGTTGTGACCGTTGGTAGCTGAGCTGATTCATCAAACTCAATGGCTATAGTAGTAGGAAGTTACTTTGAGTTTACCCCGGAAAAGTCTCAACGGGTGTACTGAATATCAGGTTCTCATGTGATTTTACAGTGTTGATCAATTAAACATATTTGAGAGGTTTTATTTTTATTTTATTTTTTGTCTCACAAAATTTTAGCTTGGTTTGAGTTCCTCCTAGCTCGTCAGTTTTTTGTGGTTCATGAAACTGAACGAGCAAGAATTAAGCTTTTTGCATGCTCTGGATCTCGAAATGTCGTATTGGAACAACTCATCTGACCCTAGTTTCATGAATCTTTTCCATAGATTGTTTGCGAATTCTTGGTAGTATTGTTCTGGTTGAGGATAGTTTACTCACTAGGCCTCGTTTCATAACGGATGTAGGGGAGGGTATTGGACTTGTAATCCTAAGGGATTGTTGGCATTTGGAAATGCTCATTACTAGTAGGATTTGTTTAATTCAATTTTTTGGCACTGCTGCCAAAAATAGACAAATATCACACGACGAAGAACTGCAGATATGAATTTAGTCCATAAACCGCAAGTATCTAAAAGCGTGTTCAGACTACAGAGATGAAACCTGGTCGTGTCAACCGAGGCAGCAAACAATCCTGAAAAACTTTACACCCGGAAAGTAATCAAGACCTACAGCCCTGTGCCATTTTCACTTTCTGCAGATTTGTCAACGACAGAGTCGATCAGAGATTTTCCGTATCTTTTTAAACTCACCCGCCAATTTGAAGAGCGGTACTACGGAAACCTTCCATAGCTACAGTTAAGATTTTCTTCTGTTTCCTCGCAAATTTTTGGGTTTTCCCAACTTGGAGGCAGCACCAGGTCTATAACTAGCCTCTTGAAATTCTTTTCTTCCTTTCGTGTGCTTCATGTGCCTATTTCAGCTTGCTGTGGCGTCCCCATTACAATTCCTCCTGTTTCTTTCATCTCCATAGGATTGACCCTGGTTTAGTCGATCATCATTATGACTGCCAAACTTTTCAGAAGCTTCTTCCCACGCTTACTTGGTTCCTCGTGTTTCCTCTTCCATTGCATCCTAAACGAAATGAAAGTTAAAAGAAATGACAAATCATTCAAAGACAGGACGTGAATGAATATGAACAGATTTCATTGCCGTTTCTATCTAGGATATTACTCGAATGCTAGTGGTTTGTTATCAGTAGCACTACTTTCCTTCGAAATTGTCTTGCCATGGCAATTCTGAAACAAAAGTACGGTGCAAATTTTCCAATGTTTATTGTTTTTCTTTTTTGATAAATTACTTTATTCAAACCATTTATATAAAGAACTCGAGACAAACAGAAACAAAAAGGAGACAGTACCTCCAAAACATCTTTGACAAATTTCTGATGATTTTCTGGTGTAACTAATTTAACTGAGGTAGAACCACACCTACGCATGAGGATCTCCAGAATGACAGTGACCTATAATTATGATGAGACACAAGTCTAAAACACCCGGACAAAAGGAATAGAGAGAAACATCAAAACAAAATTACATACTTAAAAAAAAAAAAATCAACATTAATAAACCAATAAAAAAAAACATATGCTCATATTTTAAACCAAAATTAGACATGCCTCAGCTCTACAGAGATGCCGGGAGACAGATGACCATCGGAGAACTTCATGGAGAATATCAGGCAGAATATTCTGTTGCTCTTTTGCCTGATGGCATGATACAAGTACTTTCACGAATCCCAAAACAGCTTATTCAAATTGAAACAAAAAAAAAAGCCCATAAGAATCAAATGTAACAAAGGATTAAGAACGTGGATCAGAAGTTTAGGGCACGCTCACTTTAGTAACTTCAACAGCATTGGTGTGCAGCGAAGCTAGGACAGATGGGGACCAGATCAGGTACCAAAAGACAGATTTCTGCATTGTTATGTACCAGTACAGATAGGGCAGAAACAGCTGCACTCGTTATGTGAGGAGAGGAACCAGAAAGATATCCCATTATCTGGAGATTTGCTTCAATTACTAGTTTCTAAGGTAAAGTACTGTTACATGCATCCAGCCCTTAATTTTTTATTTTTTTTTTGTATATATGGCTATTTACAAGAGAGCTAATAGATAAGTTAATTTTTGAACACCCTGTGCAAAATACTTCTGGGGGGCCTGTAGTGAATGAGCTTACTACATGCATGTAGTGAGCTCTCTCGGCCGTCCGATACGATATCAACGGTCTGGATTGTCTTACACTTTAAAAAGAACTTTTACATTTGTTCTAACTCCAATTTATCCGGACCGTTGATCTCGGATCGGATAACCAAGAAAGCTCACTATACACATGTAATGAGCTCACTCACTACAGGGCCCCCGGTTTCTTTCAAAATTTTTAAAGCCACCACTGGTAATAAAACTGGGGCATCGGTGTTCCAATACCATTTGGGGCACGAGAGCCGTTGCCGCTCTTAACATATGAGTATGTTAGAAACACGCTAATCCCAACAGAATTCCACGTGCCCACAAACTCCAACAACTTGTTTTATTACAAAACACACCCCTATAGTTCTAAAAAATTACACTTAGGCCTTGCACAATATAAATTACCTTCCTATTTACCCCCTTTTTTCTGGGAGCAACCACTTTGTGCATTTATTGCCAAAGGTTAGGTCCGTCTCCTATCCATCCCCCGCCCATACCCCCAATTATTGGGGACTAAATGGGTTATGTTATTGTTGTTGTATTTACCCCTTTTTTAATCTAGTCTTGCAAGTGCCCTAAAATGCAGTCCACAACTACAAGCATATAAATGAGTAGGCGAGTATCGCATAAAAAATTCATAAAATATTTAAATTCACTCAAGGTGTTACATGTTCCTTTGCCAAATTCACATTCTGCACTGGTGGAGGTATTGGTGGAGGCTTTTTTGCTTCTTGGGGCTTAGGACATGGCTCTTACCGTGCCCCTGAGCATTTTGCATGAAGCCTGATTGATGAGAGAGAACCCCTGGCTATTGTGGAGGCCTGAATCTTGGATGATCTAGGCCTCTTATTCCCGGATGGCTTGGGCTTGAATGATTTGGGCATCCATTCATTGGAGGCTTCTATCTTGGACTTGTTGGAGGCCTCAGTCCAGGTTTGTCTAGTAAAATGAAATGCCTATCATGATTCTCAGCAGGCCTGAGTGGTGATGATGTATTGATTCCTGGATCTCCAAGTCCTCCATGAGTAAGACTATTAGAACTAGAGGTCCGATAAAAATGTTGTTATGGAACAAATCTTTGTGGTTCTTGGCTAGCACCAAAAATCTTGAATTGTGGAATGGAAGTTTGTTGAAAAGGTGTTGCCTTCTCCTTACCCTTAAACGTATGTGCTTGAAGGACTTCCATTTACTACCCAACGATTGTGCCATAGCCTGAGATGCTTTGTGTGGCGGTTTGCACACTGTTGTGCAGATCTTGAACAGTCATGGGAGGTATTGCGGAACCTCTTGATTCTACTGGTTGACCCCGAAATGTGCTTCTAATTGGTGGATCTCCAATAGTTTGTTGTGCTAGTCTACCCATGTTAACCCTTAAACGATTGATGTCCCACAGGGCGTGCCAAAATATTTCTCCAAAAAAACTACCGCAAAGGTCTGAGTGGTTTGTGATGTCATGTCATGACTGTGAGATAGTCCAACTTTGTGTTAAGGCCTTCGTGCCTTAATCTAATTTCTACAAGAGCGATTGTGTTCAACCTAAAGGTGATGCCGAATGATGGTACGCAGTTTTTGCCTTGGATGCAAGGACTTAATATTTCTCAATCGTGTTGAGTATGAGAGAACAACAACTAACAAAAATTAGATTTATTAAACGGATTCAACAAAGTTGGGGGCTATATTAAATGTAGAGTGTAAATATATCTAGGCTAGGCTAGAGAAAAAAAGGATAAATATTTTCTTAAGAGGATTGAAGAAAATGTTTAAGTACTTTGCTAGAAAGTAATTGGATTGAGTTGGTTGTAAGTGTTTGGGTTTGGAGTGTTGAAACCCTTTTTTAGTCTTTGAAACTTCCTTTTATAGGCTCCATGCATTTGAATTGTGGCCCTTAGTGCCAATCTCTGTTTGTTTGAGATGCTGCATGTGTTTTAGGGTTTTCCCATGGCCAGCCCAAGCATAAGGCCCAAGAGGCCTGGGCCTAGGGCCTTCAAAAAAGTCTCAAAAATACGGGCACTCCAATGATTTTTAGTATCGAGCTTGAGTAAAGATTTTTTCTAACTCAAAAAGAAAAATAAAAAAAAAGCCTAATGTGACTTTAAAAAGGGGCTAATAAATTATAATGAACATTGGGCCTTTAGGAATTATAAAAGTGCAATTTAAAAAAGGATTACACAAGTGTGACTAATACTTTTCCTTCTAAAAATGTAACATGAGTAATATTCAAGTCATACTCATGAGTTATACATATTTTGAGACTTTGAGTTTTGACTTTTCTGTTATTATACAATGATTAGTAGAGCAATATTGTTTTAGCTGTCTCCTACCGTGATTATTACTGAATTTTTTTAAAGGTTGTACTTTTAGGATACAATTTTTAGAGTAGACCTAGGTGACAAGGGGGGTCTTTGCTTGCGAAATGTCTTTGTGTGTAGCTTATGCACCCCAAGACGGTGAAATTGTACCGACCACTTTTTTAAGAATCAGAGGCGTTCATTTTGGATAGCCCTCATTGAGTACTACAAGCATACCAAAAATCAACTTGAACGGATATCGTTAAGTGCATAATCGAAACACAAATAAATTGAAATGAAATGGAACACAAAAGTACATAAACACTGGATCCAAATCACTAAACCCATTTTTTTCAAGCTATTTGTGTTCCGATTAGATACTTAACGATATCCGATGAAGTTAATTTTTGGTACACTTCAGAAGATTTTCGACGGCAGGCTATCCTCGAATGTCTCCGGATCGCCGGTGCTGGTTGGTTCAAAGGCCAACTGTCAAAGACAAAGATGCCAAAGATCTTCATGTAGCCAAGTCAGCAAAGACGCCCCCGCCCAGGACGCAAGATCTAAATCCTCGCCGGCCTCGGGGTTTTCTGCCTTCACCATGGATTGCCAAGTGTCCAAGGATGCTCGCATGAACTCCATCCACTAAGTTCATGCGTAATTGCTGGAAGTTATTTTGCTCCACTTCGGCGACCAAGAGAAGTTATCGGAGGCTTCATTCCTTCCAGCTCCTCTTATCATTCAAAATTAGAGATCATTCACTTTCCTTATTTTACAAAAATGGGAATCATGAGTTCTCCTCCCTATTTGCGCATGACGATAATGAAAAAACATAAATAGCCCAATTAATGTTGGAATTACAATGGGCCAAACATGTCCAAAAATAGTATTCAAATTTTGTGCCGAATTTGAATTTAAACACTATGAAATAGAGAAATAAAACTTCTGTGAAATACTCCAAATTATTGGGGACTAAATGGATTATGTTATTGTTATTGTTGTTGTAAAATGCTCCAAATATTTACTAATTTTTGAGGATCTATCAGCCAAAAAAAGTTCAAAATCTAGTAAAAAGACAAAATTAGTGAAACGGAATCGTTGTTTGCTTTCGTGACTGATGTAGTAGAAAATATTGTAAATATTTTCATAGGCTACAAAACTTCAGTAGTAATACTGGGTTCAAATCCTTGTAAAGTTAACTTTCTTGAGTTCATTTTGAGCCTCTTTTGAATATAACAAGCAATAACAGGACAGTTGCACAAACACGAAAAAAAATAGGGAAAAGGCTATAATATGCATTTCTATTTGGGTGTGTATCATATACATTTTTAAAAATGTTACGAATTGGTTACCTTTTATGAATAAAAAGTTACAAATTTCGCAAAAAAAGTTACAAAAAAGCGAACATGCTACGAATTATGAAGAAAATGTTATGAATCATATTGCTGAAAATTTACAAAACATAAAAAAAAAATTACGATTGACCATGAGGTGACAACTTTGAATAAATGTGTATTTGTACCTTTTGAACAGGAACTATTTCCAAAGTACCAAAAAAAAACAAAAAAAGCAAAGGAAAGAAAGACACACAAGCTCGAGCTTCTAGATCAATTTATTTTCATTATTGAATTCTTTATTTATTTTTTGTTTGGATTTTTTTTGTTTGTTTTGGATATGTGTATATTTGGAAAAGCCGATTACCATTGGGAGATGGGTTTGAGTTTGGTTCATTATCTAATAATTCCAATGGAGATGGGGGCGGGGATCCCATGAATTTGTCTTTTAGGGTCTAGTTGTCATTGAGTAAAGGACAACTTTGTTTTTGTAATTTATATAAAGGAAGGTTTTTGTTGAAATATGCCACAGATGATAAAGTTTATTAATTGAGTTTAATTAAACTTTTGTTTGCAAGGAAAATCTAAGTTATGCATGGAAAATTTTAGTTATAAATAGTAGACACGAACTCTTTAACTACTTTTGCATGAAAAATCTAAATATATTAATTACTTTTATTATTTTTTATAAAACTAAATTTAATTAGACTTATTTAATGAATTTTATTGGGCATTTTTTAACAAAACCAAGTATATCTTTTTGCAATTTTCCCCAGTATTATTAACCCATCCCACAAATTCCACCGGGGGTTTCTCGTTCTTTTGGTATTCTAGCGTTTCACTGCAGGACCAATATCGATGTCGATGAAGAGGAAGAGGACTGATGTGGGTTCCTTGTCGCCGCCGCCGCCGCCGTCATCTAAATTCGACGATTCCGAGGTATATCTGCTTTACTCCCTCCACGATAGTCCTGTTAGATATGTGATTTATAAGCTTGATACTAGTGCTATCGGTAACGATGATGATGGGGGAGGAAATGATTTAAGGAGGATACCAAATTGTACTCCTGTATTCGAACTGCCTAGTGAGGAATATCCCCGCGCTATGGGCTCTTTTCCCCTGGGGTCTAGGATCTATCTGCTCGGGGGTGAAGTTGAACGTCACCGTGGAGTTGATATCGTTTGTTCGGGAGGCTGGGACGCTATCTACCTTTCTGAAAAAGTGTATTTCTATGATACTGCCGTTTCATCATCCTCCTCCTCACCTTTATCAGTGGCACCTCCTATGGGAGGGGGTAAGAAGTCACCGCTGGCCATTCAAGCAAATGGTTTGGTATTCGTCATTTCAGACCTGCCTGGCACTTACTACAGTGAGACAGAGCCTTTATTTGAGGTTTTCAACCCACAGGGGGGTAATGAGGGTGAGTGGTCTTCCTTGCCCAGACCTCCTTTCTATCCCCGCTCTTGTTACAATTTGAGCGAAGGAAAACGTATTCTCTCACATGCTGTTGTTGGCCAGCTTATTTATTTCTTCACTGCCAAGAAGCACCTTTACAAGGGAGTTGAGGCTGTCTATGCTTTTGATGTCCTCTCCTGCCATTGGGAGCATTTCGACGACTACAAAATGGGTAATAGTAAGCCGCCGAGGGCAGTCATGCAGGTATCTGACTCTGTGTGGGCGGGCCTTTCTTCTTACCCCGGTGATATTAGGTACCCTATTAGTACTTTTGATCTCTCGGCAAATTTTGGAGTTGTAGGGAGAGGTGTTGAAGGCCTTGAGTTTTGTTGTCCTCGTATGCCACCTCAGGCCTATGGCATTTCCTACCATCTCCTTGACATGAGGAATGGCTGGTTTTGTCTTCTCAAATTTGGCACGGTTAATGAGACCATGCCACCTTACGCCTTGCGTGTTCTCGGTGACATGGGTGGTATTAGAGCCTTAGACAAAAGGAAGAAATACATTTCCGCTAGTGTCTTTCGCCTTGTCAAAAGGCGCAAGGATAAGGTCTCTTTCCGTGAATCAAGGGAATCAGGTCATTGGCGCGATCGAACATTGTTGCCCCCATCTGGTATCCCAAGGGATGTTAGCAAAGCTGTTGGGGAGATTCAAGTATTTGGTGCTGAAGAACTCCGCAACTCTTTATTTGCCGCTGGGGTCGAAAGCTTCAATGCATCTTATCATTTAGTTGGTTTCTTCGCTATGTAAGTTGCTTCGAACCCCTGCCCATTCTTTTCATTTTCTATTAATTGCTTTATTACATTGCTATTTTTTTCTGCCATTTTTTTTGTCGCTTGTTTTCTATTTCCCTTGGAACCATAGTTCATTGTTACAATATCACCTTAACCTTTTCTTCCCCTCCGAGCGTGGATTGTGAGTGTTTTTGTTCTCTACTTCTATTTGCATCTGGTTGGGAGCTCATAAGATTGCGAAACTAAAGACATTCAAAAACAGGGTTGTAAACGTCTTCTTGCAGGACCTGATAACTAACTTATTTGATCTGGCGCTAGTAGGAGCTTTTTGTAATGCTTTAAACTGACAGGAGCTATCTGACAGTTATTTTGCCCATGAAAAAAATAAATAAATAAATAATCTGAGAGTGATAACAAGTTATCTCAGATGAGCTATAGAAGGAAATATCCTTGTATCTAGATATGGACTGTGGAAGACATTTTAGGGAATATCCTTGAGCATCTTCAGTATTGTCTTCTAAATAGTGTGCGTGATGACAACTCTTCCTTGTTTGTCATTTTTTTTTTCTTCCTTCAAAACCCCATCGTAGGGGAAAAAAGAAGAAAAATGCACCATCTGTTCCGTAATGAGTAGTTATAGTGTCTGATCCTTCCAGCTAGTACTCTCAAACATGAGAAGGAAAGGAGTTTGGTGGTCCACACTCAAAGTCTTAACGACTCGAATCGAACATTTAAAAATACACTTTGTGATACTTGTGTTCTGTTTGTTGAAGATCAATGGTCTTACTTTGCTTCATGTTGTCCTATATTTTATCTTCAAGGAGATCCTTGTGTCAGTGAAGATTGCCTTCGTTGATCAGGAACCAGAATGCTATTGGTCTTACTGTAGTAGATGCACTTATGCTTTGAACACCAACTGATGTAGGAAAAGTGTGGGGGAAGTTCAGGATTTTCAAGACAGTAGGCTCTTGAAATGAAAATGTAGGAATTAGGAGCTGTGGAGAGTACAAACTGGTATTTTATGCAGAAAATAAAAGTAGAAGATAGATTTAGGAATCACTCCTAGAGCAAGGCATCCCACCTAGATCCCAAGGGATTGTTCCTAGGTTAGAATTGCATCGCACGACTCCATGAAAGCTTCAAAGCTCTGAAATTTCTGTAACAATCAAGTCTGCTTTATTTAGACGCATGGCCTAGCTTATTTAGACTCGAGAGACGTCCTATTCCAACTAGGATTCCTAAGTAAGAAAAAGGAAACAAATCATTACTTCCCAAACCTAAATAAACTAACAAGGACTCCAGTAAAATTAAAACCTTTCTTGACCCGCAAGACGACCCATTGGTGACCCCTGTGGCTCATGTCCAGCGATTCTGCAAATTACCAAATTATCCTCGAATTGTAAAACTACCTAAAACACACGAGAAACATATTTAACCAAACTGAAACATAAATATGACAACTAGGACTAACTCTACATCACTACAACAGATGAACAGATCCTATACGAGCTTGGCTTGCAACTAGGTAGATCCCAAACATGAATGCTTCCTTAATCTTGCTTTTCCTAGCTCCTCTATTGTTCCCCATCACCAACTGGCAAGCTATATGCTATAGCTTTTGTGGGTTTGGTCCCATGCTCGTTGTGGTGGAGTGAGTCCACCTCCTTTGTCTAGTTAATCTACTAAAGGACCAACAGTACCTGAATGCGTGCGGTGCAGATGTGGGTCGACCATGGCGTCAGATTTGACAGGTGATATCTAGATCTCAAGAGAAGCACCGTCATGGATAAGGCAACTCTCTGGTTGCTCTTTAAACTGCTGCTGTAAACCCACCCCAAAAGGAGGGAAATGATGGTCCACTTTGTAACACCTCAAGAAAACAAGATTTTTTTTTTTTTTTGGGATTATTTTACAGGTTAATATGCTTTTCTTATTTTAGAGCTTAGACATTCAGATACTTGGTGTATGCATGTATAGCCTGGTTGAAGGGCAATTTTTGTCTTAAAAATGTTATTCTCGCGAATACAAACGGATCTTTAACAGAAGGGGTGAAGATGGGAAACGGTGAAAGATGAGGGGGTGAGTATGGACGTTTTTAAAGGTTAGGGATGTCCATGGAAAATTGGAATAGATGAGAGGGTGTCCATGAAATTTAACCCAAATAAATTGCTAATGCGTTGGGGTTGTGTATGAAGTTACTTTTCATAGACTAGAAGGAGTTGGAAGCAGGTTGTGCTGCACTATTTGGATGAAACCATTGCTTCATAACTAGATGTTGGAGAAAGAGTTAAGGTAAGTTAACAGAACATTGGTTGGGGCAACTGCATGCCACCCAAGGGGGAGGAGGGAAGAAGCCATTGTCTGATTTGCAACTGGAGGCTAATTTGTAAAGCAATTAGCTTGTGGCGTGTGTTGTTGATGCTTCCTATCATGGAATATATGAAGTGTGCTGAGAAGTTTCCATGTTCTAATAAGCTCATTGTGTATCTGTGTAGGTGCTAGTAGGAGCTTTTTGTAATGCTTTGACAGTTATTTTGCCCATGAAAAAAAATAAAATAAAAAATCTGATAGTGATAACATGTTATCTCAGATGAGCTATACAACGGAATATCCTTGTATCTAGATATGAACTGTGGAAGACATTTTAGGGAATATCTTTGAGCATCTTCAGTATTGTCTTCCAAACAGTGTGTGTGATGACAACTCTTCCTCGTTCATCATTTTTTTTTTCTTCCTTCAAAACCCCATTGCAGGGGGTGAAAATGAAAAATGCACCTTCCGTTGCGTATGTGTAGTTGTAGTGTTTGATCCTTCCAGCTTGTAATCTCAAACCTGAGAGATTCTTCTAGCTAGTACTCTCAAACGTGAGAAGGAAAGGAGTTTGGTGGTCGACACTCAAAAGTTTTAACGATTCTATTGAACATTTAAAGATATACTTTGTGTTCTATTTGTTGAAGATCAATGGTCTTACCTTGCTTCATGTTGTCCTATATTTTATCTTCAAGGAGATCATTGTGCTAGTGAAGATTGCCTTCGATGATCAGGAACCCAAATGCTATTGGTTACTGTAGTAGATGCACTTATGTTTTGAACACCAACTGATGTAGGACAAGCGTGGGGGAAGTTCAGGATTTTCAAGACAGTAGGGTCTTGAAATGAAAAATGTAGGAATTAGGAGCTGTGGACAGTTGAACTGTTATTTTATACTGAAAATAAAAGAAGATGAGAAAGAAGAAGATAGATTTAGGAATCTAGATTCCCAAGGCATCGATCCTAGGTTAGAATTGCATCACACAACTCAATGAAAGCTTCAAAGCTCTGAAATTTCTGTAATAATCAAGTATGGTCTATTTAGATGCATACATAGCTTATATAGACTCAAGAGACGCCCTATTCCAACTAGGATTCCTAAGTAAGAAAAAGGAAACAAATCATTACTTCCCAAACCTAAATAAACTCATAAGGATTCAAGTAAAATTAAAACCTTTCTTGACCCACAAGACGACTCATGGGCAACTCCTATGGCCCATGTCCAGCAATTCTTTAAATTACCAAAATACCCTTGAATTGTAAAACTACCTAACACTCAAGAATTAAACTACCCTAAACTCACGAGAAACATATTTAACCAAACTGAAACATAAATATGACTTCCAGGACTAACTCTACATCACTACAACAGATCCTATATGAGCTTGGCTTGCAACTAGGTAGTTTCCAAACATGAATGCTTCCTTGATTTTTTTTCCCCTAGCTCCTCTATTGTTCCCCATCACCAACGGGCAAGCTATATGCTATAGCTTTTGTGGGTTTGGTCCTACGCTCATTGTTGTGGAGTGAGTCGTCCTCATTTGTCTGGTCAATCTACTAAAGGACCAACTCTGAACTCAATAATCTGGTTACCTAATTCATCTTGTAGCGGTTTGAAGCGATATTTTACAGAACAATCTTGTGTTGCTTCCATGTATTGTAGTAGGTCAACTATCCTCAACTAGTAGATTGTTTACACCCCTGCGCTAATTTGACAAAGAGTAGCATTCAATTGTGTACACGACGTCGAGTTTAGAAATAAATTGCTAATGCCTATGGGTTGTATATGAAGTTACCTTTTCATAGATTAGAATGAGTTGGAAGCAGGTCGTGCTGCACTGTTTGTATGAAACCATTACAGCATTACTTAGATGTTAAAGAGATAAAGTAAGTTAACAGAAGACATTGGTTGGGGCAACTGCATGCCAGCCAGGGGAAGGATGGAAGAAGCCGTTGTCTGATTTGCAACTGGAGGCTAATTTGTAAAGCAATTAGCTTGTGGCCTGTGTTGTTGATGCTTCCTAACATGGAATATCTAAAGTGTGCTAAGCAGTTTCCATTTTCTAATAAGCTCATTGTGTGTGTATCTGTGGAGGCATATAATTAACTAAAAATCCATGCACAAAATTTACACGTATAGTAAATTGTGTTTTCAGTCACATGTATGTGCTTGTACATGTATTTGTTTGCCTGTAAAAAGTATGGATTGATATGCCAATCTATGCATCTGTCAAGCAATCACCTTGTGCAGTTGTACGATGTGTTTTCGTTTCTCCTATAAACCCAAAAAAGAAGGCCAAGTTGAGTTAAGAGTCTCCTATCAACCCCAAAAAAGATGGCCAAGTTCAGTTAATAGGTTTTCCTGTCATCAGATGGTCGTGTGTGTAGTCATCTAGATGTATAAATATTGATATTTGCACTTGCTTAAAGTACGGAAACCGCAATGGGATATTAATGTGCACTGGTTATCTAATATATTATGTGTTTTTTATAAGTAAAAGTATCTTACATATGTATGAATGTTTTGTGTGGGTTTGAAGAGAAATTTTAGAGGAGTGTATTTTTAAGTTACCTCAAGAAAGAATAATGGTATTAGTAAATTTACAACCTTATCCATCTCCACTTACCGTAGATGACTAGACGGATGTCAATGGAAGGTTCACATTGTACCAATTTAAAAAGGGCCAGTTGCTCCCTCATCCACTATAGCTATTTACTTATGCTTCCAGTCCACCCAACATTTTTCTAACACCTCTAATCCATTCTTTTATAGTTTCTAAGGTGTAAGGTCTACTATACCTAACCCAAAGAACCTAAACCCCAAGTGTCTAAACCCTACACGCAAAGCGTCTAAACCCAAAGTGTCTAAACACACTATACCCTGCCCCAAAAGAGCTTAAACCCAAAGTCACTATACCCAAGGGCCTAAAATTGACGGCCCAATTACCCCCCTTCTCTCTCCTTTGTTTCTCTCCCATTTCCTCTCTCTCCTCTCTCAGCCCAATTCCTCTCTCTCCTCTCTCGGCCCGGTGACTAGGGATGTTACAAATTGCCTATTAAGAAAGGAGAGTGGACCTTGCACTTTAGAAAATGTAAAAGAGTGGAAATATGAGGTAGACAGAAAGTGCTAGTAAATAGCTATAGTGGACCTCAGAACAATTGTTTAGGGTTTACTTTGTAATCCTACATGTTTTCAAGTCATGATGTTTTCAATTCATGACTAGACAATCTAGATGAACAACCGGGCAAACACACATATGCCTTTTTCCTGTAACACGCAAGCCTCGTCTTTCTGTGGTTCCTCTTTTAAAACATCAACAAGCATGGATCCATGTGTCAAACTGCGGCTCTTGAAGAATTTTAGGCCTCGTATTATTAGTTATGGGAAATGGAGAAAATTGTACGCCTCACTATGAAAACTGTGTAGTTCGGTGGTGTTTGTTTCTCTTTCCATGAGCTTGTACAGGCAGGATGAATTGTGAAGGAATAAGCTGCTTAGATAAGTACTTGCAATTTTAGTTCCAATTACTTACAAAAAAAGGTTGCCCTTGTGATGAACGAGGCAATTGCAGATAAACATGATTTGATGGGTTTTTTATTTCACTTTTTAAAGCTTTGCTGACATTTGGTTTGATGTTTATCGCTGGAGCTTTTGAATTTTTCTGAATCTTGTCTTGCAGGAAAAAAGAATGTACTCCAATGCCGACCAAAAAAAGAAAAGAATGTAGTCCCTCGTATAATCCAGTTGGTCTTTGGGGAACAGAATGCGATTAATCTTGTAGTGTTGGTGCAAGTCGTGTTGGAGTGCGCTTGATAGTGGTAACGAAGCTTGGAAAATGCAGTCTCCTCTCCATCTTTCTTTTCTTTTTTCCGAGTATATTGAAGAACATCATGTAAATATAGAATTCTAAACCTAATTTGGCTTTCCCTTCGTTCTCAATCTCCTTTCTGGTGATATTGGATTGTGATCTTTGGGCTAGGCATTCACCATTTGTTAATTATATAGATTGATGAGGCATGATCTTATGAAGTTATCAACTGCTTTGCGGGGTAGTAGTGGTTTGGCATTGCATTAATCTCACCATCCACAATAAAAAGATGCAACAAACCAAACCTAACCTAACCTAACCTCGACGAACGGCAGGATAAATGTTAGTCTCTATCATGCATGTAGGCCCCACCCTCTTATTCCCATGTGTATGTGAGAGAATTGTGATTAGAATTGTGGTTGGTTAATGTATAGATACTAATGCGCACAATATCAATATACATAACATATGTAAATTAGTATCCGAATATTCAGGGGTGCTCATAGGACGCTCGTAGTGCAGCATCAATAGCTCAAATTCCATTTTAGCAATGGCCGCTTCGGATTTGTAAAGTGTCGAGATGAAATCAAGATTATTGAAAAAACATTCGAGGGTTCAGATGCCGCATTACAAGGACGAACTTTAACTGATCAGATGAGCACTGATGCCCTTTCAAAGTTCACCAGTGTCCATTCCTTTGTCCCCAGCGAGCAAATATATTTACGATCGAGTATTGCTCTAATTATTTCCTACTTTTTTTTATTCAAGGTGAACTTACCAAAAACCCCACTTCTTCTACTTTTCTCTCGTCTTTTTTGTTGGTCTTTCTTTTTTTTTATTTTTTATTATGAAATATTTTATATTTAGGCTGATAAACCACCCAACAATTCATTGTTCAAATTTGGTTTGTAAGTTAGATAAAATTAAGACATGTTCCACGCTTGACTTAGTTAAGAAGCGCGTGCAAATTCCAAATAAAGTTCAATCTAGCTGACCACGACCAGTCTCAAGCGGCTTGGATTTTTTAAACATTCATAAATCGAATAAGCTATAAGTAGTAGTTCGCTCAGCTTGGTTTGAAAGCTTAATGAGTTTCAGAAAAATATTAAAGCTTTATTTATTTGCATCACATATCGATCTCAAATGACTGTTCAACGAGAAAATACGGATTTGAGCTCAAGTGGTTTTGTTTGTTTATCAACCTTTGTTTTAGTGCAATTGCCTTATGATGAAATATATAGAGATGATTTACAACGGATTAGATTTGTAGCACGTTCATTAAAATTACTGTAAGGATACTTGTTCCAATTGCTTGAGTGAAACACACGAATATATATCTCAGCAGTGGAATGGTACCTTAGTCGTAGGTATCATGTAGTACTCCCGCATTAATTGACATACAAGAGTTCAAACCTCATTAACTACAGTCTACAAGTAACAATATAGACTTTCGCCGAGCAAAAGAAAAGAAAAGAAAAGAGAAGTGAAGAAAATTACAAAACACATGGAGTAATTGTTTACACTAAGCAAGGCTAGAGAGATTTTTATAGGATGAGTTGCTGTTAATCGTATACTCTAGTTTGCTTTAAGGATTTAAACATTCAGTGTTAATTTGGTCAATCTGTAAGATCATTTCGAAACGAGCATATATATATATATGTGTGTGTGTGTGTGTGTGTTCCACTTCCTATCCGGACTCCGGACTTCCGGACCTCCGTGATCCGAGCATTTTTTTGACGATCCGAAATTGTGAAAAACTGCTTGGATCAAGCCCTTCCCGGAATTTATTTTTGAAGATTACTCACGTCGACCGTTGAAAACACCTTTTGAACACATTGGACGGTTCAGATTTCCCAAAAACAATTTTTAACATGAAAAATTAAGAAAAAACAATCAAAAGACACTTTTAAAAAGCCCTAAAAAAATTACTGGGCCCTGATTAGTGATGATTAAGTTTTATTTAGCGGTTGAGATAATTAGATAATATAGTATTTTTAATGAGTTAGAAAAGCACGTAAACAAGGTATGGGTGACGTGGTACTCTCTCGGTGTATTCAGGCCGTCCAAAAATGTATTCGACGGTCCTCATTGAAATGTACTTTATATATATAATTCAGACAGTACTTTTAATTCGGACCATTGGTTACAATGTTGAACGGCCCGGATGCACCGAAAGGGTACCATGGGGTACCCGCCCTATCCCCAAATTCTTATCCCTATGATATCTCAACAAGTAAATGTTAGATGGAAGAAGCTCTAGATCTGTGTAGAATACACATTGGGAGGGAGTATTTATTAGAGTTAGAAAAACACTTTTTTCTTTTTCTTTTTTTAAATTCGGACGGCGCTTTTTAATTCGGATCGTCGGTTGCAATGTTGGACAATCCGAATACACCGAAAAGGTACCACGTGATATTCTCCCATATCCAAATTCTTCTCTTCTTGTAAATGTTGGATGGAAGATGTTGTAGATCTGTGTAGAAAGCACCGACAACTTAATTGCTTAAAAGTAAAGACCGAATCAGAAATGGGTTCATCCATTTTCAAGTTGAAATCAAAGCCTCTCACCTGCTACTTCGTATATTTCCTCACAAATCAGAAAGAAGAATTGATTTTGTGAGGTAAAACTGTGGTTTTTGTGATGCAAATCAGGTAGGAGTAGGGGTGAAAGTGCGAACCGGGAAAACCAAACTAGACGGAACCGTCCGGTTCGGCCCCCTTTTAATTTAGCCGGTCTTGTCCCGGTCTCATGCTTTCGAAATACCGGAAAATCGGTCTGGTTTCCGGTTATAGGGGCCTAAAAAATCAGACCGGATCAAACCGAACATCTTTACGAGTCCAATACCCTTTCCTACATCGATGTTCGGTTTGACTTTAGAGGAGGGGGATTAGACCAAAAAACATTTTCACCAATAGCAATATTTCTTAACAAATCCAGTATTTTTTAACTTTTTAAGGTCATCGTGAAAATACTTGAGCACTTTCAATAATTGCCTGCAAAAAAAAAAAAGAAGTAACTTAGTAGTTTACAGACAATAAAGAATAACGAACCTAATCAATTATTCAAAAGTGACGAACATAATCAATTTTCTTACGTTCTTGTGTGGCATGGAACAAACGACCGGCAGTCATGTTCCGATATAAGTCTTGTTGAACATAACTTTCCAAATTACAGCTTCTATTTTAAGTTATCATATACCCTCCACGAGGTGCTTAGAGGTTACAATGAGTGCACCTCTTGGAGGTAGCCCATACACGGTTTAAGATATACAGGTCATGAAAATGAAGCACGGTGTGGGAATGATTCCCGGCGGCACCATATTCACACTCACAATCGTGCAAGGTGAACGCGTCCGGATCCATTAAAAACATCTAATATAACCAGTAAAAATCACAACCATATTGGATCCATCAAAAACATCTCATATAAACAAGTAAAAATCACAACCATATTGAATACATCTAAGAACATCTCATATAACCAGTAAATATCACAACCATATTAAAGTCATTACAGGCATCCAAAAGGGAGCAAAACAGTTGCTGCGAGGTCCGGTTTTTTAGACCCCTACAGACATCCAAAAGGAAAGGAAAACGAAAAATGTTATTTGGTTCTTGGTTAGTGAGAGAAGGGAAGAAATGTGGTGGAAAACGGAGAGAAAAAGCCTTGAAAGGAGGAAGAATAGGAGAGAAACCCAGATTATCAATTCTTCTTCTTCTTCTCTCTCTACCCAACATACCAGAGGAGAAACCCACGCCTCTCTCCCTCACGGTGGTGATGTCAAAACACACCACAGAGAGAGAGAGAGAGAGAGAGAGAAGAAAGCGTAAGCGATGCTAATGTCAAACCGCGGTGCTGATTACCCGGACTGATCGGCGTATGGGTGGCTCCATCTCAGGTCTGTAAGTGATTTATTCGTATCTGAAAAAATGAGAGAAATCGAGAGTGTTTGTGTGTGTGTGTGTGTGTGAGAGAGAGAGAGAGAGAGACAGAGACAGAGAGACAGAATCGGACGGGGAGAGAGAGCAAGAGAGAGTGAGAGAGACGTACCGGCGGTGACTCTGGTGAGTGGAGCCGTGGAGGTAGAGAGAGTGAGAGACGATGAGGTTGAGAGAGAGTGAGAGGGTCAGAAGTGAAGTAGGCGGAGGGGTGGGGGTTGGGTTTCACTTTTCTGGTGTGAAGAATGTGCGTGTGTTTTAGGCTATGTTTGGAACATGAGGAAAGAAAGGAAAAGGGAAGGAAACATTTTCCCTCTTCTTGTTTGGTTTGGAGTAGAGGTGTCAAACGTGGGTGCCGTGCTGTGCCATTCAGCTTCCGTGCCAATCGTGCTTAGGATTTTTTAGAAAGTAGGTTCTTGAAAAGAAAAATGTAGGGATTAGGAGCTGTGGACAGTACATACTGGTATTATGAAGAAAATAAAAGAAGAAGATGAGAAAGAAGAAAATAGATTTAGGAATCACTCCTAGAGCAAGGCATCACACCTAGATTACCAAGGCATAGTTCCTAGGTTAGAATTGCATCACACGACTCAATGAAAGCTTCAAAGCTCTGAAATTTCTGTAATAATCAAGTCTGGTTTATTTAGATGTGTAGCATAGCTTATTTAGACTCGAGAGACATCCTATTCCAACTAGGATTCCTAAGTAAGAAAAAGGAAACAAATCATTTCTTCCAAAACCTAAATAAACTAACAAGGACTCCAGTAAAATTAAAACCTTTCTTGACCCGCAAGACGACCCATTGGCATCCCCTGAGGCCCATGTCCAGCAATTCTACAAATTACCAAATTACCCTTGAATTGTAAAACTACCTAAAACTCACGAGAAACAAATTTAATCAAATTGAAACATAAATATGACTACTAGGACTAACTCTACATCACTAAAACAGATGAATAGATCCTATACGAGCTTGGCTTGCAACTAGGTAGATCACAAACATGAATGCTTCCTTAATCTTGTTTTTCCTAGCTCCTCTATTGTTCCCCATCACCAACGGGCAAGCTATATGCTATAACTTTTGTGGGTTTTGTCCAATGCTTGTTGTTGTTGAGTGAGTCCACCTCATTTGTCTAGTTAATCTACTAAAGGACCAACTCCAAACTCGATAATCTGGTTACCTAATACATCTTGTAGCGGTTTGAAGCGATACTTTACAGAACTATCTTGTGTGGCGGGGACATGATATGGAATTGCTTCCATGTATTGTAGTAATTCAACTAGTTGATTGTTTACTCCCATGCAGTAATTTGGCAAAGAGTAGCAGATTCAACTGAGTACATGATGTAGACTTAAAAAATAAATGGTTTTAATTTTTCAAATTTTTAGAACTTCAAAGTAGGGATGGCAATTACCACCGCTCTGTCCCCGCCTCATTGTGGACAGACCCAAGTTTGGGCCCACCAATAATGAGCTATTTCTAGGGGCCCAAATATATAAGTTAGTATAGATATCGGTTTAAATGCCCAATAAATTGGTCCAATAATGTTAGAGGCCCACCAAAACACTTAAGTCCATTTCATTTTTTGAGGCCCAACTGTCGTGTCTTTACTCTTTACCAATTGAAAGGGGTTTTTTATTTTATTTTTTTAATACTATCAAAAGTGAGACTTTTTTGGTCATTCAGTGAAGTAGAAAAACGAGAGATAAAAAAAGAAAGCAGTGAGCGACTCAAGCCCAAGTTACCAAAATCTCTCTCTCTCTCTCTGACTCTCTCTTCCCTAAATCAGAAATCTGAAGTTGGAACTTTGAAGCTCCGGCGACCAGCGAGGTAGAATCCGGTTTGAAGACTGAAGTTTGAAGGGTTTTCTTGCCTTCTTGGAAGAACCGAAGAAGCTAGAAGGAAGGTAATCTACTATCTTGTTTTGTCTGCTTAATAAACGTTGGGTTTAATAGTTTTATAGATTACCTCATGTGCAACTGTGTATTTGTTTTTGTTGGAAAAACTTGATTTTATGTCAAAATTATTTAATTATTTAAAAGTGGGCCTCGCCCACGTTAAAAAGCGTGGATGGATACATACCGTTGTGTCTTCTTGGTTTAGGAGATTAAGGCCAACACTTTTTCGGTTAAAAAAATCGTTAAAGTGAATGATAAATTGGCGCCAAAAAGTCTTTTTACATGAATTTGGTAGAAGGGGAAAATACTTGTCCCCACATTGGTTGTGGAGAAACAAGTTGATTGGGTATATTTACCCTTAGTTTTGCCTATGGGTTGGCCTTTGGGTCATTACAACTTTGTTGAGGGAGAAGATTTTGGACATAGTGGACTATGGTCCATATAACACGCCACGTCCGGTCCCGGCCGAATCAGGGCGGGTTGGAATTTGGGTCATTAGATAAGATGGGCTTAGGCCCAATGGGTTCTTATCTTTTTGTTGAAAATTTACATGGGATGGGTCCTGTCAACCCCGGTCCATAATATTCCCGATGTCTCTTCGAGCGAGTCGTCTTTCCTTTCCGTTGTCACTGTTTGTGAAATAAGTACCGTTAAATGATCGTTCAATTCCGAACAGCCACGCCTCTCCGTTTTGTGTCTCTACCGATCGGGTGTCTGGTTTCCTATAAAAGGAACCCTCCTCTTCTCATTCCATCACGTTTTTTCTTTGCATACATTCGGCATCATCTTTGCATAAATCTCCACGAGTTCCTAACGTAGTTTTCGGATTCGCATCTTTATGCAGTTGTAGTGCTACTTAATAAATGGCGGGTAGTCCCGGGAGGCGGGGCGTTAAGCAGCCCATCCATGACCGTGAAGTGGAGGACGAATACGCTTTAAGAATGAGTATCTTAATACTTGCCCCTTTCGATTCGAAGTCGCCTTTTGCCAAATTCGGTGTCTTTGGAATTTGGTTCAGTAAGTTCCTGTCACATCTATTTATTTCTGTATTTTGTTATTTTTCCAGATTTTTGCTACCAATTTTTCTGACATTTCTATTATAGATCCAGGGATATTGTATATCTACGGTATATAATATACAATAGACAAAAATAATAATTCTCTATTATTAATTTATACATACTAGTTTAAAGCTTTAGGGTAATTTAAAGTTTAGTGTCTAAATGTGAGTTTAGTGTCTATTTTTTAACCTCAGTTAATCATCGTTATCATGCCTTGCCAAAGGTACTTCCTGGATGTGAAAAAAGAAAAAGGAAGTGTAGTGTAGAGTCGAACAATTAATAGTCTTGTAATTCTCAGTTCCAAACTTTATTTGAAACTTACATGAGATGTTGATATTTAACAATAATAGTCCTTCTTACTCTTCTCATTTGGGAAAAAATATATAATATATAAACGGCCTCAAATTGAAGATATGGTTGGGGTCTCCAGAAACACAGGGCTGGGCCTGGGTCGAAGTTTTAAGTGATGGTGTTTTTATGACAGACTTTGCTATAGGGGTGGAAAAAAAAAACACAAAATCGAACCGAATCGAAGAACCGAAGGCTGTGTTCGGATAGGCTTTTGAATGCCTTTCAAAAAATAGGCCTTGCAAACACTTTTCAAAAAATGACTTTTCCTCGTCTTTTTTATTTGACTTTTCCTACTCTCTCCATACGTACAACCCAACCAGTGGTCAGTTGGATGTGACGGAAAACCCAATTCGTACGCATGCCTCTCTCTGCAAAACTGGGCAGTGAGCCCCCAGTCCAACCAATTACGCATCTCTCTCTCTCTCTCTCTTGGTGCAAAATCCAGCGGAAATGAAACCCACGTATTACTGCAACAGTTTGCATCTGATCACAAATGTTTTTTTTTAGAACAAAAAATTCCACTTCAGTTTACATCCAAACAAAGTCGGAGGATTTTTTAACTAAAACCGAACAGAACCAGTTTTCTCAAATATACCTTTAAAAACTCGCATATCCCTTAAAAAAGGTTAGAGACAGGGTTCGAACACCCTACCACACGCATGTGAGTCCTTGATCTTAACCACGTTGCTAGTAGCCACGTTATGTTTGAAGTAGGAAAAAAATTACTCCCTCCGTCCCATAAAGTTATATCACTACGAAACTACGTGCAATTTTCAAGCTAAAAAATAGCGTGCTTACGAAAATAATTTTTTAGTCAATATGGATCTTGTTTGATAGATCTCATCGAGAACTTTTATACGATACAAAAAAAATTCAAAAATTATTTTGGTAAATACATTATTTTTTAGTTTGAAAATTGCACGTAGTTTCATAGTGATACAACTTTATGGGACGGAGGGAGTATTTATAACTTTGTCAAAACCCCCTTGCCCCTTAAATTCCCAGATCCCCAAAATCTTTGCCATTCACTACACATCTACTCTCTCTCTCTCTCTCTCTCTCTCTCTTCTCTAGCCACAGCCGACTCCCACTCTTCTCTTCTCTCTCTCTCTCTCTACCACTCTCTCTCAGTCTCACTCCGAAATCGTCGCAATCATCTTCCTCCGTTGTCATGGTTCGCCGTTCTCAAGGTGTTCATCGTTCTCGTCGCCAACCATCACCAGTTCACCACCACCACGAACACCGACGACGCCTACCGCCATACCGTTCTATCAGTCGTGTAGATCTTACTCTTCTAAGGTAAAAATGGAGATTGGTTTCAGTAAATCTAGTACATATTTGTTGCTTTTCAGATTAGGAACAAGTATGTTTAGATCCGGACGTTTGATTAGGAACAAGTATCTGTATATATCTGTAGAGTGCAAGGTTCTAAAACTCACTCCCTAGGCGCTCCCAGGGCAGCCGGCACCTGCGCTCCCAGGGCAGCCGGCACCTTCTAGCTTCCAGGGCCGAGTGCTCGGCTTGTAGTTGGGCAATTAGTCGGGATAGTCGGTCTGGTTGGGCTAGTCGGCGAGGGGCCTTCTAGCGCCTAGCCGGCGAGAACTTGGCCTTCCACCTTCTTTTAGAACACTGGTAGAGTGTAGAATGTGGGTCGATTTCTCTCTCTCTCTCTCTCTGTGTGAACCGAACCGACCTATAAACCGGACCGAACCGGATGAACCGAACGGAACTGAACTGATCCCTATAAAACCGGTTTCGGATCTATACTTCCGGTTCAGTAAAAAACATCTGTGAACCGGACCGAACTGAACCAAACCGAACCGGTTTCACCCCTACTTTGCTATCACATATCCCTAATTATTTTTAATTTTCGGATTATAGATTGTGATTTATTGTTTATAAGGAGAAATTGTAACAGTATTTGATGATGGCATGATGCATTGATTATAGATTTCGCGGACTGATTTTGTGGGTAGAAGTATAATTATAATTATAATTGAAAAAACTTGATACTTTGAATTTTTTTGGTTCATTTCTAATAATGCATTATCGGATTGTCTGTCAAACTCCTAAAAACCAAAACTGCATTATCCAAAAGCCAAAGATCAAGCGGCCAAACAGGCCCTAATTTTGTGTTTAGTTCACTGACTTCATGCGTTTGTGTAGTTCATCTCTTAATGTTCCTAGCTTTTGTTTTTCTTGATGATGTAATATGAATATCATGTTTGAATTTTATTTGTTGGATGGAGATGGATGTTTAAGATTTTTGATATTACACTTTGACCTAGTGTTTCCTTTGCTCAAATTTATGGCCGTATTTCGTGGTCCATGATGTGAAGTGATATTTTTTTTATTTGGAATTTGGAGAAGCAGATTGATATCTTTGAAACTGGCATGTCTGATCAATGTCAAGACTTATGGTCATGCAGTCCCATTCCACTTTGAGTGTTTGGTTGCTCAAATTTCTGTGGAGGTAGAAGCCCATGGGTTGTAGAGTTTTTTCTCCTAGAACAAGCATTTAGTGGGGATCCTTTTGGGACTTGACCGCACCTATCAACCAACTAGGACGTATAAAAGTTGTTGATTGCATTAGTGTATGCATTTCTTTGTTCGTGGAGTGATGAGTTCACTGTACTTTTGCATTTATCTTTAACAAATTAGGTTAGGGTTTTGTCCGTGGAGTGATGGGTTCACTCTACTTTTGCATTTATCTTTAACAACTTAGGTTAGGGTTTTGTGTTTATTTGTTACCAAATCATTTGGTGGAGTGTTGATTCAAGTATTGTCTGTATAGTAGTTTGAGAATTTTTTTTTTCTTGTGATTCATTTAAGCCGCGCCTCCATATTTGATGATCCAACATAAGAGGATTGAGTTTTTTAATTTTATTTATCCATTAACTAAGACACTACCAGTTTTTAACTAATATTCCTCTATTTTTTTTCTACAAACCCCACTAGCAAACAAGTTACAGTTTTTTAATATTCCATTAATAATGTGTATTTCGTTGCGTCATGTTTTGCCTTCCACACCTATTTAATTTTCTGTTGTATTAGACTTTATTTATGGGTATATGTACAATTCCAACCTTAGTGTTGAATCATGTGTTTCCACGGATCTTTCTTAGATGGATTTGCAGGTGCGAACTGTACATGCATGTAATTGTGAATTTGGTGTCCCTGGGAACCATTCGCATTCCTCGATTCTTTTTTCTGACTATGAAACCTTCAACCACATATAGACTTCCACCACCCAGTACACTCACCGTCATCCGTTGAGGTCCTTCAATCGATGCCTAGGAGATGTATCCTATTTGATAACATATTGTCAAAGCACCAGCTTCTCAAGATATCTGGAGCGAGACTTCTATGGGAACACTAGTTTCTTTGGACAGCTTGTCGTTGGTACCCTTGCACATACAAATGCTAGGAAACTTATTAGGTTTGTTTTTCATCATTTTTGTTTTTTTCACCCTTAATTTTAACTCGTGAATGTTATTTTAATTAGTTACTTAAATTGTAGGCAATTGTTGAATGTGGTGAGAGATTGTCATAACAACGAGGTTTCTTTCCATGGGCTCTCTGTAAAGAACTAACTCGTGAATGTAATTTTAATTAGTTACTTAAATTGTATGCAATTGTTGAATGTGGTGAGAGATTTTCATAACAACGGGGTTTCTTTCCATGGGCTCTTTGTAAAGAACCTTGTAATGGTTGACCATACCCTTAATCTCATTGGGGTACGTGATTATGAAATTACTGATGACGGCAAAAGAAAGATTTCTTTGGGTTCTTTAATTAATCATAGAGGATCCGTATAACAAACATGTTATGCCCTATGGAATTTGAGGCATTGGTCCAACTATTGGACAGCGGATGGCAGCATTATGGCATGTAAGTACTTCACATTTGTTGTTGCCTGTTTTTGTATGTTTTAATTAGTTAAAAAAAAATTATAAGCTTTTTAATGTTTTGTTTGTTTTTATGTGTTAAGTGACTACTCAGATCATAGTTATGACCATCCGTTAGCATGGAAGGCAAGCTGAAGGATCGCCTTCATGAGACAAGTTGGTAACTGGCGGGACTTTACAAGTCTTCAACAAAGAGTTGATTTGGACGGTCCGTTGAACAACTTGAATTTGCCTTGGTTGCGTAATTGGCGCAATCAAGTTCCTGGAGGATCCCCACAAGGCACAAATTCTTTTGAGTCTTGGAACTTGATTGCGCCAATTAGGCAACCATGGCAAATTCAAGTTGTTCAACACACCGTCAAAAGCAACTCTTTGTTGAAGACTTGTAAAGTCCCGCCAGTCACCAACTTGTCTCATGAAGGCGATCCTTCAGCTTGCCTTCCATGTTGACGGATGGTCGTAAATATGATCTGAGTAGTCACTTAATGCATAAAAACAAACAAAGCATTAAAAAGCTTATAATGCTTTTTTTTACTAATTAAAACATATAAAAACAAGCAACAACAAATGTGAAGTACTTACATCCCATAATGCTGCCATCCGCTGTCCAATAGTTGGACCAATGCCTCAAATTCCACCGGCATAACATGTTGACGATACAGGTCCTCTATGATGCGAGCAACCGACTGCAAATTTGCTCTTTTGCCGTCATCGGTAATTTCATAATCATGTACCCCAATGAGATTAAGGGTACGGTCAACCATTACAAGGTTATTTACAGAGAGCCAATGGAAAGAAACCCCGTTGTTATGAAAATCTCTCACCACATTCAACAATTGCCTACAATTTAAGTAACTAATTAAAAATTACACTCACGAGTTAGTTCTTTACAGAGAGCCCATGGAAAGAAACCCCGTTGTTATGAAAATCTCTCACCACATTCAACAATTGCCTATAATTTGTAACTAATTAAAATAACATTCACGAGTTAAAATTAAGGGTGAAAAAAACAAAAATGATTAAGAACAAACTTAATAAGTTTCCTGGCATTTGTACGTGCAATGCTACCAACGACAGGCTGTCCAAAGAAACTAGTGTTCCTATAGAAGTCTCGCTCCACATATCTTGACAAGCTGGTCCTTTGACAATATGTGATCAAATAGGATCCATCTCCTTGGCATCTATTGAAGAACCTCAACAGATGACGGTGAATGTACTGGGAGGTAGGGAGAGGTGTTGAAGGCCTTGAGGACTGTCGTCTTCGTATGCCACCTGGGGCCTCTGACGTTTCCCGCCGAGATTTGACATGAGGAATGGCTGGTTTTGTCTTCTCAAAATTGGCACTGTTAATGAGATCATGCCACCTCACGCTTTGTGGGTTCTACAAATCAAGTCATTGGCTCGGTCGAACATTGTTGCCCCCACCGGATGTCCCAAGGGATGTTACAGAGGCTGTTAGGGAGATTCAAGTATTTGGTGTTGAAGAACTCCACAACTCTTTATTTACTGCTGGGGTCGAAAGCTTCAAGACATCTCATTATTTAGTTGGTTTCTTCGCTATGTAAGTTGCTTCGAACCACTGCCCATTCTTCTCGTTTTCTATTAATTACTTTATTCCATTGCTATTTTTTCTGTCATTTTTTTTTGTTCACTTGTTTCCTATTTCCTTTGGAACCATATTTCGTTTTCTATTAATTACTTTATTCCATTGCTATTTTTGCTGTCAATTTTTTTTTCCCACTTGTTTCCTATATCTCTCGGAACCATATTTCAATGTTATCACCTTAACCTTTTCTTCCCTTCCGAGCATGGATTGTGAGTGTTTTTGTCCTTTGCTTCTATTTGCTTCTGGTCAAGACTCGAGAGTGCATAAGATTGCGAAACTAAGGACTTACAAAAAAGGGGTTGTAAACGTCTTCGTGCAGGAGCTTTTTGTAATGCAGTAAGTTTCAGTTAGGTTGCCTGCTTTAATCTTTAAATTGACAGGAGTTAGATCTGATTGTAAAAAGTATGTATTGATATGCCAATCTGTGCATCCATCAAGCAATCACCTTGTGCAGTTGTACGATGCATTTTCATTTCTCCTATAAACCCAAAAAAGAAGGCCAAGTTGAGTCAAGTGTCTCCTATCAACCCAATAAAAGATGGCCAAGTTGAGTTAAGAGGTTTTCCTGTCGTCAGATGGTCGTTGTGTGTGTAGTCAATTAGTCATCTAGATGTATAAGCATTGATATTTGCACATTTCTCTCTCCGTTAATTGACAGAAACTTCAATGGGATATAATGTGCACGTTGTTGTGTACTAGTTATCTGATATATTATGTATCTTTTATAAGTAGAAGTATGTTACATATGTATGAATATTTTGCATGGGTTTGAGGAAAATTTTTAGAGGAGTGTATTTTGAAGCTACCCCAAGAAGAAAGAATAATGATGTTAGTAAATTTACGAACTTATCCATCTCCGCTTAGGGTAGACGGATGTGAATGGAAGGTTTGCATTGTACCAATTTAAAAAGGGATCCTACATGTTTTCAATTCATGACTAGACAATCTAGATGAACAACCAGGCAAACACACATATGCTTTTTTCCTGTAACACAAGAGCCTCGTCTTTCTATGGTTCCTCTTTTAAAACATCAACAAGCATGGATCAATGTGTCAAACTGTAGCTCTTTAAGAATTTTAGGCCCTGTATTATTAGTTATGGGAAATGGAGAAAATTGTACACCTCAATATGAAAACTGTTGTAGTTTGGTGGTTTTTGTTTCTCTTCCCATGAGCTTGTACAGGTAGGATGAATTGTGAAGGAATAAGCTGCTTAGACAAGTACTTGCAATTTTAGTTCCAATTACTTACAAAAAAAAGGTTGCCCTTGTGATGAACGGGGCAATTGCAGATAAACATGATTTGATGGGTTTTTTATTTCGCTTTTTAAAGCTTTGTTGGCATTTGCTTTGATGTTTATCGCTGGAGCTTTTGAATTTTTCTGAATCTTGTCTTGCAGGAAAAAAGAATGTACTCCCATGCCGACCAAAAAAAGAAAAGAATGTACTCCCTCTTATAATCCAGTTGGTCTTCAGGGTGCAGAATGCGATTAATCTTGTAGTGTTGGTGCAAGTCGTGTTGGAGTGCGCTTGATAGTGGTAACGAAGCTTGGTCTGCTCTCCATCTTTCTTTTCTTTTTTCTTAGTATATCGAAGAACATCATGTAAATATAGAATTCTAGACCTAATCTGGCTTTCCCTTCATCCTCAATCTCCGTTCTGGTGATATTTGATTGTAATCTTTGGGCTAGGCATTCGCCTTTTCTTGATTATATAGATTGATGAGTCATGATCTTATGAAGCTATCAACTGCTTTGTGGGGCAGTAGTGGTTTGGCATTGCATTAATGTATCAGCTTGTCACTGCATAAACTAGTTATTTGCTGATATTTTACTTTTGCAGAGTTCCCATGGTACTGCACATTTGCATATTTGCAGCATTTTGAAACACAATTTACAGATTTGTGATAGCGAAGTCATAAGTTGGTAATAGAACTCTGTAAACAAGTTTTAAGTATCTGATATATTATGTATTTTTTTTTGAGGTATCGTACATATGCATGAATCTTTTGCATGGGTTTGAGGAGAAATTTTAGAGTAGTGTATTTTGAAGCTACCCCAAGAAGAAAGAATAAAGATGTTAGTAAATTTGCGAACTTATCCGTCTCCGCTTAGTTTCTTAGACGGATGTGAACAGAAGGTTCACATTGTACCAATTTATAATTTGTAATGGGTCGCACACCAATGTATCATTGTACAAATAATCACCGGAGTAATAAAAATTTCAAATTCGCTTGCACATTTACAAGTCAATTGGACTCGTGTGGCTTGGAATGTTTCTAGCAGAGTTGTTGATGGCAGCAGCTGCTTCGCCTTTTTGGGTCTGGTTTTGGGCATTTTTAGGTTTGGGCTTAGGCCCATATGCCCAATGGGGTGTTCGTAGGGTGCCTCATAGTGCGGCATCTGAGTCGTTGACTATAGTGGCTTGGATTTCATCTTAGCAATGAACAACACGAATTTGTAAAGTGTCGAGATGAAATAAGGATTATTGAAAAAATATTTAACGGCTCAGATGCCGTATTACATGGACGCCTAAGAGTAATCCCATTTCTATACATGTGACGACTTATACGATAAAAAAAAAATGGATATACCATGATCTCATTTAGTGACTTATTAAAACCGGTAGAGGAGAACAAGCCCGTGTGACCAATACCCAACCTAACTTCTCCATCTAACCGATCAGATGAGCACTGGATGCCCTTTTGAAGTCCACCTTAAGTCTTGGCGACTATGTTTCAAAGAATATTCCCCTCAGGGATTGGCATAAACTGCTGTGAGGTCACTCAAAGAATAATTTGGGGTCCAATAAAGTAACTATCATATCAGTAAATATCATCAGTCATCTGACTTTATAAAAAACATGGGGCCTAAAAAGTGACATTCGTGGTACACCCAACACCTCAACAGCGGACACAGATGCAAGGACAAGTTAACCAAATGAAAAATTATTCAATGCTTAAGGAGCGTTGCGTGATTGTGTTTCAAAAAACACTTGTATGACTTATCCCGTGTGAGTTTCATCACAAAATGTGTAACTTCGATATCGATAGATGGCCGAGTAAAGTATTGAAACTCAACGTTGCGGGAGCACTGCATAATCACTCGAAACTAACCCAATTTCCATTTCGTTGTTACAGATGAGTGTATATTTACGATGGAGTATGGCTACAATTATTTTTGACTTTTTTTAATACAGTGTCAACCTATGAACGACCCAACTTCTTGTTCTTTCTCCTCTATCTCTTGTCTTTTTTTGATAAAATTAGGACATGTTTTCATGCTTGACTTATTTAAGAAGTGTGAAAATCCCAAATAAACTTTAATGGAGTTGACCACGAACCAATTTTGAGTGGCTTAGATTTTTTAAACATCACAAGTCGAATGAGCTATAAGTAGTAGTTTTTCGAGCTTGGTTTGAAAGCTTAATGAGTTTGAGAAAAAATATGAAAGCTTTAAATTGAGTTGCCCATTTAATAAAATCTATTAAAGTCAACATTTGCTAAAATCAACAGTTCATTTTAGCAAACAAATGAGGAATCCATTTGCTAAAATCTTTAATTTTATTTCTCATAAGAATCTTTTAATTTAGCAAAAAAAATTCCTCATTTGCTAAAGTCAACTGGTAATTTTAGCAAATGTTGATTTTAACAGATTTTATCAAATGAAAAACTCATAAAAAATTGCATTGCAAATCGATCTCAAATGACTGTTCAACGAACAAACATGGATTTGAGCTTGAGTGTTTTTTATTTATTTATTTATTTATCGGCCTTTGTTTTAGTGCAATTGCCTTATGATGAAATATATAAAGATGATTTCTAACGGAAAGAATTGCAGTACATTCATTAAAACTACTATAATGATGGCTTGAGTGAAACACATACATGCCTCGGTAGATGATTTATATGGAATTGTTTCAAATGCAATCTATGTTACTAATATATTTTTTATTTCTCTTTTCGAGAAAAATAAAGTGATGTAAAAATCATATCCCAGTACGTTAAAAATTAAGAAAAAGCAATCAATAAAGACATTTTTAAAAGCCCTCGAAAAGTTAGTACGTAAATGGAGCCCTAAATAGTGATGATTAAATAGAGAAGATATTTAATAATGAGTTATAAAAGTACGTAAAGTTCGATTTTGTTTATAGGATTTTTTTTTTTTAAAATCATAACTGAACCTGGAAACTATTTTATTTATGTTTTCCCGACCGAACAAGTTGAGACTATTTTTAAAATGATTAAAATTGGCAGGTTCATTTGGTTTGGACGGTTTGGTGGCATAATATTAGCATAGCTTAAAAGGAGGGGAAACAAAAGGTAATGTATCCGGCCTCCCCGTTCTTGATTTGATCTGAACGAGACAGTTTAAATCTGAATTATTCATTTACTATTACCAACGGTTTGAATTTATTGTGAAACTCTTACATATTTGTAGTTTTTTTTCGTACCCACACGTAACCGAAATAAAAAAAGTTGCTAATATTAGCAATGATCGGTTAAAAAAGTGCTCGCATTAGAATTGCAAACTTGGATAATTGATTATTTTAATATATGGTCCAAATTTGAGCTATTCCGCTTAGTAAAAAACTTGGACAAAAAAAGATTCGAACTCAAACTTGGACCGACGGATCCCAGCCATCGGATCCCATTTCATGTTTTCCAAAAGATTTAAGCAACTTAGTTGTTAAAATCAGTCAACCCTGATTTTAGCACCTGGTGAACTCATTTACTAAAATCAGGGTTGATTTTAGGAACTGAATTACTTAATTTTTTTTTGAAAAACTAGCCATTACTTTCGTGTATTTTGTTTTTTCCTTTTTTATGTACTATCAAACACATTCCCTTGCGCCCTTACTCTTTCCAAGAACAGATCAAACACATTCCCGGAAAATGATATCAGACTTAGGCCCTGTTCTCCGATAGATTTTAGATAGATTTTATAAAAATCTCATATAAAATGAGCATTTTATAGAAAGGTGATAAAAATGAAATTGTTTTTCCAACTGATAAAATGTAGTAGTTTTCCTATAGATTTTAGGAGGATTTTATGAAAATCTTATAAAATGACTTTTACATTTATATGTTGAGGTTGGAATGTCATAAAATGTGAGATTTTTTTATGTACCTAAAATCTGTTGGAAATGCCTCACTATTGACGTGGATACGGGCAAATCCACCAAGGGTGCAAAGGGGTCCCACCTGGGCTCTGATATTTATACTTCATCCTTAATCCCTTCCATTATCACCTTATGCCTAATTTGGCCTAAAAATGATTTTTGGGTTATTGGTTTTTTCGTTTTGTTTTTATTCAATTTTTTTTATTCATTTGTTAGTTTGTCGTCAAGATTTTGTGGTTTCTAGATTCCTTTTGGCGAGACGAATTTAACAAGTATAAAATTATGGTCAAAACTCAAATTTTTTTGAATAAAGCCAAAATAGGTGGATTATTGGCGAATAATCCACCTATTTTGGCTTTATTCAAAAAAATTTGAGTTTTGACCATAATTTTACACTCGTAAGATTCGTCTCGCCGAGAGGAATCCAGAAACCACAAAATCTTGACACGAAACTAATAAATGCATCCAAAAATTGAATAAAGACGAAATAAAAAAACCAATAATCTATTTTTTGCTTTTAAGCCAAAGAATGCCTTATTATATTATAGTTGTGCCCACGCTAAATGTGAGAATATTCCAAAACATGCTCTTGCGTCCACAGAATATTCTAAGTTTAAAAAATGCATTGTAATTTTTTTACACTATAATACATGTTTAAATTTGGTGTCATTTACTCATTTATGCTCAGCCAGAGAAAAGAATTTCCAAAATCATAATTCAATCTTATGAAGATTTTCTCAATCCGTCATTCATTATTAGTGTAATCCTAAGTATTTATTTGAATTGACACCAACTGGACAGCAAATATTTCAGTATCCATGTCACCAATTTGCATCTCCCTTTTTTTTTTTCCTATGCTTCCTTAAAATGATTATAAAAACAGAAAAAAACACCGTTCCAATAATGTTTATTGAAGCTTTCAAAATCCATTTTCCATTTTTATTCTCACTTTTGTATTTGATATATTACCAAAAAATCGATCCGTGAAACGAAAAAAACGACCACTGAAATGTGCATCCTTAATGTTTGAATTTATTAAATGCAACAATTATGATTATTTATAGTCTCATGTATGTGTAGCTCCCACTTCAAACAAGAGAGACATTACAAATAATTGTTGTATTAAAAATTTCCTCATAATTTTTCCCCATCCATAAATTACAAACAGAAATGAAAAATACTAACTATCATACTAAGAATGAGTTTCTACAACGATATTTTTGGTATTCTTCGTTATAAATTAGTTGATGAATAGAAGGAAAAGACTGAAATAAGGTAATGGAAATTTGGTCTAATAATGATAATAATAATCCATTTAAAAAAATTACTCTAGGAGCATTTTTCATCCGGGTTACTGGGATTATGGCTTATCATTATTTCCTGAGTTCCAAAATTAATCGAGTTGCACGTAGCTGTCCTATACATTCGGTTATTAAAAAATTAATAAAATAGTTGCGTTTTTTATCGATTGAAATGTCAGATAATCTCTCTCTCTCTCTCTCTCTCTCTCTCTCTCTCCCTGTCCTTGCACGTCACGCCAAATATGTCTTGGTTTCGATCAACCAAAAAGTGGTTCCTCTCTCTGTGCCACCTCCTCCTCTTCTCTCGAGAGTCAAGACGCATGTCTCTCTCTCTCTCTCTCTAAAACCCACACAAAAGCGCGCGCACAACGCGCACTCTGTCTCTCCTTCTGTTTTGGCGACTCATAGTCTAGGGCTTGATCAAAGTAGAAGGAAGAGATGGGAACTTCACAGCGACAGTTGAAAACTATGCTTCGCAAGAACTGGCTTCTCAAAATTCGTCATCCTTTCATCACTTTTGCCGAGGTTCGCCATACATTTATACCTTACAATTTTGTAAATTTTGTAGATGGATACACTTAGAACTCGTACTAATTACTTATAACTGTTTTGGAAATTCAGAGTGAAAGTTGTAGTCTTGGTTTTAGTTTCTCATTCTTTGTTGTAGACCTTTAATGGATGAAGATTTTTTTGTGGATTTTATGTAAATTTGATGAAGATTTTGTGTGGAATTCATGTAAATTTTGCCAGTTGTTCCACTGAATTGGTATTCCCTGTTGTATTACTTGCGTTTGATAGTTGACCATCAAGTGAAATGGGCATTGGGTTGGGGTTCCCAAATGAAGTGCCCGTTACCTGCACGACCGACTGGGCTTGGAGGCCCCTCTTTTTCTTAACCCCTTCAAAATTCGGTTTCTGAAAAAAGGTCTAGGCTTCCCTTGGAAGTTCTATGGCATCCATATGAAGGTTATTTCCTTGATAAACAAGAATTAGGCTCTCTTACGATCAGTGGTGACTCCATTGGGAGCGTAAGTCATAGAAGCTAACACGAAATCTGCAAGAGAAAGCTGAGAGAAAACTGACGAGGACTCCAATTGATTACCCAAATGAACTGACGAAAGGGTGAAGACTGAATTCTTTTGGATACAATGGTTAATTGTTACGCCCTCTGACATTAGGTGTGGCCCGTGTGTGCGTAGGTTCCACCCCATGTAAGAGGGGCGTTACAAATAGTCGTGGTATTGAAAATTCTATGGTGAAGACTAAAGAGGACCTGGATTTTAGCCCTTTGATTTGAATTCTGTCGGTGTAACAATTACTGGGTTTCAAGAATAGAAAAGTATCTTGTATGGTGACAACATTAAATGGGTTTTAGTCCTTTCAATTGGTATTTTCTCAGAACTTTAGTAGGTTTCAAACATTAGAAAATTGTCTGGTGTGGTGTCAGCAAAGAATTTTGATGGGGTCATTTACAAATTAAGAAAAACATTCAATATAGTAATAGTAAAATATTTTCCCCTGCGCCCCACTAGTTTATTTGTGGCGTCACCACTGCCACTGCTTACGATTATAGGATGTAGCAACATTTCATAGAAAATTTATCATGAATACCATCTCTGGTATTCAGTGTGGTGCTACATTTTGTTGCATGAAGAGGGAGTGAGTGTGAGAGTGGGGATGGGTGAGCGAGAACTTATAGAAGATTGGAAGGATTGGAGCATCTACAGCAGTGCATATATTATTTATCAAAATCTATGATTTATTTTGAAGGCTTTTTTTTTAGTTGCGATATATGTGTTGAAATGTGGTAAATATTAGAAATTTGGCCTGTGTTAGATTTCTTTTTTGTTTCCTCGAGTGGTAACATCCCAGTTCGGAATGCGACCCCGACAACATGGGAACCAGGTTCTTACAGAATTCTTACTTGAGGCACAAAGTGAGATTCCAGGGCACACTTGTCACCTCCACTTAGGGGAATCCGTCAAACTAACACATCATGCCTTATCCACGTCATAACAGGGACATTGTCTCATCGCCACTCAAATTCCTGGCCAAGCCATTTTCAGTTAGAGGACTCTAAATGACCTATTCTAGGTTCTCTCCGCACCCAGAGCCACTTTGAAGTATTGGCTGCAACTTATGCTTTGTGTCATTTAGTAGGTGTAATTGCCTCCCAGCTTGATCCAAGATTAGTTTGTAGTTATCTTAACCGCCTTTGTCCAATTGGATTTACCATAGTGTAACAGGGAACAAAAAGAACATGCAAACGTGTGAAAGAAAATCGTTACTTCCCTTAAACTGCAGTCAGCAATAAAACAAACAAGTCACCAACTTATGCCCATGCTCTTATACTAGTTAATCTTTTTTCTTTGTTTGCGGGATGAATTGAGATATGTAAATATGCAAATAGTGTTGTTAATTTATGCTATAAAGAAAAATTGTTAGTGTGTGTATATTGTATTTGATCATCACATGCACTAGCTTGTTGTTTTTTGTGCCATATTGATGTTTTTATGAGAAAGTTGGTTTATGAACTGTATTTTCTTTTCCCCCTTTTCTTTACGTTTTAGTTTTTTTAAATGCTGTGGCTCAAAATTGTCCTATTTGTTTATGTGTTGGCAGATATTGCTTCCGACTGTTGTAATGCTCATGCTAATTGCTGTACGAACCCAAGTTGACACACGACTTCATCCAGCCCAGCCGTATGTATCTATTGCCCTATTTCAAGAGTGCATCATTATTTTTTTTCCCAGATTTCTTAAGCAGTTGTCTCTTAAAAGATGGAGGTAAGGAAAGAAATGAAAACCTTTCGACTTTACTTGTCTTTGATTGAGTCAGTGGAGGCTTTTGTTCTCTGGCCCAGAAATGGATTTATGTATGTATATATACATACGCTTTGTCCCAAAATGTTGTTATGTCAATTCCTTTTTTTAGGGTTCATGCATTTATTTCGCTGTAACTCAAATTAATAGGTATTGATTTCTAACATCTCCTGCTTAGATGTGTAAATTTTGCCTTGCCCGGCCCACAAATCATTGGGCTTGTTCTAGCCCAGTCCACGCCATTGAGCTCCCGCCAGGTCAAGCTAGCCCATGCCAAAATATCTTGGCCCAGGCCCAACCCCAACCCATTACCCTAACATATTCGGGCTACAGTTTTGGCTCGGGCTTGAATTCGGGCTAGCTTCAGTTACATTGGTTGGATTTCTAGAACTTATTTTTGAGGGAGTGAACTTTAGTCTTTGGATGTAGTTATTTCTAAATTTAACTACTTTAAAATGAAAAGACTACAAGGTTTTTTGCATTACATTATTTGAAGGAAGTGTTTTTAGAATGACTTCAATGCAATGAGGATACTTTGATTACTTTCAACCAAATGCATGGAATATGATTGAATAAGTACAGTAGGGAAAAAGTAATGAATGAAGTTCTTTCTATTAAACATACCATGATGGTACATTTCATATTTTCATAAATAGCAAAAAAGTGTGAATACTTTTTGCAAATGAAATCACCACCAAGCAGGCAAGCACAAATGTAGGACACTAATTATTTTGGGTTTTCTACTTCAAATTAAAAGTTTATCTTTTAGAGTTTGAACACTAGAGTTTGGGTTTTGGATTAAAAATATTAGCACAATCTACTTTGGATGTTTAATGGATGGATTTATGAACTATAGACATACTACTCATGATGGGATTGAATCAGGCTTTTACGGGCTAAAATCCTCAGGATTGGGGCCGGGTCAATTGGGTAGCACATCGGGTTGGGCTTCAAAACCTCTAACCCAAGTCTGACATGTAGGGATCGGGTGGGGCCCCGGACCAGGCTAAAACCGGACCCGGACTGGGCTGAATTTCAGTGGGCTCGGACAGGTTTTGGCCGACTGGGCCAAATTTTCACCTGTACTCCCGTTCTTCCTAGCATATTAAGTATTGTAACCACTTGTAAGAGAGTACTTAGCAAAAATAAAGGAGTTTAAAGGAGTTTTGCGCTTTGACTTTTGAAAGTGGATATCCATTTGGGGACATCCCATATTTGCAAAGATGGACAAATAAACTAGGATGAAAAGATTTCCATTGCATATTTTTTTCTGGCTTTTCCCAAGCCATCAAATTAAGGATTTGGGCGACGGATGCAGCTTATGTACTTCAATATGGCTCATGTTTAGTGACAGTGTGACACTTTTATTGTTGGGAATTTCTTTCACCTGTAAGAGAGCCGTCATTTTGAACCTTAGGCCTTCATGGTTTGAGGATGTTTGTAAAGTAGTTGCCCTAAAACAGTTAAACCTTAAGGTGTTAGAAAACACAACTTTTTTTATTCAATAGGTAAATTTCCAGCTTTTTTGGCTCCGTGGGAAGTGATTAACATACTAATATGACTATTATGTTCAGTTACATTCGAAAGGAGATGCTTGTTGAGGTGGGAAAAGGTGAAATTTCCCCAACTTTTGTTCAAGTTTTGGAATTATTGGCAGCCAAGGGTGAGTATTTAGCTTTTGCACCGGATACAAATGAAACCAGGATGATGATCGATGTATTGTCCATAAAATTTCCTCTACTGAAGGTAGCTACTACACTGCTACATTTATGTTCTTGTAAATGTTTTTCTTTCTTCTCCAGTTGTTCAGCCGTGATAGATATGTCGCTCATTTCATGGAATCACAGTCATGTCTGCTTGCATGGGCATATGATTGCATTTATAATTGCTGATCGAAAGAATAATTGCACTGCAACTAGTCAGTTAGATGGTTTGTTCTTGGAAAGTGATGGAAAGCGTATATAGGTGTGTACAACTCAGCATAAGATGAATTTTCTTCTACCTTTATCACATAGTTGCTTCCTTTTGAGATTCAAAATTCCGTTTGGTAGTTGCCCAAACACTTGGTTTGTAAAAGGTATACATAAGAAGGTGACACATAGTTCAAGGTGGGTGTTAATATACCAAATGAAACTCTAGCTCCCGACCAATGTGGGACTAAGTTCTCACTTTTCTCAACTCTGGGATATTATAATCTTCCCCCTGAGGGATGCAACGTTCTCATTGCATAATCCCAGCAACCTCCCCTGGTGTTTGTGGTTGTAGAGCGCATCCTACCCATCACTTGGACCAGGGCAGAGCTTTGATACCATTATAACGACTAGACCCGGTTGATCATGGACCCCCTTTTTGCCCAAACACTTGTCCTTGAAAGGTATACCTAAGAAGGTACCATGTAGCCCTAAGTGGATGTTAATATACCACATGAGACTTTAGTTTCCAGCTTGCCAACTAATGTGGGACTAAACGCTCTCTACCCCCAGATATGGGGTATTACAATCTTCCCCCATAGGGATGTAATGTCCTCGTGTCAAATTTTCAAGACGAACAAAAAGACCTAGTCAGTAACCAAGAATACATTAAAATAAAAACAATTAAAGTGCTTATAATCGCACAAAAAGAAAATATAATAATTAACATAAAAACTGAAACATAACATGTTGTGATACCACCGTCCTATAACGCCCACCCCATGTAGACCACTACCTGAGTACCTTGATTTTGATCCACAAGCCATACCGCATGGCCCAAAATGCTTATGCCCAAGGTACTTGTAGTAACGTAAATGGTTTATTATTTTTAGGATCACTCATGTAGCCTCCCAATGTGGGACATGGCGTTACAATCTCCCCAACTTTATACCCTTGCGTCTTGGTGAGGTTGAGTACTAGAGTCACCATGGCTTTACTCCATCTTTTCCCTAGTGGCTAGGGTCACCTACATGAAGGCATAATTTCCTTGGACTTCACCTCGGACAAACACCACAGTCGTTGGGCTACTAAAATTCCTCAAGCACACATGGTGGTGTACAAAGTTGCTTTGACACTTGTAACTCCCAAAGCGGACTTCCATTGTGGGAAGGCTCGATGGGGTGTTAGAATCTCCCCAACTTTATACCCTCGCATCCTCACAAGGTTGAGCACTAGAGTCATTGGGTATTCACAAGTCCACAAGCCCAATACCTTGATTGTAAATCCACAAGCCACACCACATGCCCAAGATGCTTAAGCCTAAGGTGCTGGTAATAGCTTACATCATTCCTTTGTATACTTCCGAAGTGGAACGGGGTGTTCCAATCTCCCCAATTGTATTCCCTCACCTCCTTGTGAGGTTGAGCACTAGAGTCACCACGGCTTTACTTGGGACTTTTCCCTAGTAGCCAGGGTCACCCACATGATGGCATACTTTCCATGGACTTCACCTTGGACAAATGCTGTAGCGGTTGGGCTACTAAAATTCCTTAAGCCCACACGAGTTTCTCTAATACCACTTGTAACGCCCCATGTAGACTACTGACCTAGTACCTTGATTGTCAATCCATAGGCCACATCACATGCTCAAAATGCTTAAGCCCAATGTGTTGGTAGTAGTTTACATGGTTCCTTTGTATACTTCCCATGTGGGGTGGGGTGTTCCAATCTCCCCAACTTTATACCCTTGCGTCTTGGCGAGGTTGAGCATTAGAGTCACCATGGCTTTACACGGGTCTTTTCTCTAGTGGCCAGGGTTACCTACACAAAGGCATAATTTCCCTGGACTTCATCTTGGACAAACGCCGCAGTGGCTGGGCTACTAAAATTCCTTAGCCCACACGATTGTGTACATAGGTTGCTCGATACCCCCTTGTACACCCCATGTAGACCACTCACCGATTACGTTGATTTTGATCCACCAGTCACACCAAATGGCCCAAAATTCTTAAGCCCAAGGCACTAGTAGTAGCTTATATGGCTTACTAAATATCCAGGATCACCCATGTAGACATCCAATGTGGGACAAGGTGCTACAGTTCTGGCTGCGCTCGCTGCGGTATGATGTGGTTTCATGTTGTTTGTAGCACAAGAGTTGTGGCAATTGGGGCTGCGATTCTTTTGTTCTTCAATCTTCAAACAACTTTGCGAAAATACACAGATTCATATGCTTTTACCTTAAAACACACATTGGGAATTGATAGAGCTGACGACTACATGAGTGGGAAAGTTGTCGTAGAAGCTTTGCCCTTTGCTTTACAAAGATTGTTATTGTCCCAAAACGCTAGCTAAAGGTGTCCATGTAGCTACACGCAACACTTATTGTCCTGGAACGCTAGCTAAAGGCGTCCATGTAGCTGCTGCGCCCGCCCCTTTCTTCAATGGGCAAGCAGGTTCGGTGTCTACTACAAAAGAGAGAATCCTGTTTGGTGGTTTTGGTGAATGTTTAAATGTGATCAAATATATGTAGTACTTTTTTGTGCTAGTTTTGTTTTCAAGTCACTATGAAGAGACTTTTACATATATTATTGTCTCGATGACTGATTTCATGTGTCATAGATTTAATAATTCAGGCTTAAAGCTTTTGTTTCTATTCAACCCTTACTTCAAACTCTCAGTATTTCATTTTTTTAAACTTTTATCTTCTTATGTGTTTAGATTGGTATCTTTGGCCTATAACATCAGGTTTGAAGATTTTCTTTTGTGGGGCCAGGTGTGGCTCAAATAGTCTCTTGTTTTGAGAGTTTAGTACACCGTACATCCCTTGGGGTTGGGTTTTAGCCATCCAAAACTAAGTTCTTGGTATGCTTTGATTGCATTTCCTTTTTCTGGTTTTGTACCATGTCTAACACAACGGTACCTGATAGAATTGTGTTTTCACCATGGAGAGTAAAGGCAAGCAGATAAGTTTGGTAAAACAACAATCACTGATATTGGTGATATAACTTTATCTGACGCTGGCAAGGAGGAATTTCTGGATCCGACCTAAGTACAGATTCCAAAGCAAACCTGTTATGTAAAGGACTGTGCTGTTTTAACTGCATTACTAATGCCTTTTTGGTCCTTGTTACATCATATGAAAGGCTATACATGTAGTCCAAAAAGACATGGTGTCTTTTCTGCATTGTTTGGGGCTTCCTCTTGCATTGTCATCTAGGTTCATGCATTTGTCACCTGTTTTTATAGCTTCGTTGCTGCGCCACTTACTGAATGTGCTGTTTTACTTTTCGGAGTCTCCACAACTTGATTAAAAGGAAATCTAGATCTTTTTGGTACCAATGACGCTAATTTTCATGTTTGCAGCTGGTAAGTAGAATTTACAAAGATGAATTAGAGCTTGAAACCTACATACGCTCAGATCTTTACGGCGTCTGCCAGGAAGTCAAGTGAGTTGTTATCTTTGTATTTCAGTACAGAAGGGAATGTTGAAAAAAGTCCACTTATTGTATCCCTGGACTTGAGATGAATTAAGGGGGATATTTTTGTCTTTTTTTTTTTTTCCAGTATACTTCTTGGGGGCATTACACCGGGGAAGAACTTGTAATTGAATCATTTTCTGCATTCCTCCTTTTTAATTTTCTGCATTCCTCCTTTTTCAGGATATTAGAAAAAATAATATTTTGATGGGACTTCCAGTGATTTACTAGTGTTGGATTTGCAAGTGATCAATACCTAGTTTAGCAGGTTATGACAATGAAAATATTTTGGTGTGGTTTCTTCATTCAATTGAGAAACTTTTATTGTGTAAATCCTAATTCTATGAGATTACTGAGATCCAAGTTTCTCACTCTTTGCCTGTCAAGTTCAGTTGGAAAGCATATTATGCCTCTCGAGGGCAAAGTATCTGCTAAGAAACTGGCTCACAAGAAACTCAATACCTTGTCAGAGAAGCAGCAATCTTTCATTCTCGCATTGTCTCATTGCAATGGGCTTACATGGAGAGATTGTGTTTGTGGCAGAGGTGGATTGGATGGTACCTTAATCTTGTGCTCACATACTTCGTGTTGATTTGGTAAAATTTAGTTGTAGTCCCAGAGCACGGTTTCTTTGTAGATGTTTGCTTTGCTGGGAAAGAGATTCTAGAGCTTTACTGGGGTAGGACTCCTAGGATATAAGGGGTTATGGGATAAGATTGGGCTTCAACACCTATTTCAAGGCAATGCTTTGTTTCCGGTTAGTAGAGGTTTGAAAGCTGATTTTGATGTTCTTTTGTTTTCTTCTGGTAGTGGACCTTTTTCCCCTTCTCTGTGGCATCTCTTTCTGTTTGGTAGTAAATTTTTCTTTTTGCTTATTGAAAATAAGTAGCAATTGTGCTAGCTTTTGTTTTGTACCTTCCTAAACTGTAGAACTCGCATAGTTCTTTTTTGGTCATTAACCACGCAAAAATGTTAACATTCAATTCTTTTCCCCATTTTGATCTAATTGTATATTTCTAAAACTCTTGAAGGACTCGCATCATCTATTTTGGTATGAGTTTTTCTTTTCCTTATTTGAACAGGAATTGTTCGAATCCAAAAATCAAAGGAGCAATAGTATTTCATGATCAAGGTCCTGAGTTGTTTGATTATAGCATTCGCCTCAACCACACGTGGGCTTTCTCAGGATTTCCTGATGTTCAAACTATCATGGATGTTAATGGCCCTTATCTCAACGACTTGGGATTGGGTGTCAACACTGTACCTATTATGCAGTACAGCTTCAGTGGATTTTTTACTGTATGATCTTTTGTCCCTTTTCACTTTTTCTTTGATATATTTGGTTGTTGTTGCAAGTACACATTTTTTAAAGAGGACACACGCTGGCTGCTATGTTAATAGTGTCTGAAGCAACACTGTTATGATATTGTCCTATCTAAAAGTGCATTTAACCACAACTACATTTACCTGTTTTTTGAAATTTTTGATTGTTTTTAGTAACTATAATAGTTCATAATCCTAACTTACCTAAAAAAGGTAATTTATCTACATTTGTTAGGCCAAGTTCCTGGAAATTGATTTCATTGAATGTTGATTACGATTTATCTACATTTGTTAATTACAATTGAAGAAAGTTGTTGATACACAAGAAATATTAAAGTTGACATACCTGCATGCAGATAGTACGAGAAAGGTTCAATTTATAAATATCTATTGTGTTTAACACCAGATTGAATATATCTTGAGTAGAAACACGGGATTTGCAGTGGGAAACTAATATTTCTAGGATCTGTATTTAGTGTGCAAACTAAGGAGCTGAAGAGATGGTTAAGATGGTATAATGGAATTAATTTTTTAGAATAGTGGCGGTGCAGAAAATTTATTGAATCTCTTCATAATTTGTTGCTTGCGAAGTACGGAGTATCATATAACCGTAAAATTTGGCGCACAAATCTGATGACCGGTCATACCACAGAACCATTGTATTATGTATTATGTATCAGGTACGGTGTGGTTTAAATGAATTAATTGGCTTTTTAGTTCCTAATGCTTAGTAGCCAACATATTCCAAGGTTTGGTTGTGAAGATTTGGTCCAGATTAACTATTGAAACCTGACTATTTAGCTCGCGGAATGGGTTTGTGAAATGGGTGACAAGCTTATACATAGGATCTAATTAACATGAGTGATTGGCCCTAGGCCCCCAACTTATCTCATTCTTCATCCCACCCTTTCCAATCTAAAGATATGTTAAGTTATGTTGAGTTAAGGTTCAATTTGTTATGTATTCTATTCATAGGGGTAGTTTAGTCATGTAGATGTTAGTCTTGTATATCTCTGTGTAGTGACCCATTCTTTGAGTAATGAGAAATAAGTTTTTCCCTCCCTCTCTCTCTCTCTCTCTCTCTCTCTCTCTCTCTATATATATATATATATATATATATATATATATATATATATATATATATGTTTTCACACATGGTATCAGAGCTTGAGAGACTCGATCCTTGCATGGGAGACTCAATCCTTGCTTGAGCTTTGTAGAGAGAGACGATGGTGGCTTACGATGGTGGCTCACGATGGTGATCTACAGTGGTCATCACAGTTAGGTCATCATGCTATTTTCACGCTGTTGTATATCTCTGTGTAGTGACCCATGCTTTGAGTAATGAGAAAATAGTTTTTCCCTCTCTCTCTCTCTCTCTCTCTCTCTCTCTCTATGTTTTCACACATCGTATCAAAGCTTGAGAGACTCGATCCTTGCATGAGAGACTCAATCCTTGCTTGAGCTTTGTAGAGAGAGACGATGGTGGCTTACGATGTTGGCTCACGATGGTGATCTACAGTGGTCATCACAGTTAGGTCATCACGCTATTTTCATGCTGTCTAACTGCTGGAGTAACTGATCTACAATGCTCAAAACCACTGGGTCTTCACTCCATCGACGTGAACTACCTCCGGCGATAGTCGTCCGACGTTGATGACCTCCGATGAGCTTCGACAGTTGTAGTACAGCATCCGGCGAGCTCCAACGACCTTCATACGACCTTTTTTGGTACTTAAAGTGATCGAGGAGCAGTTGTGAGCATAGGGTTTTGAAGCCCCTGAAGAGACGATCGTCGTGGTATAAACCCGGTCGCTGGTCGTTGCTAGAATAGTGCTCACGCGCCGGAAGGAGGTGGCGCATGGCAGCGAGTAGATCTCACTCGCTGCGCGTGGTGTGTACGTGTGGTCTGAGGTTGAAGGAGGTCAGCTCGTGGTTCAAAGGGCCTGATCCGTTTGAAAAAGGGTCAATCGGCTGGTCAAAGGGTTCATGTGCGTGTCAGACAGGTCATCCGGGGGTTCAAAGGGGGTCAGCGGCTTGAAAAAGGGCCAAGGAGCTCATCTAGAGGGTTCAACGGCTTGGAAAGGGCCAAGAAGCTCATCTAGAGGGTTCATTGTGGTCCAGAAGGGTTCAGGGACCCATTTTGACCAATTTGACCACTTTTGGGAGCTCGAGACTTGTTCCCTGACTAATTTCGATGTTCCGGATCCATTTGCGGGGTTGGTTTAAGGTGATCTGAAATGGAAATTGTTGGTAAATTGTTAGTACAATGGAGGCTTTCAAAACTACTCAAGTTGGTGCCCTTTTTTCTGAGGGGGAGTTACAAACTCTCAGGTGCCTATTGGCTAGGCTTGTCACTCCATCTACTGCCTCTAGCTCTCTTCCATGGATCATAGATTCTGGTGCTACAGACTTCTTCGTCCTTTTTTGATTCCTACTCTACTTGTTTTGGTAAGGATAAGGTCAGAGTAGCTGATGATTCTTTATCTACTATTTCCGGGAAAGGTTCTATTCATTGTTCTCCAACCGTTTCTCTTTCCTCAGTTCTTTATGTTCCCAATTTTTCTACCAACCTTTTATCTGTTAGTAGTCTTACCCAATCCTTAAATTGCTCCGTAACATTTTTTCCTACACATTATGTCTTTCAGGAACTGGATACGGGGAGGATGATTGGCAATGGTAAAGCTCATGAGGGCCTTTACTTTTTGGAGTCTGCACCTAATCCAGTTTGTCCATCTTTGTCATGTGGTCAAGCTCTTGCTGCAGATACGGGTTCAACTATTCCCTTGTTACAGCAGTGGCATCGTAGATTGGGTCATCCATCATTTGGAACTCTAAAAAAATTGTTCCCTAGTTTGGTTAATCAATGTTCTCAGAGTCAGTTCATTTGTGAAGCTTGTGAGCTTGCGAAACATAAGCGCTCATTTTATGCTCCGGTCAATCAAAGAAGTGATTTGCCATTTATGGTCATTCATCCGATGTTTGGGGTCCTTCCCTCGTCACATCTCTATTTGGTTATCGCTGGTTTGTCACATTTATTGACTGTTATTCTCGTGTCACCTGGGTGTATTTACTAAAGGCAAAAAATGAGGTTTTTTTGTGCTTTAAATCTTTTCACCAAATGGTGCATACTCAATTTAATGCTAATGTTAAAGTGCTTTGTAGTGATAGGACTTTTTCGGCATATCTTAATGACTATAGTATTCTTTTTCAGACTTCTTGTGTTGGCACTCCACAACAAAATGGAGTTGCCGAGCGCAAGAATCGCCATCTTGCTAAGGTAGCCCACTCTCTATTGTTCACCATGAATGTTCCTAAACACTTTTGGGGCGAAGCTATCCTTACTGCAGCTTTTCTTATCAATCGCATGCCATTTAGTGTTCTTCAATTCCAAATACCAATTAAGGTTCTCTTAGGTCGTTCTCGGGTGTCATCTCTCCCGCCCAAAGTCTTTGGTTGTGTGTGTTTTGTTCATGCTCCTAAGCACCCAGGTGGTAAGCTGGATCCCAAAGCCCGTAAGTGTATTTTTCTTGGCTATTCTCTCACTCAGAAGGGTTATAAAGGCTATGACCCACACTCTCGCAAAATGTATGTCTCCATTGATGTCACCTTTTGGGAAACAAAATCTCTTTATCCTTTATCCACTTCATCTCTTCAGGGGGAGAATGATAGACAGGAAGAGATGTTGGCATTTCATACTCGTGAGTCGTGGTCTTATCCTTTACCTCGTCATGGTGAGGGGGAGAAAGAACCTTTGCCTGCAGAAAGAGCAGAGCATAATATTCGGGAAAGACTGGATAGGCCAAATTTGCAAACCTTTTCTTGAAGGAATAAAGACAAGTCTACATGTGCAGTGCCACTTTGCCAATCTCCATCACCTACTCCAGTTTCGGAATCTTCAGCTGATTCATCTGGTAATGGTTCTCTCCCTACTGTTGTTGATGATGATCCTAATGCTCCTATTGCTCTTAGAAAGGGAGTTAGATCATGCACTCAACATCCCATTTCCCAGTTTGTTTCTTATGACCGTTTATCTCCTTTGCATCGTGCTTTTGTTTCGTCTCTTTCTTCTATATCTATTCCATAGAATTGGCAGGATGCATTCATGATATCTAAGTGGAAAGGAGCTGACTGCTTTAAAAAAGAATGGCACTTGGGAGCTAGTATCTCTTCCAAGAGGGAAGAAACATGTGGGGTGCAAATGAGTGTTCACTGTGAAACACAAAACTGATGAGATTAGTATTTCTTCCAAGAGGGAAAAAACCTGTGGGGTGCAAATGGGTGTTCACTGTGAAACACAAAACTGATGAGACAGTTGAGAGATACAAGGCAAGACTTGTTGTCAAGAGCTTCACACAAACCTATGGTATTGACTACGAGGAGACGTTTGCCCCCTGTAGCGAAGATGAACTTTGTGCGAGTTTTACTCTCCTGTGTTGCCAATTTAAATTGGCCTCTTCATCAGTTTGATGTGAAGAATGCATTCCTCCATGGCGAATTAGAGGATGAGGTGTACATGGATATTCCACCGGGTTTTTCTTCATCTCAGACCGAGGGAAAGGTGTGTCGATTGAAGAAGACACTTTATGGCTTGAAGCAATCTCCTAGAGCATTGTTTGACAGGTTTCTCAAAGCCATGTTGAGATTTGGATACAAGCAGAGTCATGCTGACCATACTATGTTCATCAAGAGAAGTAATGGTAAGATTGCCATTCTTATTGTTTATGTGGATGACATAATTATGACAGGTGATGATGTGAATGAGATTGTTAGCCTTAAAGCTCTTCTTGCTCAAGAGTTTGAGATTAAAGATTTGGGGTCTATGAAGTACTTTCTTGGAATGGAGGTGGCTAGATCTGACAAAGGAATCTTTATCTCTCAAAGGAAATACATCCTTGATTTCTTGGAAGAAACTGGTATGTTAGGATGTAAGCCAGCCGATTCTCCCATTGAGGCCAACCATCATCTTGGTAGCAATGTGGGGGAGCTTACAGAAAAGGCGAGAGATCAGAGACTGGTGGGTTGCCTGATATACTTATCTCACACTAGACCAGATATTTCCTATGCTGTGGGGTTGTGAGCCAGTTCATGCATGAACCTCGTACTAGTCATCTTGATGCAATTTATCATATCTTGAGGTATCTTAAATCTGCCCTAGGTAAAGGAGTTTTGTTCTCTAATCATGGTCACTTGAGATTGGAAGCTTTCACTGATGCAGACTGGGCTGCTTCTATTGATGATCGGCGATCTACTTCTAGCTATTGCACCTTCCTTGGAGGAAATTTGATTACCCGGAGGAGTAAGAAACAGTTTGTGGTAGCTAGATCCAGTGCAGAGGCCGAGTACAGAGCTATGGCTCATGGTGTTTACGAGCTTTTATAGCTCCAAACCTTATTGCGTGATTTGGGATTCCCTGATCGTGGACCTATGAGGCTTTACTGTGATAATAAGGCTGTCATAAACATTGCTCGTAATCTTGTTCAACATGATCGAACAAAGCATATTGAGATTGATAGGCATTTCATCAAGGAGAAGCTAAGCAATGGTTTGATATGCATGCCTTTTGTGAGATCCGGAGACCAATTGGCCAATGTATTTACTAAGGGTCTTAGTAGTAAAAGTTTTCACCCCATTGTATTCAAGTTGGGCTTGATAGATACCTTTGCACCAACTTGAGGGGGAGTGTTAAGTTATGTTGAGTTAAGGTTCAATTTGTTATGTATTATGTTCATAGGGGTAGTTTAGTCATGTAGATGTTAGTCTTGTATATCTTTGTGTAGTGACCCATTCTTTGAGTAATTAGAAAATAGTTTTTCCCTCGCTCTCTCTCTCTCTACGTTTTCACCCAAGATATCCTACTAGTAAAATTCAATCCTATGTGGTATGTATTCAGGTCTTTTTTCAAGCAATTGGTTATTCTACACAGTGTTCAATTGCACAAACAAATGCCGGCATATGGGTATTCTAGTCCTGATTAGAGAAGGTATATTGTGCATCCAGAAAGTAGGCTATAGTTTGCCTGTGAAATGTGTGTTGGTTTTGGATATATAGAGTTGATTGGCTTAAGGTTTTCATGATTTTTAAGAGCTGCAGGTTGTGGTTGGGGAAGGGGTTAGGGTTGGCTTGGGTGTGATGGTGGGTTTTTAATAGCTGGGAAAAGTCTAGGCTTCTAAATTATAGCTGTGTGCAGGTAGCGGAAGGGGTTAGGGAAACTAAATGTTGATTTGTGTTATTTGTAAGGTTCTGAAGTTGTAAAAGGGGCTGTCATAGTTGTAAACAATAACAGATCTGGTTGGTGGGGCTTTAGAGCTGCCAAGGTATACTTAACAGGCTTTTAAAGAAGTGTTATGGTTGTCAAGTGGCAACAACATCAGATAATATTGATAGTTGAAGAGAAGAATAAAGAGAAGATGACCCAAGGAATCTCACTGAAACTTCCTTGGATACCACCAAGGTAAAGATCGCGGTAATTCTCTCAGACTCCATGCAATAGAAGAACCACGCAGTTATTGAAGGTCTGCTGGTTCTCTGGTACGGATGTGATTCCAAACCAGGTAAATGAGGGCGTTTGACCAGTTAGATTATGTGAGACCTAATAAAGGTGCTGCATCAGACCCAGATAATATGTGACCCATAACAGAGCCCTTGGGCACTGCTGCAGCTTATGTCCAGCATTAAATAAGTCACCAAAATACCATTTACTCAATAAAAACTTATGAAATATGACCAACAGCTTTCTAACTTATAAAGCACATTAAAAAGGACTTTTATTGACCCAAAACATGGTAATATATAGCACCTTTACCTCCTACGCATGTTTGAGTCAAGTTCTGGATTTCCTAGTCTTGTCAGTTGACACTTTGCATCTGAAAGTTATGGTTTTCCCTTAAATTAGCAAATCACTTCCATTACCTGGTATGCAGTAATGCAGCTTTCTCAAATTGTTTTAGGAGCTTTACATTTCCACTCTGGACATTATTCTTTTCACGCTTTCATCTTGATTTTTGAAATTCTTGTTGCAGCTTCAACAAGTTTTGGATTCTTTCATAATATATGCTTCCCAGCAAACTGCATCTAAGCTGGATACTGGTGATACTGAGTCACCTTTGCATGCATTTGATGCACGTTCCCCACCCAAGATACCATGGAGGCAATTCAGCCCTTCCAAGATAAGGCTGGCTCCATTTCCAACTCGTGAATATACTGATGATGAGTTCCAGTCCATTGTCAAGAAAGTAATGGGAGTGCTGTACGTGTCTTTCCATGTTCTAAAAATCTTCAGTTTTGTCTATAATCTATCATGAAGAATGTCAAATATGTATCATATTTGTTGAGATATAATCTCTGTTGTTGCTATTTGTACCTTTGTAAGTTTATTATTTATAGTTGAGAAGCTACGGGTTGACTATTTCACTCGTAATTTGGATGATCAGGTATTTACTGGGATTTCTGTATCCGGTGTCTCGCCTGATTAGTTCTGCTGTGTTCGAAAAGGTTTGGAAACCTCTATCTCATGTGCATAACTATTGGACTCATCTTAATGTGTTTTCCGGGGATCATATATGTGTGTGTGTGGATATGCATATAGTATTTAGGAAGAGTAGTCCTTGCTTGTAGACGTTTCTGGCCTGACCACATCTTTCACTTTTGATACTTCAGGAGCAGAAGATAAAAGAAGGCCTGTACATGATGGGTCTGAAAGATGAGATATTCTACCTTTCTTGGTTCATCACTTATTCTTCGCAGGTAAAAATTTTCCACAGTTTGAGTAATTAATACTAGTTTTTTTTTTTTTTTTTTTTTTTTTTTTGTAGAAGAATATTTTATTCCAAGTATTATGTTCTTTAGTTATGCATTATTTTCTCTGCGCGGTCTCTGTACTCGTATCTTGTTTGTCGCTAAGAGCCATTTAGGGGCCTTAGATGGTGATCTTGACGAGCTGTTCATCTCTTATGCTTTGCAAGGTAAAATTTTTCCACACTTAAAGAGTACTTAAGAATTGTTTCCATCGCTATGCCATCATCTTCTCGATGGACAACACTAATATGTTGGCCATTAACAAGTACAAGCAGTTCTTAGAGGGATTCGTACCAAAACTTGAGCAAGTGGCTCCTTAAATACCATATTACAGTATCAGCAGGTTCAGTGAAACAAGCTCAAGCCAAGTCTTATCCACCTGGCTGATCAACCCCTTTGAACCAAAATAGATCCCTAAAGCATGACATCCTCGAAATTCAGGTGAATCAGTCACGAGAGTCTGCCAATTTAAAATATTGTCCAACCCATGTTTATTAAAAACAATTCTACTACTAAATTTATGAGCACATATGAAAGTCAGCAAGTTGAAAAAACATGACATCATACCACAGAGCATCTTAATCAAAGTCTTTGCAAGGTTTGAATATGTAAAATAACTAATAAGCCCTTTGTCCATCAAAAGTGCTACACGTGTCAATGCTGGGCGCTCGGAATGGGTGTGTTAGAGTATGTCCTACATTGGTTAATTATGACATTTAAAGCTAGTAAATGAGCCTGGGCTACCTCTCCACTCATTGCCAATTGGTTTTGAGTTGGATGCTTTAACATGGTATCAGAGCTAGGCTTTTAGTGGATTTTTGGACAAGACTCTCTTGGTTATTGCCCCGTTGTTTGTGCCATAAGTGTATCATGTTTCGTTATGATCCCAATATTGTGGATCCATTGTGTACCCCTCCACGTGCGGGTCAAGGGTCGCACATGCAAGGGAGTGTTAGAGTTTGTCCCACATTGGGTAATTATAACCTCCAAAGCTAGTATATGAGCTTGGGCGGCCTCTCCACTCATTGCCAATTGGTTTTGAGTTGGATGATTTAAGAGGGTGCATATCCTTCGGCTTTGTTGCTCAAAATGGCTGCTCACCATGAGGGGGTTGAAGTTTGAACATCACATGGAATCTTGAGTGATGTTTCTCAATAAAGCGAATCGATGTTTGACTATATGTGACAAAAAGATACGGATATAGATCAGTATCTCGAATTCAGAACTCTAATATAAGCACTTGCATATGGTGTTACTGTACTACGTGGAGTCAAAAAGTTCACTTAGTGCTGTAGATTAGAAGACGAGGAGAAGAAGAAGGAAGAGGAGAATAAAGTATACTGAAAACCAGTTGGCAATGAGTGAAGAGGCTTGCTGGGCTCCCATGCAGAAACGAAAACAAGAGATACATAAAATTAGGATCTCAGTTGGAGGATTTTCACTTCAGGCACAGACAAGGGAAATAAATCACTAACAAAGGTGGGAGTTTTGGCTCAAACGTTCCGAACTGCAGTACCAATTGGCAAATAATGGAGAGGTTGTGCTGGCTCTAGTACTAGTTTTTGTAGGTTTTATCTGAATTATCTGAATACCTTTGTTGATATCTGACTGCAGATACAAATGTGTCCTATACTATCAGAGACGTTAACAAAAATTGGAGTGTTGAACACAATCTTAAGCAATCATTTGTGAGTCTTAATGTATCATGGGATTTTACTTATGTTCAATTGTCTATGCAGTTTGCAATTTCGTCTGGAATCATAACGCTATGCACGATGAGTACCCTTTTCCAGTACAGCGACAAGTCCCTGGTTTTCGTGTACTTTTTTCTGTTTGGCCTCAGTGCAATAATGCTGTCCTTTTTGATATCTACGTTCTTCACACGAGCAAAAACAGCTGTGGCAGTTGGTACCCTTTCATTTCTTGGGGCCTTCTTCCCTTACTACACTGTCAATGACGAAGCTGGTCCTATGTGAGTACAATGTTTGACTCTTCCTATTTATATTTTTTTCTTTAGTGCATATTACATAATCTACTTTGTATTTATACAGGATATTAAAAGTCATTGCTTCTTTACTTTCACCAACGGCATTTGCTTTAGGGTCGGTTAACTTTGCTGACTACGAGCATGCTCATGTGGGACTTCGTTGGAGCAACATATGGCAGGTAGGTTGTGTATGAATGGTTTGTCTTTTTGTTTGAGCTATCTTTACTGTTTGTTGAAATGCAGCGCTTTATGGTTTCTGCAGCCATCATCGGGAGTGAATTTTTTGGTCTGTCTTTTGATGATGTTGGTTGACGCAATTTTGTATTGTGGGATTGGTCTTTACCTGGATAAGGTATACATTTGAAACTTTACTTTTACTATTTGTTTCTCTTTTGGTGTTGAATGTGTTTTGGGTGTTTCCTTCTGTCCTTTACAATTTTCTACTTTCTTAGTTGAATGTGGTTAACTAGAGCTGTATATGGGTTTGAGGATCGGGAAGAGTGCTTGACGTTTGTCCCTCCAGGAATATTGCGGGCGCTACAACAGTGCTTGGGAACACTGTAGGTAGAGGAGGAGAGAGCTCCAGGGAGAGAGAGAGAGAGAGAGGTGCCGGGGGGAGCAAGTGTATTTGGTATTAGATTTCGTGGGTCTATATTTTGGTGGTGAGTCAACAATCCTTATATGGAGATCTCCGGTATGGATGGACAGGAGCGATGGACATGCCACAAAGATGGAGGGGCAGTTGATTAGTTGCCAGGTGTTAGGGGTGTGAAGGTTAATTTTAGGGTTTTATTTTTTTGGGGTTTCAGTCATTATTTATTTTTATGTTCAGGATAGTTTAGTCTTTTTGTATTATTAGGGTTTCACTAAGGTTATCGTTGTTTATCGTTGCATTATTAGGGTCTTGTTAAGGTTATTAGGGTTAGCCTATATAACCCCTTCATTAGCCTTGTAATCTTTCAAGCTTTCTAATGCAATAAGATTATTTTGTTACGCTGTTTCTCTTCTCTCTTTTGCAATGTCACATGGTATCAGAGCCGGAATAAGTTAATCTAACCTCTGTTTTTGCATCTCTCTCTCTCTCTCTCTCTCTCTCTCTCTCTCTCATAACCAAATAAAATAGCATCTCTCCCTCTCTCCATTCATAACCGTTAGTAGTAGTACAGTTTGCATCTCTCTCTCTCTCTCTCTCTCTCTCTCTCTCTCTCTCTCCAGATTGCATATCTCTGTTTCTCCCTAGATTGCATCTCTCTCTCTCTCTCTCTCTCCCCCGTATGTCTTCTCTGAAATCTGCATTGCAATAATTTTTTGTACTCCGGTGTAATTCTCTAAATTATGGAGCCGAAATCTGTCCGGCATGGTTTTTCCTCCTATTTGCATCTGTTTGGCATTGGTTCTTCTTTCTATTCGCATGTTCTAGTTTTGGTTGGCACTTTTTTGCAGTTTCGGCACTCTGATTGGTATTTTTTGCAGCACCACTTTGCATTGTTTAGCACCACTGCAGTAGTTGATTTGGAGCAGTTGATTTACAGTAGTTGATTTGCACCTCGCATCATGAGTTTTAGGAGGGGTGTGAAGTATAATTGTAGGGTTTATTTTTTCGGGTTTCAGTTTATTATTATATATTTTTTATGTTCAGGGTAGTTAGTCTTTTTGTATTATTAGGGTTTCGCTAAGGTTATCATTGTTTATCTTTTATGTTCATGGTAGTTTAGTCTTTTTGTATTATTAAGGTTTTGCTAAGGTTATTAGGGTTAGCCTATATAACCTTTTCTTTAGTCTTGTAATCATTCAAGCTTTTCCAATGCAATAATAGTGTTCTATAGTTTTCTCTCTCTTCTTTGCAAAGTCACAAGGGGTATCTGTAATAAGTGTGGTGTTGGTTATGGATGTAAGGAGCGTAGTTGTTGTAATGATGAAGGTAGTTGCGGGTATCTGACTCTTGTTAGAAAGTTGATGCCCCTCTCTATGACTGGTTAAGTGAGGCTATCCTCGCGGAGGATGAACCCTTGACAAGTCCCATTGCTCTAGCCTCCATGCCACACTCTTCCTATGGTCTTGCGCAAGGTACCTAGGCCCTGTTCCCAGCCTAGGGTCTTGTGAAGAGTTGCCAGCCCTTTAGAGCCTTATATTTTTTTATGGAGAGTGGGAGATGTCTTGAGCATGTCGTGAGGCATCGAGGTGTTTTGGAGATTCCATGGAGGGTAACCACGGAGGCGTACTGCGGAGCAGGTCCTTTTACGGAGGTGCTCGCATAATTTGAGTCCATGATTACGGAGGAGCTTCAGTTGGCAAGTGTCATGTGGCGATGCTCCTCCAACTACCCACGTTGTACTAGTTCTTCTGTTGATTACTTCTTGTTAGCATTGCTAGTGAATATGTTTTCTCGCTCATTTTTTGTATGGGCAAATTTTATTAGTTGCTAAATGACAAGCAGTATTCTTTTCCGCTTTAAATACCTTTAGTCATACAGTATTCTTATGGTTTCCCATCTCTCAAATTATTGTTTATGAGTTTATGCTTTTTGGTGTATTTATCGTTTTACATTGCGTAGAGCACCTGAGATTTCTTTTGTTCTTCTTTATTTTTAGTGTGCTTTGTTTATTGTACTACCTTTTCTGTGACAGTCTTGTAAAATTTCCATCCAATAGGTACTTCCAACGGAGAATGGAGTCCATAATTCTTGGAAGTTCTTATTTCACAAGTGTTCTAGAAGAAAGAGAACTCCTAGTAAACATTGTGCCTCCAGCTCGGATGCCTCCAGTGGAAGTGCCAATTTTCCTGGAAAGGATGTTTCTGAAGCTGTTATGGAAGCGATAAGCTTGGACATGAAGCAACAAGAGCTTGATGGCAGGTAGAATGTCCCAAACATGCTACAAGTTTGCAATTCCAGTACATGGCTGTTTGCCCCCCTTACATTTGCAAGTGTATTTTCAGATGTATCCGGATTAGGAATCTGAGGAAGGAGTACACTACTAAGAAAGGGAGGTGTTGTGCTGTGAAGTCTTTACAGCTCACCTTATATGAAAATCAGATACTCTCACTGCTAGGTACTGTTGCAAGCAGAAAAGAAAGAAAGGCATAACTTCTTCATTATTTACTTGTCAGTGGATTATAGTTTTTCTAAGCTTTCGTTTTCATTATCTTGACCTAAGTATCTATAGGATGCAACATTTTCTCATTGCTTATGAATTGATAGAAGCACTTTCGCAAAAAGGCAGAAATTTCCTTTTTAACATTTATGATTTCTTCAAGGGTGGGATGGTTGGATGACATTGGCGGAAGGTATGGACCCTTGCTCCACTATGTCCTGTGTAGGTTATCCGGATTGCGTGGAATAGAAGATCCTTCTGACATAACAGATGGAGTCCCGGGGATGAGTAGGGCGGGTGTTTGGAAGGGTGTGTGAGCATTCTAAGCGTGAGGAAGGGTGCGAAGTTAAGTACCCACATTTTCTAGGTACGAAATATGTATAAAAATAAGCACTATACCACCCTTATCTCAACAACTAGCATTTGGAGTTTGATTTCTTCTGGGGACTGTAATAATTAGATCCAATACACCAAAAAACCACAACCCTTATCAAGCATTATGAAACTACCATAAAATGTTATGTTCCACGTTATCTTGGTACAAAAGTGATGTGTGGTATATAAGCACGATAGTACCCTCACCTCAACAACTATTTTTTGGAGTTGACTTTTGCTTAAGACCATGTAATAATTGCGTGTAGACAAAAAAACCACAACCCATATCAAGCATTATAAAATCGACTGATAACTCTCAAGACATGAGAAACCCGAAGGAAAAGCAGCCAGAGACTCACTATATGGTCTGAAATCAAGGCAAAGCACTACCATTGGAAATTAGTCACCTTGCTGGGGTTGCAGAGGACACACAAGCTTCATTTTTGGCCTCCAAAATGGAGATGCCCTTTCCAACTGAGCTATGGATGTGTAATCACATGCTAAGTCTTGTATGTTGAAAACATGAAGCACAGATTATAAAGCAAAGCTAGAATGCAATAGAAACAATCATGGCTCAAATGGAGAACATATGCAGATAGTCAGATAGAGATGTGACCAAAGGCAGCTATAGAAACATAGTACAAATGGTGCAACGAATAATGGTGAGGCGATCACCAACAGAGAGGGACGATTTCTAAGGTTATGTTGGAAATGCAAAAATAAGTAAGAGTGAAGGATGACGAATGAAAGGATTGACGTCTGGGACAAAGAGAGGGGACAACTCAAGACTACTTATAAACCAGAGAAGATAGACCGATTGGGAAATGAGGGCAAAACATAGAGGTCGCAGCATGTGACAAGCTTTGCTGTAGTGAATGGCAAACAGGCAGCAGTGAGGGAGAGAAGAAGAAGGTTTCAAAGTGGAAACAGAGAAATCCTTGATGAAAAAGTTTTCCGAAAAAAGATGGCAAAACTGAATTAACATCAGTAAAGATGGAAAACTTCAGCGACAGCCAATGATGGTCCGCGAACAATGAACAACTTGGCTAGGTTTTCTGGTTGCTATGGGCGGTCTCAGGTCTGTCTAGGAGTTGGAAAGTTCAGCTGGGAAGGAAGACGAGAACAGTAGAACAATTTATTCAAAACATGATTGAACATACATACTGGAAAAGAAAACAGAAAACAAAGAGAAAAGCACTTGGAACAATGACCCTAAAACCACGAAGGTGGATTGAAATCGATATGAATGAACCAAAATCTAAGAAAATGGGGGAGGGAGAGAGAGGGCCGGGGGAGGGGAGAGATGGAAAATATCGTTTAAGAATCTTCAAATAGATTAGCGATTTAGAAAATATCTCTAAACTTTAACCTTTCGGCCATCTATGCAGGGTGGAGATCATTGTACGTGGTTGATTACCAAATTCCAATTAGAATGTAATCCAATGTAAATCAATCCAACTAGCATTATTATTATTATTATTATTATTATTATTATTATTATTATTTTGTGTTTTTGTTTTTTTTTTGGGTGTGTTAGGTAAATGAAAAGCAATACCTGAATTAAGTTTTGGATTTTAGAGCTGAGAGAGATGAAACTAGAGAATGATCAATTGATGGATGAGAATGACCAGAAGGCTTTCGACAGCAAGTTGCAGTAAGGAAGAAGCTGCAATGAGTAAGGGACTGCTAAAAAATCAACTGAGTACTGTTAGAATATGTTTATTGTTAGTTGTCCCACATTGGGTAGCTATGTAATGTATTAGTCTCTCTCATAATATAAATAAAACGCTTGTGTGGTAGGGTTTGTTAACACCTTACACACTTCTCTCTTTCTCTCTCATCTAAACAACATGGTATCAGAGCGGGTTCTTAACCCATAACCTAATTCTGTCTAACCCTACTCTACCCAACCGACAAAACCCTAAACCATCATCATCCTTAGCCGAAGAAAAAAAAAAAAAAAAACAGCCGACAGGTTACTGTTCATCGTCTTCTTCACCAAAACCTCTGTAAAACCTAAAATCAAGATCCATGACATCCATAGCCCTACCGAAACTTCTATAAACCACCAAAAAACCCTGAATCGATCCCCTCTCTACACAAAAGAACCCTCTATCGACTCTTCTATGACCTGAAACCCTTAAAAACTCCATCTCTGACCCTCGAAATTTCCTATAAACTAGCCCAGTGGATTTCGAACCCTAATATCCATAGCCCAGTGGATTTCGAACCTTAAAGTTCATAGCCCAATGAATTTCGAACCCTAAAATTCATTACCCAGTGGATTTCGAACCTGACAATACCTGTTGCTGCTCGAAAAATGTCTCCTTGGTCTTGAGAGGTGCTCGAAATCTTCTAAATCAGATGTTTTTATTGTCGATTGGTGGTCTCAGATTGCTGTCGAAGTTCTCTTGATCAGTGGTTGGTTGTTTATGGTCTCTGCCACAGTCAATCTGTTATTTCTGGTATGGTCATGTCTTGTTCGTATTTGTTTGGGTTGTTTGGTATGTCTAGTGGCAAAAGTTCAATGGTTGGTTATTGATTATTGCTTAGTTCGCTGTCAGTAGTTGGTTGTTTATGGTTGATTGTGGTCTGTTGGCAACATGTCTGAGGAGAAGTCTGCTTCTGGTTCTAGTTCAAGTACTATTGTTATTAGTAGCTCTTCTATTTCCTCTTCTCGGCGTCGTGAGAAGGATTCCATTACGTCCATTCCTTTGAATGGCAACAATTATGCTATTTGGTCTCGTGCTTTCGAAGTTTATTATATGGGTGAGAGAAAATTTCGTTATTTGACAGACAGTCCTCCAAATAAAGATGCCAAGGATTATAGTGACTGGGAAGCTGAGGATTGTCATATTCGAGTTGAGTTGTGGAATAGTATGGAACCTCAGATCAGTGGCCCTCTGTTTTATCTTGATAGTGCCAAGGAAGTGTGGGATTGGGTTGCCAGGATGTATTCAGGGGTTAATAATCTTCGTCGTACATATGATCTCCATCATCAGTTCTTTTCTCTGTCATTTGGTACTGGATCGTTGGAGGACTACTATGCTAGATTTCGTGGTATTTGTGAAGAACTCCGGGTTTATGAGCCTATCTCCAGTGATCGTCAGATTATGACGCGTCAGCGTGAGCGTTTGGAGGTTGCTCGATTTCTATATGGTTTACCATCATTTTATGATCCAGTTCGGTCTCAGATATTGGGAGAGCGGGAGTTGCCATCTCGGCGAGGTGTTTAGTCGCCTTCAAGCCTTATCTCAGATGTTGGTTCTCTACCGGTCACCATTTTGATCGTTCTGCGCTAGCTTGATATGGGTTCTAGTGGTTTTGGGTGCAGTAATGGTACGTGGTCGCAGTACCGCGGATTCCTGTTTGGTAATGCGTGGTCGTGGTTACGGTAGTAGAAGTTAAGTGGTGGTATGATTCGTGTAATAGTTTTGGTGGTCATCGTGATTTTGGGTTTAGTGGTCGTTGGTGGCAATAGTCGCGGGTCGCACATCGGGAGGTAGTTAGAATGCGGTTCCGTCGTTAGGCGTGGTACCAAGTTACATACTCATTGCTCCGGGTACAAATCATACAAAGGGACTATTGTTATGATCTTCATGGTTTTCCCAGTGCTCATCCGGGTTGCTCATTCCGAGGATAACGTGGATAGTTTACTCATTCTACCTGGGACAAGAAATGACTATCTCGGCCGGGGAGTATCGGCGTCTTTATGTCCATTCACCTTCCTTTTAAGCGGCTTCATCTTCCACGGCCACGTTTGCTCGGACAAGTCCGCCGTTGCTTGTGTTGCATCATCTTTTTCCTCTCCTTGGGTTATCGATTCTGGTGCTACTAATCATATGACTGGTACTTCTAAATTCTTTTCTACTTGCCAGCCCATGGATAAAACCTTTCATGTTACCTTAGCAGATGGTTCTACCACTGAGGTTACTGGTTTGGGTTCAGTTTCTGTATCTCCATCGTTTACTTTAAACTCTGTTTTGCATGTTCCTCGTTTACCCTTTAACCTTGTGTCTATTAGTCAACTTACCAAATCCTTAAATTGTTCGGTCACATTTCTTCCACATGGTTGTGTATTTCAGGATCTCAAGACGGGGAGGACGATTGGTGCCGGTGTTGAGCGTGGTGGTCTGTATTACCTAACCAGTAGTAGTGTTCAACCAGTTGCTCTCCAGTCATCAGAATCCTTATATCAACAAAGATTGTCGGGCTTGGTCATCCATCTCTTGAGAATTTGAAGGCGTCTAGTGCCTTGTTGTAGTTACATTAAGGAGTTATCTTGTGAAGTCTGTGAGTTTAGTAAACATCATAGAGTGTCTTTTTATCCAAGGGTTGAGCGTCGTGTGTCTCATCCTTTCCAGTTAGTTCATTCAGATATTTGGGGGCCTATTCATGTGCCCAGTGTTTTTGGTTTTCAGTATTATGTTATTTTTGTTGATGATTTCTCTCGTATTACATATCTTTATCTTATGAAAGAGAGATCTGAATTAAAGACTATTTTTAAATCATTTTACATGGAAATAAAGACTCAGTTTAATACTTGCATTCGTATGTTTTGGTCAGATAATGCACGTGAGTTTTTTCATAGTACTTTATCTCAATTTTTTGATGATCATGTGATTATTCATCAGTCATCCTGTGCTCGGACTCCACAGCAAAATGGAGTTGCCGAACGCAAGATTCGACATTTATCAGAAGTTATGCGTGCCATGTTATTTCAAATGAGGGTTCCTAAGTCATATTGGAGTGACGCGGTTCTTACAACATGCTATTTGATCAATCGTATGCCCTCCACTATCCTTGGGGGTCAGATACCCTAGACAGTCCTGTTTCTCGGTCGGCCTCTCCACCCATTACCCCCTCGGGTTTTTGGGTGTACATGTTATGTTCATGCTTTGGATCCCGACCAGAGTAAATTGGACCCACGGTCCATTAAATGCATTTTTCTTGGTTATTCTCGCACTCAGAAAGGATATAAATGTTACTCCCCATCTTTACGTCGTCATTTTGTGTGTGCTGATGTCACATTTAATGAGTCTCTTCTTTTTATTCGGAGTCTGTCCCCCCTAATGCTTTGTCTGAGTATGAGTCTATGTGTCCTATAGCTGTCCCATCTAGTCCCGTTCCTCCACCAAAACCTTTGCAGGTGTATCATCGTCGTCCTAGACATCCACCAGTTGTGCCTCAGCCAGCACTATCTCAGTCAGAGCCTCCGCCAGAGCCCTAACCAGAGCCCTCTCCTACTACAGAGTCCTCTTAGCCAGTAGCACCACTTTCACCCACCGCGCCATCCTCTTCTCCGTTGCGGGATCCAGACAACCTCGATCTTCCTATTGCCCACCGTAAAGGTATTCGGTCCTGCACTCTCCATCCTATTGCTCATTTTGTTTCCTATGATCACTTGTCACCGTCTCTTCAAGCTTTTACTACCTCAGTATCTTCTGTGTTTGTTCCTAAGTCGGTTCAGGAGGCCTTATCTGTGTCTGAGTGGCGGACAACTATGGAGGATGAGATGTCTGCCCTTCATCATAATGGTACTTGGGACCTAGTTCCTCTTCCTGCTGGTAAGACAACTGTTGGCTGTCGTTGGGTATTCACTGTTAAGTATCTTCCTGATGGTACCGTTGAGCACTATAAAGCACGGCTTGTTGCCAAAGGCTACACCCAGACTTATGGTGTTGATTATTCGGAGACATTCTCGCCTGTTGCTAAACTTGGCTCTGTTCGCGTTCTTATTTCTCTAGCTGCAAATCTTGGTTGGCCGTTATTTCAACTGGATGTCAAGAATGCATTTCTCCATGGGGATCTTCACGAGGAGGTTTACATGGAGCAACCACTGGGTTTGTTGCTTTCGGGGGCGTGTCGGTATGTCGGCTTCGTAAAAGCTCTTTATGGCCGTAAGCGATCTCCTCGCCTCGGGTTTGGCAAGTTTAGTGATCTTTGTTTTGAGATTTGGCATGCATCCATTAGTCGGGCCGACCATTACGTATTTTCCTCACATCCGATCGAGGGAAAGTATTGTTGATTGTATATGTGGATGACATTATCATTATTGGTAATGACCAGCGAGGTATTGATGAGTTAAAAACCTTCTTACATCAACAATTTCATACTAAGGATTTGGGAAAACTTGATTATTTTTTAGGTATTGAAGTGGCGAGGTCAAAGAAGGTATTAGCTTATCACGGAGAAAATATGTCTTTGGATATTCTTGAGGATCAGGGGTTCTTTGGGAGCTAGGCCTATTTGAGACTCCTCACGGATCCCAATGTCAAGCTGTGTGTGGATCGGGGGGAGTTGCTTCATAATCTTGATCGAGATCGTCGGTTGGTTTGGTAAGTTAAACTATCTCCCGCGATTACCGTCCGGATATCTCATTTGCAGTTAGTTTGGTGAGTCAGTTTATGTCAGCTCCTCGTTATCCACATTGGGAGGCTGTCCTTAGAATTGTGAAGTATCTTAAGCTACATCCAGGACGGGGTTTATTGTATCGAGCTAGTGGACATTTACGTGTTGAGGCGTTTACTGATTCTAATTGGGCAGGAGGACCATCTGATAGGAGATCTACTACTGGTTATTGTGTCTTTCTTGGTGGAAATCTTGTTAATTGGAAAAGCAAGAAACAGACATTAGTAGCCCGGTCCAGTGCAGAAGTAGAGTATAGAGCAATGGCACACACGACATGTGAGGTTGTGTGGCTGCGATCATTTCTTGAAGAGATTGGATTTAGTGTGCAACTGCCTATGCCTCTGTATTGTGATAATCAAGCGGCTATTCACATTGCCGCAAATCCAGTATTTCATGAGAGGACTAAGCATATTGAGGTTGATTGTCATCTAGTGCGTGAGAAGCTGACTGGTGGTGTGATATCTACTCCATATGTGTCTACAGGTGCTCAGTTAGCCGACATGTTTACCAAATCATTATTCAAGCTGCGGTTAGAGTTGCTATGTAACAAGCTGGGACTTTTTGATATTTATTCTCCAGCTTGAGGGGGAGTGTTAGAATATGTTTATTGTTAGTTGTCCCACATTGGGTAGCTATGTAATGTATTAGTCTCTCTCATAATATAAATAAAACGCTTGTGTGGTAGGGTTTGTTAACACCTTACACACTTCTCTCTTTCTCTCTCATCTAAACAACAAGTACCAAAGAGAGTTATCAAAAGTTCTCAGGGTTTAAGCAGAGGTCTGAATAGTGGTCAAGTGCTGGGGTTTTGCCAGGTGAAAACTAATCTAAACATTTTATTTCAGAAAACTAATGGATGCCTTGGCTGGCAATTCCCATGGCTATTAGGGTTCTGACAAGGGTTGCCATAGCTTTGCGATGGACAGCGAAGATTAAACAGAGGTCATCGAAGTGGTTCGTAAAGGATATTGAGCGGTGGTGGGGTTGCTGCTTCAAGGGCTCTAGGGTTTCCACGAGGGACGCTGGAAGTTGGAAAAGGTCTGTTTAGGGCTTGCAAGCATCCGGTGAAAGGCGCCACTGCCCAATGTGATCTAGAATCAGCTGGTACAGATGGCTGTGTATGTAATTTGGTCTTGGGATCTAGGATCTTATTGAGAAGGGAGGCAGACCGATGGCTTCAATGAGAGATGGGTTGAAATCTGGTTGCTGCAAGGGGAAGAGAAGGAGACTGGGATTACTGTCAACTGCAAAACCGACGACTTAACTTCCTAATAATTGCAAGGATCCGATGGTTGCTAAAATAGTTTACAGTTGTAGACTCCGAACAAAGGATGGTCCTCGGTACAATGGAAGCTGCCAAGCCGCCAGTGAAAGAGAATCAAATTGGTCTTTACCTATTTCTCTGATACCATGTGAAAATATGGAAAGAGAAACCCAAAAACAATTGCATTTCAAATCGTTAAGTTTTACCGCAGCGACATAGTTATTTAGGAAAACCTAAACGTCATAACGTAAACCTTAGTATCCCAAAAACTCTGCGACATTTAAGATAAATACAAGTAACCAGGGTAACATAGGCACTAAATACCATACGTAAGTACTGAACACCACTAAATTCACACAATAAGTTCCTCACACTAGAGCGGGACCTCTGATGAGGTGTTGATGCTGCATAGATGACAATGACATTGCAAATCTGATGTTAAGACCACAATTTTTAATGTTTCCCCTTCACCTCGCCTGAAGAATAGATAATTGATATGCTATTGGATGTGTGGGCTATATATATGGAAATTGAACCATTAATAAGATGAAACAAAGAAGTTAGTGCCTGATGAAATGCTTTTGATGCAGTATATAGTGCAGTTACATTATTTACCTTGTCACTACCTCTTTATATATAGCCCACGTAACACTAAGGGACTTAGTGAAGAATATATAGCCCACGTAATGCTTAGTGACTTATGAATGGTTTATTGAGCTGATTTTGAATTGTTTGTGAAGGACATAATGGAGCTGGTAAAAGCACGACAATTTCAATGCTTGTTGGCCTTCTTCGTCCATCTTCAGGGGATGCTTTGGTTCTTGGGAAGAATATTTTAACTGAGATGGTAATATTACTTTTCTCTATCTTTTGGTTTCTTTTCTTTGTGAGTTTTTTTTCCTTGCTGATCGCTAGTTGAATGAAAAAACACAATCTAGTTTTTTGGGTAAGTCTCTCAGCCGTCATACCTGATACCTTATTTAGGAGCCTGTTTGGGCGCTTGTTCTTTGGCTTTCCTCTTCTACTTTTTCAGTTCTGGGTGTTTGGCTGAAACCTCCCAGAACTCATTCTCCCATAACTCGTTTTCCATTTTCATCAATCCGATCCAGAAGCCAGAAAGAGGCAGGAGGCTCTTTTTCAGATTCTACTTTTCATTTTAATTTTCCTCCAATTTCTCTCTCCCATTTCTAACCCTTTGTTTAACATGTTCTCTGGATCCCCTTTCTTCCACCACTGGAACATACTCAATGTCATTATCGTTTTCTTCTTCCACCACAGTCTAGTCCAAAGATTAATAGCCAAATGATATTTTTAAACATGGTAATAATTTTGACATGCTACATATTTATAAAAACACTACTATACTTTCGGTCGGTCGGTTAGATTTTGGGATGGATAAACTTGACATTGCGTATTGCTTGCGACCTTAGATTGTATTGTAGATGGTGTCGCCCCAAGCGTAGGGCTAGGTCGGTGGTAGCATAATAACCGGTAAGATCGGGTCGAATCCACATGGACCAAACACACCTGGCGTGAGAGTTGTCTTTCAAGTGTAGGTTTTCGGCCTTGAAGCGGCAAACTTAGTTTGTGATTTGTTTGGTGGAATTCTGTCGACTTCAAGAACGACTTGGAAGATTTAAAAGACTAATTAAACTAAGGCAAAGTCTAGCGGATTTTAACAACCATGACCAAAGCTAATCCATTCCTCTCTTGATTACCGGCTCGGGGCATCGTTAAATGCCCCCGAACGGAAGATTTGAATTTTAAAACCATTTACAAGAAAATGTGTTTACCAAAGATTAGGGTTTTTCGGTTCATTTGGCAAACGATTAAGTCGCCCTAAGCATCACACGTGCCAAGTGGTCAAGCTCTTGGCTACGTGTGATTAAAGAGATTAACAAACTCAAACTTTGGTACATAAAATGGAACACTAAATCATTGATAAACAGGAAATGAAAGGTTTTTGATGAAATGAACAGATTAAACTCGAGTCATGGTGTGTTAATCACCCCATGACTAAGCCTACGTAAACTACTCACAAACCATAGCAAGAAATAAGACTAGAACTTTGAAGGAAATGCAAAACATGATTTATAAACTTAAAAACTGATTTTTAATGAAGATCTCAAGTGTACCTACAACAATAACTCTAGAGAAAATCACAAACAACAAATATAAACTACGGTTTTTAAGAGAATTAGCTAGAACAACACAAAAACTAATTACTTAATGAAAATGCAAATAAACTAGATTTATAGAATAATCGCAACGAGATGAACAAGTTTAGTACACGAGAAATAAACGGGAAATGAAAGCTTACTTGAGTATTCTAGAGAGAGAGACCTTAACTCTTTCCAATGGAGGAGAGAGGTGAGAGCAAAAACTAACTAAGAAATAAAAGAGAAAGTGTGAGAGAAGGAGAGAGGAGAGAGCCCCCATATAGTCTTCCACTTCTCTCTCTTACAAATATCCAATAAAGCACCCACATCAACACAAAGTTTCCATTAATAGAAAGTACAAAAAGTGCTTGAAAAATGCTCCATGGATTGATGTGGATCGATCCACTATGGGATTGGATCGATCCAGAATGCTTTGGTGGACTTTTGGACTTGAGTGGATCGATCCACTATTGCTATGTAGAGTTGGCCTTGAGTGGATCAATCCACTATTGACTTGGGATTTTTGACACGAGTGGATCAATCCACTCTTTGGACTGGATCAATCCAGAATTGACTGTTGGAATTTTTGACATGACTGGATTGATCCACTCCTCTCTATGGATTGATCCATTGGTGCCTCATGATGAATTGACTTCTTCCGGTCACTCCTATCGCCTTGCTTGCCTCTGGGCCTCTTCCAAAGCATTTGAATACGTTGTGTGGCCCTCGTGGGAGGTGACCTTTGGTCGTGTAGGTGCTTGATCACTCCCGAATTCACCGGGAGTCCATGTGAGTGTGCAGCACGGCTTGTCTTTGTGACTTCAACTTCTCGGGCCCTAGCCAAATCATCGTTTCTTGGCTCTCGAGGCCCGGTGTTGACATGCCATGAGGCACGTGGCCCTCGTAAACCTGGCACGGTTCTCAATGCACTCCAAATGCGTTTATTTCGTATGTTCAACCTGTAACTTAGCAAAAATACCACTACGCGCAAATCAAACATTTAAGGCGTGAAATCGTAAGTGTGTGTGAGCAAAATGAGTTAAATAAGCCCTGGATATCTACAATATTGGGGACTTATCACGTATGTTTTGCATAAGGAATTTTTGTTTTTAATTTAAAATCCATTATATGATACTATATTTTCTGGCTAATGAGAGTTTATGTACGGGAGACTTTTATAATTTTTATTTTACATTCTAGATTTTGGGATGGATATGTACTTGACATGGCGTATAATTTTTGATTTCGGGCAATTAGTTCCATTTTACATAATTATTATTAAGTACGAGAGACTTTCAATCACTAGGGAAAAAAAGGAAGGGCAAGAAGTATTTTTCAACAGAAAAAATAAATCAAAATTGGATGGGACACATTTACAAAAATATTTCCCATTATGACTTCAAAAAACTTGCTTAAAATAATATTCATATACATTTTTTATACCATAATAAAGAAACAAGGGCAAAATTGTAAACAAGTAAACAACCAATCCATAACTCATTTTCATCATTATTCTCTCAAACACTTCCTATTGCAAAATGCATTTTGCACATTTCTCCCAGATACTCCTCCCAGATTCAAAACACATTCTAACCATAATTTAAAAGGCCAAAAAGTTGAAAATGAAAAGTTGAAAAGTAGGTTCCCAAACACTCCCTAGGTCTTCTAAAATAATCTCCTTCTGTGGGCTAACAACAATGAAATAAATTTTTTGAAGTTCTTTATTTTGGGGGTGTCAAAATTAAGAGGAATTGCCTCAAAAAAAAAAAAAATTTATATACATCAAAATCAGAAATGGAATATCATGAGATTGTTCAAACAGGCAAGGGTTGGACATGTCTATCATAGATTGGTTGATGGGAGGTAGGAGGAGTGATATTGTTGCATTAGGTAGCGCTAAGAAGAGGGGTAGAGCAAAATTGACTTTTGAGGCGGTTGTTCAGAAAGACATAGGTTTGTTGGATATCACATAACACGATGCCCTTGGCAGAAATTCATTGGGACTTAAGGCTTGGTGTGGTTTGTCAATGATGTGTTAACTGCTGTAGAAAAGAAGGCGGCTAACAGATAACTATGAAAGATAAAAAAGCAAGCAAGCAAGCAAGCCAACAATTATAATCCATCTACAAAGAATGAACATCCATCCGTGCATAACAACTACACTCACTTTTCTCCTTCTTGATCGGTGTTACTTCACCAGCTCTCTCTCTCTCTCTCTCTCTCTCTCTCTCTCTCTCTCTCATATCTTGCACGCTTGTGACTACAAAAGCAAATGAAAGATCAAGTTCCAATATGCTTTGATCTACTCCGATGCTTTGCACATGATTCAATCTGTATGCAGGTACATTCACCCATCATCCTCTCTCTGATAGTGAATCCCATCTTTCGTTTGGATTGCATATCTTTTGCTCAAAGAAGTGAAGATTAGTGACAAAACAAACAGATGTACATATGCGGTTTGGAACTGCCATTTGTGTGCGCATCTCTTGTACCCACACTTGTGTAGTGTTGTGTCAACACAGTTACCCACACTCATGTAGTGTGGTGTCAACACAGTTACTTAGTCCAAATTTAAGTATCCACGGAAGATATGGGGCTAGTTATTAGAGGCTCTGACGTTTCATTCTTCTTATGTACTTTCTTGCAATTTTTTACTTGATATGTTGATAATTCATTAACTCCAATTTTTACTCCAACAAGTCGTTGGGATTGTGTTTAAGCTTGTCTCACGTGAATTAGTTATCACCTCCAAACCTAGTGTGTGAGCATTGGCAGCCTCTCAACTCATGATGAGTTGGATGCTTTGGCATGTGATTTGAGTTAAGCTGTTGGGCAAGACTTCATTTTGTTTGGTTAAAAGACCTCTACACACCACACCACTTATGACGTACATGGCATCTAGGCCTCCTCTTCTTAACTCCAGTATTGAGGTTTTTATGAGCAATGGACCATGTAAGCATTTTGAGTTTGAGGTGCACAGATGCATTCTGTTAGATCTTGCCCTATGTTGGTTTGTGATGGGCTCTCCACTTTTAGCCAATTGATTTTGACTTCCATTTGTTAACATGGTATTAGATGTTGGGGTTCAGAGGCTTTTGGGAAAAGTTCTCCAAATTGATTGCCCTTTTGGTTGTGCTAGAAGTGTATTCCTATGTTCGATATTTCATTTACCTCTCCATGTCCGTGTCTGGGGTCAGATGTGGGTGGTAGGTGTTAGAGTAGCGGTCTCGTGACACCTGATTCAGGAAGCATATGTTTAGTCGGCTTAAAAAGGGGAGGTGAACTATTAGCAGAATTTTCAGCTCAACGTATGCACCACAAAGTAGTTGATTTAGTAGGAAATAAGAATTGTTTGTAACGTTTTAGTTAATGATTTAGAGCATGCTCAAATTATGATTTACATTGTAGGAATGCTTTCAAGGACTTTTTTGCTTCTCCTTAAGTGGAAGGGGCATGTTGATGTCTCAGTATTTCCTAAGGTTTACGATAACTTCAATGGCATTGAGATCATCAGTCACAAAGACATTTACATGGAAATGGTGCGGAGAGAGAAAAAGGAATAGAAAAATGAAAACCCAAAACCAATTTGGGCTACTCGCGAGGGGCAAAGGCGAAGTTGCAACTAGAGAGGTCGTAGGCATTGTGTTTTTCTAGCCCATCCTTCCATATGTGCTCCCTTAATTTGGTGACTTAGATTACTAGATGGAGCCACTTTTGCATATTCTCCCTCCATCTCTACTTGTTTTTCTACTTTTTGACGTCTCTATGTCCCAAAACGATTGTCCAATTTTAAATTGTTGTTTGAATGTTCCCTTAGTGCACTTTCTGTTTTAAAGCAACCAAAAAGAGAGGTATTATCACAGAACTCTGCATTGGAGAAAGTGTACTTCCATTTAGTGCTGAAAAGGTGACGAGTATTTCTGGAAACACAAAGCTTCTTAATTGTAAACACTTTGTCCGCTAAAAATTTGGAATTCCAAGATTGGAGAAACAAATTGGGGCGGAGGAAGTATTATGTTGTCATCTCTTGCCTTTTCAAGTAAATGTGGCGCTGCTTCTGGTTTGCTTCTATTATTTTACAATGGGAACAAAAATACTGGTTTTTATTTTGATGTTGGTGCCACGTTTTCTAGAAATGAGGAAAGTCCTGGTGTGTACTATGTTTGGTGAAGTGCGAGAAATGTGGGTATGTGTCTGAAGGAGCAGAATACAGGACAAATAGCCTCTGACCATTTGGAGTAAAGAGTATAAGGGGATTTATATTGTTGTTTTGGGTGTTGTTGATAGCGATAAATGGTGAAAACTTCAAATCTTATCGTGATTGATGTCTAGAAGTGTGAAAGTAGGTGGATAAGTCACTTTCTGTTCAAAAAACAGTGGATAAATCACTAAAAGAGCCAAATGTGTGTACATTTGGTACAAATGTAAAGCAGGGATTTGACTTTGAGGTCTAATTGGCTCTCTATTTGTTATGCCACACCAGTCTAAGTTGTTTGAAGTTTGTGATTTCTATATTTTGCCAAGTATAGGCATCTACTAATTCATATTTGGCCATGTACTTTGCTTGCCATTGGCTTGTTTCCCTATTATTTGATTTATGGGAGATACTTTACATGAAAGAATATAATTATCTCATTGGTTTTTACCCTGATTTCTCATGAAGTTGGGCTCTTCTAATCTTGTAATTAGTTCTTCTAAATTTTACAGGATGAGATACGTAAAGTATTGGGTGTGTGTCCCCAGAATGATATTCTTTTCCCTGAATTAACGGTAAAGCAGGATCTTGTTCGGTTCTTGTTGTATCTCTAATTTTAAATCTAGTTTGTTTTATTTTATGGATATAATTTGTTGGCATTCAATGCCAATTTGCGGTGGTACTTCGTTTGACTAGGTTAATTACTCTCTACCAGGTGAAGGAGCATTTGGAAATATTTGCTAATTTGAAGGGTGTGAATGAAGCCTCTCTGGATAGTGTTGTTACTGAAATGATTGATGAAGTGAGTTCTTGCCATTACTTGTCATCAGACTCTTTGTTCATTTGTCTCTAATTTTATTAACTGCAACTTGCTTTGTACCTAGTGAAGTACATGTGGTCACATACAAATTTAGATGTATCTTTTACTAAATGAATGTGCCTTGAGCTATTGCCAGAAATGGATCTCAAATGGTGGCGAATGTAACTCTTTTCTTTATTTCTTTCTTGTTTTTTGGGTTCTTTCTTGAAGTATTTCTGTTCATCATTATGAAAGCAGATATATCAAGACTACTTACAAGATGACCAAGGGACTGAGATATTTATTTTCTTTCTTTCTGCTTCTGCGACTTTTCCATATATGAACTCTTGATTCTGATTGGATAATAAGTCTAACCGCATGGAGGAAGCTGGTTATCCCTGCATTGTGACTCTCGAGGCCAATGTTGCTCTTCTAACCTTTATAATAGTCCAAGTAGTATTTCACTTGTTGTCGTAAGGTTTTTCTTGTTGTGGATACGAATTTCCTATAGTGAGTCACTCTCCAAAAAAGTTATGTAGTTACGACTTACGTGATAGTTTATTTGGATTGCTGCTGTAACATTCTCTGCATTGTTGCCGTGAGTGTCCTGTAACCTAGGCTGCATTATTTAATTCTTGACATGCTTTTAGTTAATCTCCAAATAGGCAGGTTACTATATTGTTCCTTACCTCGCAAAATCATCCATAAAAGAAATTTAGTGGATTCAGCTTCTTCATCTGAAAAGAAAGCTCTAACCTTCGACTCTATACTTTAGCTATGGGCCCTATATGTCAGATATGGAAAAGCAAAAAGATGACAAACAGAAGAAATTGGGAATTGTGACAATGACGAATGGTGAGGTACAAATTCCTACAACGATCTGAATCCAGGACCTTTGACAGAGCCCTTACAGTTGGATCACTAATTTTCCAACTATTTCAATTTGCTCAGTTCTGGACTAGGGGGTGATGGTCCACGTGTTAGCTCACACCTTAATATTTTCTTAGGTGTTCCATAGGGTTTTGAGCTCCTCTTTCTGCTTTTTGTTGCTAACTAACTATTAGACTGCAAGAGTCTGTTTGCCTTGTGGCTTTCCAGTGTGGGATTCCTTTTAGTTAACAGAGAAGTAAGGCTATTTCATGGCCTTGTGATCTTTGGACTTATTGATGATATTAGCTGTTCACTTGCAGTATATCTGTAGAAGCAGCGCCAGGATATCTTTATTGATCTTTGTGTTCTTGTACTGTTGAACTACTGCCTATTCGTTTTGGTTCTATTCTCTCTCTCTCTCTCTCTCTCTCTCTCTCTCTCTCCCCTTGTTGGTATGGTAATTTTCCTGTTTATTTTCTGTAGGTGGGATTGGCTGATAAAGTTAACACTGTCGTGAGAGCACTATCTGGAGGCATGAAAAGGAAGTTGTCCCTTGGAATTGCACTAATTGGAGATAGTAAGGCGAGTACATGTGTCATGAAGGATGCATCATCTCATTGGGATCTAGAGTGCTAATTTCTTTCTTTCCCTTGTTCTCTCCTTTACAGGTGGTAATTCTTGATGAACCTACTAGTGGAATGGATCCATATTCAATGCGGTTGACATGGCAATTAATAAAAAAGATTAAGAAGGGCAGGATAATATTGCTGACGACACATTCTATGGATGAAGCTGATGTGTTGGGAGATCGGATAGCTATCATGGCCAACGGTTCTTTGAAATGCTGCGGAAGGTACTTCATAATCTGATTCAATGCGTCTTTCAATTGGGAAAAATAATGCACATCTTTTATTTTTGGGGTATAGCAACGTTCCTGGATTGCTGCTAGGCTAAGAAGTACGGGTACTTCATTGAAAATAACCTGTCCATGTCTGACTCGTGTGTCAGACACCACTTACTTCCTCTGGAAACTGTCAGACTTGTGTCCGCAATGGACATTTTATTGTCATATTTATAGGCTTATTTCCTTGCTTAGTATTCTATATGAAATATTCCCCATCCAGTGGCGGACCTAGGGGGTGTTTGGCCCCTGCACACTCCCCAATTTTCTTCCTATTTGTAGTATACTTGGATTTTTTTGTAAAATTACTGAAGGGTGGTCCCTGCAAACTAGGCCAAATTGGTAATCCTGCTACTGTCCCCATCACTTTGCCAATCGCATCTTGAGAGAAAAACGTTCAGTATTTTCCGATGTAGAAGAAATTTTAGGAAATCTATTTTTTCTCTTGAAATGGAGTTTCCCCTTTCCTTTGTTCCCCTTCTGTGAACTACCAATGTTACTCAAGAGTGGACTATGTATTTTAGTATTTAAACCGCCTAGTCCTCACTCCTCTCGGTTGGTTTAACATGGTGGATATCTGCCTTAGGAATTTGCATGTCCCATTCTTCTAGTTTTCATGCCTAGTGGTACTAAAACAAGGTCGGATTTAATTTCCTTAAGAACTTCTGTCATCATCAGAGAAAGAATTAGGCAAAAAGTTAGGGTTCACATTATCTCATCTACAGAATGAGAGTGTCATTCCCCAAAACAGATTACACTCAAGTGCCCAGCCATATTAATTTGTTCAACTGACCACGTCCAACTTTTTTGTAGATTACTGGTCCTCAAACTTTTTTGACATTTTCTCTTTTCATTAATAATTTTTTCTTCATTGCCGATTTGAAAAGAAAGATAATTAATTCTTGGATTAGTTTCTGAACTTGGATTTTCTTCGTTAATAGTTCACTTTTCTTGAAGCACCAGTACGGCGTTGGCTACACTCTTGCTTTGGTGAAGGTATGTTGTTCCTCATTTTTCGTGATTGGTTTGTGCATTCATTGATTTATAAGGAGCTGGCATACTTATTCATTGCTGTCTTTGCAATTCAGAATGTTCCGACTGCCTCTGTAGCTGCTGATATTGTTTATCGTCACGTTCCTTCGGCAACGTGTGTTACGGAGGTATTCATTTGATCTTCTTTTGCAGTTTTTACGTTGATGCGTGCAACATTTCTATTCTTATACAAATTATTAATAACTAGTTGAACCCTGGTGGGACCTGGTGTGCTTATTGTACTGGAATACTCTTAGCAAAAAAATACGAGGTGAAAATTCTGCTATTTCAGATTCCAACACCAACTAATTTAGTAGAACTGTCATTCCATTGTAATTGCAGTGTCATCTGGGACTCTATGCGTTTTTTCATTTTTCTATAACCCTGTTCTCCATCAATTATGGTTACTGAGTGTTAGCAGTGCTGGTGTTATGTTCTCTTGATTCATGGGAATGGATCTGCCTTTACAGGTTGGGAATGAGATTTGCTTCAAGCTTCCTCTAGCATCATCATCGTCCTTTGAGAACATGTTTAGGGAGATTGAGGGTTGCATGAGACTATCGGATCCCTCTGCAGAAACCGAGGGTAATGAGCATAATCACTCTGCTGGCATTGAGAGCTATGGTATATCAGTGACAACTCTTGAAGAGGTATTCCTAAGAGTCGCAGGATGCGAATTTAATGAAGCTGAGTCTGTTGAGGAAAAGACTACCTTTGTTTCACCTGATTCTGAGGTTTCTGATGCCTCTCATGATTATACTCCTAAGAATTTTATCCGAAACAAACTACGTGGAAATTATAAGGTCGTCGGGGTCATAGTTACCATAATGAAAAGAGCTTGCGGTTTGTTTTTTGCCTCTGTCATGGGTTTCTTGAGCTTCATAAGTATGCAATGCTGTTGCTCTTGCTTCTTAGTAAGGTCAACATTTTGGGAGCATTCTAGAGCTTTATTTATAAAAAGGGCGATATCTGCTCGAAGAGACCGTAAAACAATTGTTTTCCAGCTGTTGATTCCTGCTGTCTTCTTGCTATTTGGTCTTCTTCTACTTGAACTTAAACCACATCCTGATCAGCAGTCTGTGACTCTCACAACTTCACATTTTAATCCTTTATTAAGTGGTGGAGGTGGCGGTGGTCCAATTCCTTATGATCTATCATGGCCAATCTCAAATGAGGTTTGTTGTTGGCTTCTTCATTAGTTTCTCCTTTTTGTTCATCTATGCAATGTTACAGTTGAGTTAACTAATGGAAGTCAGTCTTTTAGATTATTGCAATGTATACGGATGGCAATCATAGCTGAGTTGCTATGGGTACTGCAGGTTGCACAGTTTGTAGAAGGGGGTTGGCTCCAAAAGTTCAGGCCAAGTACATATCGATTTCCCAAATCGGAAGAGACACTGGCGGATGCTATTGAGGCAGCAGGCCCAACTTTGGGTCCTTTCCTTCTTTCTATGAGTGAATATCTGATGTCTAGCTTTAATGAATCCTACCAATCAAGGTGTGTACTGATAGACTTCTCTGTCCATTCCATGCACTTGGATTTGCTATCATGATAATGAAGGTTGTTGTGCATCACATAGCATTTAGCATTTCTGACATCATCTGAACTACTGTCCATTTCTATAGGTATTAGTTTCCCATTCTACTAGATGCTTTAATTGTACCTCTTATGTGGGTACTTTATCTGTGTTTTTTTTTTCTTTCTTTCTGGAAGCTTTAGCTTCTATGTAAAGTCATGAATGTCATCTTGTTTGCACTATTTGGACTTTCATTTTTCTTTCCATATTTCTGATCGCTAAGGAAGTACTATTGACCTAAACCTTATGGATTTTGTAATAACATGGTAGTTGGCTAACCCCCAAGTTATTTTTGTGTAAAACGTGCCACAAGATAAATGTCTTGACATGATTTTAAAACGAATTCGTTTGACTTGGATCTTGTAGCCACAATCCATCTGGATTCTGTTTATCCTGATTTATGGATCCAGTGATATGGACTTCCCAAGTTGGATAAGATGTCCACCAAACTTCTTTGTTTTCATCTTACTTTAAGAAGCTTATATCGGTTAATTTTTGTAAATTTTGTTGTTTTTTAGGAACAGTTGTTGTCCTGCTGTGGTAGACCTCTATATGATTCTTACAATTAGGTTGTCTCTGATTTGTCGAGCTAGGTTTCAAAGGGAACCTGTCCACTTTCTGCTTGTGTAAATAAAATTGTGAAATTTGAAAGCATAATCTTAGATCCCTTTAGTGTCCTATATAACTTACCAGGATCTAGTATGTGGTGTTCCAAGAATGGTCTATGGGGTGCTTCATAAATTTTGTTGTAATTTATCCTAGAATCAACTGGGATTACTTGTTGTTTCTCGTAAAGTTAGTATGTTGCATTCCATGATAAACAATTGTTGGCTCATGAAATGATAGATTGGACTCTGTGAGTTTCTGCAGGTAAAATCCTGTTATCCATTTGACTGTTTTTAGTTGTGTGCTAATGGGATCAGGTCTCCTTAAGAACCAATTTTGTTTCTTTGGATTATTTCAACAGCTGTAATCTGCACAAGCATGTCAAAGGTCAATTTTTTTTTACACTTTTATAGGTTGTAGTGGGTGCCATCATTTGGTTTGATAACATGAAGTTATAAGAACCCCTGAAGCATATCGTAAGCAGTGACATGAGAATCTAACAAATTAGAGTGAAGACAGTTCTCCCCAACTTATTAGCTTGTCTTTTTCCCTTCTGTGACGTTGGAAATCCTTTAGCAGTTGATGGTGTTTTGGGGGTGGTCATCATTCAATGGACTTGGGCATGGAATGCGTTTAGGTGGATTTCACAGAGGACATAGTTGAAGTTCTACAATTGTGTTATAATCAGTTGAAGTAGGGGATGCTTTAATAGGGTATTTGGATAAAAATGGAAGTTGCACTATTGCGAGAGGTTGTGTTGGTATTTTGTTCAGTAAATTAAAGTTCGATTGAACTTTGAAGGCTTTACTGCTCCTACAGAACTTACTATTGTTAGGCCTAATGTTGTGTTTGCATTCTTGTCGTTTCTATTGACCTATGTCCTGTGCTATCAATTCAAAATTTTAGTTCATTAGAGTTCTCTGAGGAAAAGAACATGGTACCCTTCGAGGGTAAAACTCAAAAAATGTCGTCCATCTAAGTTTTCTTTGGTTCTTTCTCATGCTTGTATTGTTCAAGTTTTACTTTTCTGTTATGGAATACTTTTTCGTGACTGTTTCAAAAGAGTGGTTGACCATCTATTTTCTGCTGTTTAGCTTCTGAAAATGGGAAATTCAGTTAAACACAGTTTAGTTTTAATTCACAATGTGCACCGATGGTTTTCCACTTGGTTGATTCAATTTTATGCATTTATTTGCAGGTATGGAGCAATTGTAATGGATGATCAAAATGACGACGGAAGTCTTGGATATACTGTGCTACACAACAGTTCTTGTCAGCATGCTTCGCCAACATATATTAACTTGATGAATTCTGCAATTCTTAGGCTTGCTACTCAAAATGAAAATATGACAATACGAACACGTAACCATCCTCTTCCCAGGACAAAAAGCCAGCACTTGCAACGTCATGTATGCTTCCCTCATCTTTGTTACTCTCCATGTATTATAACACTTCAAGCCTTCTTAAAGCAAAGTTCGAATGTAGGATGGATCCCACGTTCACCAACATATTGTTTGAATGCAATAATTAGTTGTGCTTTCATTAACATAGTTGCACGAAGTGGGGGCTGGATCACTGGAGCGAGGGCTTTTAAGAGTGCGTATAGGAGAGTCTTATGAATATTCATGTGACAACTATGTTTCTAGAAATATTTGTCATTTTGCTTCGTTGGAATATGTGATACCCCAGTCCATTTTGGCTTACCAATTAGCTAATGAATAATCTTTAATGCATTTTGGTTAAGCCTGGACATTCGAAGGTTCTTGGTGATATAACTTCAAAGGAAGTGCAAACTTTTGTATATAAAGAAACTTGCCATAGAAATATGTTGGACATACATTTGTACAAGTTTTTAGAAACTGTAGAACAGAGATGAAGATATCTGAGATAAGTGGCCATGAATATGCTTACTAATTATATTGCCTTTGGAGGCAGTGAAAATATTTAGAGAGGGAATCGAGCGAGGGGCAGAGTTGTTGAGTATGAAATCATGCATTTGTGGCATAAAGAAAGGTGAAAGAAATTTGCAGATAAATGGAGTTCCGAAAGTTCTACAGGATTTTGAAAAGTTCTAAAACAATCTGGACGAGGCCAAAATGTTGGAGGAGATAATAGAATGTGCTTGAAGGTTCTCGAAGAGGAAGAACATCGAATAAGCTAGAGTGTTCTGGAAGAGTCTGGAGTGATCCTGAGCATCTTGAAAATTGGAAGAGAACTCCATTATTCTTGATTAGTGGGAAATCTTTTTATGACTTCTTGATGTTGAGTTATCAAGTGTCCAAAGCTTAAGTATTAGGATTTGGGCCCAACAATGTATATCAAGATATCCAAGACCCTACATGTGCGACCCTATCTTGCACTTGGAGATGGAATGGAATATCCAGGGATGGAACAGAGTAGGATGGGAGAAGCAGAATGCAAATGGAAAACCAATGCAAACCTGAGAGACTTGAACCCACAACCTCTTCCAACCTGAATTATGATACCATGTTAAAGTTATTTTTTTGTTCCGATAGCTTCCCTTAGTTTGACTTAACATATTCTTTTTTTTTTTTATCGGCAACTTAACAGATTCTTATGGAAGATTTTTACCAATACTGGTGGATTACACATTATGAATGTGAGCTTAAAGATAGATGCTTCCCTCATTGAGTTGAGCTTGCAATAATTCTGTCCGAATATTTCTTCCATTTCTTGTTTTCTTCACTTTACACTCTCTGCCTCTAAAGCATTTTTGCAGAGCCAAATTGATGTCTTTCTAAATTTCTGCCTCTAAAGCATTTTTGCAGAGCCAAATTGAGGTCTTTCTAAATTTCTTGCTTTTATATTCTTCCTAAATTGGTCATTTTAGCTGACATTGTCTTCTGCTGTGTTACTAGAAATCACTGACAGTAGTGAATTATATGTCAGCAAGCACGTTCCAATATATGGTACACCTATGTGGCTATGTTACTGAGACATTATTCTCCCTATTAAGAAAAATTATAAGATGTAGCAAACCAAAAAATGGAACTTTACTAGGTCAAACGCAAGAGAACATTTCTCAAAGTTAAATGCGTTTTAATGCTTTCTTATATTGTAATTTATGGAAGTCTACCCCCGGTCCTGCTGTCTTATAGTTCAAGGAATGTTCGTACCGTGTTCCTGTTCTTGTTGTTTGTGTCTAAATGATCTATGTTAGGGGTGATGTAGGTCTTGCGACATGTCACAGTGGAATGTTAGTGAGAACCACTACTAAGCAGGTGGTGGCAAGTAGCTGAGTCGTCCCCATGAGGCCTTGCCCTTCGTCCCTCATGTTGTAGTTTATCTACTTCGGCCTTCCTTTTAGGAAAAAAGAAAAGATCATCACAATTCAGTCTTCCTATTTTTCTGGTCTTTTTCAAAATCAGTTTGTTCTTATTTATGTTAAAATTTTCTATTAACTCACATTACCTTACATTGTGTGGACCTCATATGTATTCACTATTCAACCTTTATAGGAAGGTATTGTGTTGTGAATGTTTGTATAAACAAACTGTGTTGGTGTTCTGGTTGGCAACAATTGCAGAGTGATGTTTCTTTTGTTCCTTATTTAAAATCCTTAGTTATTATTAAGCATTAGGTTAGTGCTACTTCTTTCCCTGTATAGTTTTGTTCGTTATATGCATGGCAGTATGTGGTTAGCCTACTTCTTTTCTCTCATTGTTTATAATGTTTGTTATTTCCTGTCTTCATATAGGTTTTTTTTTTGAGAACGAATTCATGTAGATTATGTCATACATTTGTAGGATTTGGATGCATTTGCAGCTGTAGTAGTTGTCAATATCGCCTTCTCCTTCATACCTGCGTCTTTTGCAGTTGCTATTGTGAAGGTACACTTCTTTCCTATGAAATGTCCATGATGTGAAAGCTTTTTGAAAGTTGCTTTACTTTTTGACAGTGAGTAGCTGTACTATTTGACTCAACACTTTGTAGTTAGTGTTTGTTGAAAAATGGATAAAGTAGTTGTAGCCAAGAACAATTATTTTGGAATTCTAAGCAGCAATACCAGTTTATTGGTTGTACCCAGCTTCTTCATAAAAGACATCCGGAAATGGGTAGCAACAATGACTTGTTTTATTACGGGATGTGCCTCGACTTTGGTTAATATTTATGCCAGAAGTGGGGAGGGGTAGCAAAGTTAATTCCTTAGGAAATTTAGCTGATAAACTTGAAAGTGCCAAGATGTGCCTCTATGAATAGTGTAGCTATAAAAACGAGGTATAAGAGGCGAAGTTACTATTTCCCCACGTATTATTCTTGACTTTTTGATCTCTGAGTAGAACGGAAGCAGATAAACAATCATTAGCCCTGGGACAGTTTGCTGTATTGGGAGGAGCTACAGGTTAAAATATAGCTGCTGGTACTTGATCTCTATTTTGATTGTTCACCAGAAATATTCTCTTGATCAACCCCTCCTTGTGCAACTTTACAAAATTTTCACATTAACACCCTCCTCTCCCAAAGGGGCAACTCTTTAAGTCCTTACTCACCGAATATGCTCACCAAACTGACATGCGAGACCCCCTCCCTGCAGTTTGACAAACACTCACTTAAGAAACGGTACATTTGTCCCACATTGATTAATTATAACCTTTAAAAAATGAGTATGAGTTTGGGCAGCTTCTCCACTCATTGCCAATTGGTTTTGAGTTGGATGCATAAACATGGTATCAGAGCTAGGATTTTGAAGGCTTTTGGACAAGACACTCTTGATTGATTGCTCCGTTGATTTTGCCTTTAAGTGCACTTTGTTTTGTTGGTTGTTGTGATCCCTATTGCATGCATCCTTTGTTTACCTCTTCACTTGCGGGTTAGGGGTCGAACGCCTGAGGTAGTGTGTTAGAGTATGTCAATTATAACCTCCAAAGACTAGTATATGATGCTGGGCAGCCTCTCTGCTCATGCTAATTGGTTTTGAGTTGGATGCTTCAACAGAACTCTTACGTTAACAATGTTAGCAAATAAACATACACACAACCAAGGTTTTAAATTTCGGTATCGGTCGCGGTATCGGTGTATCGGTATCGGAACATATCGGCGATACGTCGTGGGAATCGGCCGTCTCGGCCGTGAATTTTTTAAAATCATTAGCACTATGTAGAAAACTTGATTTTACACTTTTTTTTTCTCTCATTAGCTTAATTAGTAATATTTTAACCAATCTTAGCACATATAATTGAACCAAACCACCATGATAAGGTTATAATATGAAAATAAGCGCACCATAGAGTTCTTACAACACGTAATTACGAGCCATAACAAGATTCAAGCTCAATAGCCTAACTCATAACAATAAGCACACCAGAGTTCTTGGTGTTGCAAATTATAATCTCTCATTTTCTTTTCTTTTTTTTTTTTTGCTAATTTTGGGTTCACCGATAATTTTTCAAAATGTTTGAGCTCTGTTTTTTTTTTTTTTTTTTGTCGGCCGAGACGGGTCGTATCGGGCCGAGACGCAGGTGCTTGATTTTTCCTCACACTGAGATATTGGCCTGTATCCGTATCGGAGGCCCCAAATACCTGTTCGTATCGGCCGATACGAGACGTCTCGGCCGATATTTAAATCTATGCACACAACTACCCACAGAAATTTATCCCATGCCATTGCCCATCATAGGTTTTCTATTTCTCAAGTCTTTGTTGAAAAGAAGGCGAGCCTTGAATTTTTTTTCCATTAACCACTTCCAACCTGGTGTCCCTAGGAAACATGGTTCCGACTATTGTCACTCTTTGTTATTTCACCAGGGGTTGATTGTTCATATATTAATGTAGCTAATGTATCTCCTTCCATTTTTATTTATTTATTATCTTTCTATAAGTCCTTTTTATTCCTACGTTGATATGTAGGGCCAATTAAAGACTCCTTTGTTCCAGAAACTAAATTTTTGTAGTAGATACAAGCTAGCAAACGTCTCTCTTGGCTTAGAAGCTAGTACAACACCAAATTCGACCTCAATTATAAACTTGCTTTTAAAATAATATTCACCAAAACGTTCGGGCTCGAAGATAGCATATTATAACTTAATGTTGTTTCTGAAACTGCGAGAAAGTATAGACTATCATGAGTAAACAATTTCCAAACTACTTTCATGCACATTTACAGTAAGCTGTCATTAAGTTAGTTTGTGGGTGTTTGTTGGAGCTAAACTCATGGTAAAAGCTAATTATTGCTAACGAGAAGCTCAAAAGCACATTATTTTTTCCCCCCATCTTTTTATTGTTGTTTTTTGCCCATAAGCAGATTGCAGAAGCTTTGCCTAACAGATCAACATAGATTCTTGTTTAGCATCTCATGACATGAAAATATCTCAGCTTTTGGCTATATTGTCAGGTCCATCCCCTCATGTTTCTCTATATGGGGAAAGCATGTCACATCATTTTCATTTAATCTAATTAATGGAAGAAGCATTCACCTACAGAAATTTGTGGCATCTTTGGATTTTTCTGGTTTCTATACATGTTCAAATCTATTTTGAATGTGTAGATGTGTGGGCATAAAATGTGTTTTTTGCTTGGGTAGACTATTGTCTTGGTAAAGAATCATAATGTAACATTTGATCTGTTGATGCAGGAGCGTGAAGTAAAAGCTAAACATCAACAGCTCATCAGTGGAGTATGTTATTTTTTAGAATTAGCTGGTTCATTAATTTGCTTCATAAAATGTTTTTAATCAGTTTTCTGGTTCTTTAACCATTGTTGCCATGCAGGTGTCTATATGGTCTTATTGGTTTTCAACATATGTATGGGACTTCGTCAGCTTCTTATTTCCGACATGTTTTGCAATAATTCTCTTTTACATCTTTGGTACGTGGTTGGATTTTATTTCCTGATGACGATTATATCAAGCAAGGCATAACGAATTAGGTTTACTTTTGTTTCGACTTATACCTAGGTCACTTGAATATTTGAAGTTAATTTATCCAACTCAAGGACATGAGATCTCAGTTACAGAAATTATTCTGAGTGTTTATAGACATAAAAAAATTGGCGAAGGCCATGGTGTCTCACTGTATCCTTGAACTGATCATGGGAATGTCCCAAGTTGATGCAGTTTTGATGTCATGATGCTAATGATAGAGGGTCTGTTAAAATAAGTGTGTGAATTTCAATATTCTCTAACACATTAAGCTTTGAGAGAGTAGTCAGATCGTCTTGGTTTAGTTATTCCCCTAAGGCGGTAATGATGTCTTAGATACTTCAGTTGACAAGACAAACCACTGGCAATAGTATCTTAGATAACTTCTATGTTTCTCTTTCTCCTTCCTCTACCCATGTACTGGGAGTATTAGCTAGGTTTTTGGGTTGGGCATGCCCTCTATTCTTGCCGCTTAGTACGGCATTTGTTGAAGAAAGCCCTATGTGCTCTCAAACAAGCGAGAGAATCCCTACATATAGTTGTAGTAATAATTTCCCACATATTCAAAAGAGTATCGTGTCTCGCATCATTGATCGTATGGGTATTGCAAAAGTATCTACATAAAGTCATAAACATAAGATACATTTAGAGTTACATGGTATCTCCAACGTACAGATCTGTAAAATTTTAAACATATTATACGTTTAGAGAAACGTATTGATTTGTCCCGTAAATTTATCGTTGGATTGTGACATCACTGGTCATGGTACATAGCTGGTTCCAAGAGGTCATGTTTTCTAGGCTCTGTCACTCCGTTATCTCAATCATGGTGCAAATTTGTGTACATTCTCCTTGTTAAAGTCATTCTGTCTAGTTCTGAGACGATGTCTCCCATGAGGAGCAATAATATCTTTATAACATTTTTTGACTCATTTCTTTTCAGTTTAAGCTTATCGTTCACTTGATTGGATATATGTTCTCCATAAACTTAGGTTCAGCCATGCAGCTAACTTATCGAGTATATGGGATAGATTAGGATACAGGTTTCATGGGTTCCCTTCACATGGTGTCAGATACAGCTAATTGCATGAATGAGGTCCAAATTGATCTAATAAGTAACAAAGAAAAATGGCTGGCTAGGTGTACCATCCTATCATTTTCTGTTTAAACCAGTTCATCCTACGATGTGTGGACTGAATCAGTAACAAAATTCGCATACTCCCTCTGGCCCATTTTCTTGGCCTATGATTCCATTTTTCATTGTCCCAAAATAGGTCTATTTTGACGCTTGAAGTGGCATAATTGGGTACATTTCCTCTTTTGCCCTTCTTTTTAAGTAACAATCAACATTGAACCACTTTTTTTTGACTTCATATAACATGTTAAACCAAGGGTATTGTGGGAAATTAAATTAGTTTATGTTGGTAATGATGATGTTCCTTGAGGAATTGGATTCCCAGAAAAGCCCAAACATTGTGGGACAGAGGGAGTAATACATAGAGAGGTGAAATGACTGTTTAGTTGTGCAACCCATCATTTTTTGGTTAAATGAATTCATTCAATGATGTATGGCCTACATGGATTTGGAAAATGACGTTATAGAAGTCCCCTTGGATCAGCACAATTAAAGCCATGATATTTGCAATTCTACTCATTTAACTTGAAATTCAGGGTAAGAGGCATCCGTATATAGGATCTCATGCGAATTTACCTAGTTGTATGGGAGCTACTTTTGTCCTTGTATTGTCAGCTCTTTCTTTGTGAATCATGGCTGTTGCATCGTTTTGTTGTCTTTTATAACTTCAGAGTTCAGACAAAGTTTGATTTGCTTTGCAGGTATGGATCAGTTTATTGGAAAAGGTTCCTTCTTACCCACTATCCTCATGTTTTTAGAATATGGGCTTGCAATTGCATCATCAACATACTGTCTTACCTTTTTCTTTTCTGAACACTCAATGGCACAGGTATGGCTAATTCTCTTCGAGTAATTCTTGCTTCTGTGACATTATCTGCTGTTTTTTTTTTTGCCATGCTGATGGTTCTAATCCTACATGCAGAATGTGGTTTTGCTGGTCCACTTTTTCACTGGGCTCATTCTTATGATTATATCGTTTGTTATGGGGCTGATAGAAACAACTGCACATACAAATTCTGTTCTGAAGGTTGGCATGCTTCCTGTCATTTCATTTACTTGGAACAAATGATGAGTGGAGTATTAAACTCTATGACTTTTGACAATTTAATGAGAGGAATGGCCCTTATAAAATGCTTCATTAAATATATTTTAAATCTGAGGAAACCATAATGCATTTCTGGTCAGTGCATCACCGTATGCATTTTATTTTTGCTATATGTATGTGTAGACTCTGTGAAGTAAAAATGAGTTGTAATCATGAAACAAAGAAGTTATGAACTTGTATATGTAGAGTGTGTTACAGCAAGAGTTTGCTTGTTATCAATTCTGTTTAGAAAGTGTTAAGATTGACTATCATGCCATTGTATCGCCTTAACAAGGTTGCCTACTTATTCCATCACAATAGATAGGATCTTGCTTCCAATACCACCTTGGGCTGCTCATTTCTATGATAAACTTTTTCATGTTCTCCATAGCAGATGGAGGTCGTAAATGATTGAATTATTTGTAGTACAAGTTTCAATATCTTTTAAAATATGATTAGTATTTGTTTTCGTGGATGCTGCAGAAGTGTGTGCTGAAATAACGAACACTTGCTTTTCACTTTTCCTTGTATTTTCAGAACATCTTCAGATTGTCACCAGGATTTTGCTTTGCTGATGGATTGGCATCACTGGCTCTTTTACGGCAAGGGATGAAGGATGGATCTGGAGATGGGGTTTTTGACTGGAATGTTGCTGGTGCTGCTCTTTGTTATTTGGCTGCGGAGGTTCTTAGCTCATCTCAGCTTCCTGCATAAAATTACTGTGTTGTGCTCAATTGTTTACTTTCTGAGAATTAGTCGTTAGTGCTATGCTTGTAACAGATATGTTTGTGGAGATAATTAGTGCTGCATTTTTAGCTATTTTCTTCTATTTAAGAATGGAAATGTTTAAATTTTGGGTTCACTCTGATTGAGTTGAATTATCATATTTGTGACAGGGCATTGTTTATTACCTCATAACGCTTGGACTTGAACTAGTGCCTCCTAACAAAATAACTGTACTGGCCATTAAAGAGTTCTGGAAACGTACAAGGAAGCCCTTCCGAAGAACTTCTAGTAGTTTCACAGAACCTCTTTTGGAATCATCGTCAAAGTATGTTGATCTTGACCTCAATGATGATGTTGATGTTCAGGAAGAAAGAAGTAGGGTACTTTCGGGTTCCATGGACAATGCAATTATCTATTTGCGTAATCTTCGGAAGGTAATTCTGCTTTTGTCGGCAAAATATGGCTTCTCTTTTGTGGTCCTGGTTGGATGATATCTAAGGATTCAGTATCTTCCTGACTTGATATCTCACCAATTACAGGTGTATCCTGGTTGGAATTACCATGGTACAAAAGTTGCTGTTCATTCTTTGACTTTCGCAGTTCAAGGAGGAGAATGTTTTGGCTTTCTAGGAACAAATGGAGCAGGGAAAACCACAACCCTTTCAATGCTATCTGGTATCTTGCAAATTATGAACTACAATTTAGTTCGAAACTTGAAGTGCAATTTATAGAGGGATCCTAAATATATACGCTTTCATCCTCCTAAATTATTTTTCTTGCATTATGATGGATTTCATTAATCCATTGATGAAAGAGACCATTTCGTATTGTTAATTTATCTTGAGGGAAACTTTATTTTAAGTAACTATTCTCTTTAAATCATTGACTTTCCTGCGGGGGTGGGGTATACATTCTAAGATTTTATGGAGTTATTTTTGTGCCTTTGTATGGCTAGTTTAGCTGGTTTTCATACCTGACCACCTATATTACCTTGGACTTGGACACAGGTGTGCATGCCTAAGGACACGGCTACCTTTCATATATTGAACGCATTACTTTTTTTCTTTAGTGTTAGATGGTGCTTACACACTTCTATCCATGATTTAATGAATAGAACGGTACTCAATTCCATGTCCCAAGTGTCAAGAGTATTTGACATGGGTACTTAACAAATCTAAAGGATGCAATATCATCGGTTACCATTATGAACTTTCACGAGATCTTAGCAAAAAGGTTGAGTTATTTTTTGCATTACACTTGGATGTTTTACTCCATGTTGCAATTCAAAGCATGAACTCCCATCACCTTATGTGCTATTGTTGGCAACAATGAAGTGCTTCTTAGTTTACCTGTACTTTTGAATGTGCTTGGGGAATGCTGCATTCCTTTGTCTTACCAAATATCGGTCTACAGGAGAAGTACGCCCAAGTGATGGAAATGCATTTATATATGGCAAAGACATAAGTTCAAATCCCAAAGCTGCCCATCATCATGTATGTCTTGTTTCATGATTTTCAGTTTTTGTTGAATGCTAACTAATTTTACTAAGGATTACTGATTGCACAAGGATTACCTTTTTTCTTGCGGTCTCTATGTTTCAGATTGGTTACTGCCCACAGTTTGATGCTCTACTTGAATTTCTAACTGTTAGAGAGCACCTTGAGCTCTACGGAAGAATAAAAGGAGTCCCACAGTACCGGCTGAAAGATGTATGTGTGATTATTTTTCATGCTCATGTCATGAGGTGCTAGCTAATTCTGGTTAATTGTTCTATTTAAAATGTGCCTAGGTGGTCGATAATCAGTTACTATTTCCCTTGCAAGGGTTTGGTTGGAAAATTAATAATGTCCTCCTGGGTTTCCTTCTTACAATTAAGATTCTGATTTACTTTCTCTTTCCTCTTAGTTAATCAAATATCACGTATTTGCATGGGAAAGTCATATGGACATAAGTAATAGCTGCCCATAACTTCTTCTTCTTCTTTTTTTTTTTGAAAGAAAGCTGCCTTCACTTGGCTTTCTAATTTCGTGACACATATAATGTACAGGTGGTTATGGAGAAGATTCTCGAGTTTGACTTGTTGAAGCATGCAGATAAGCCTTCATTTGCTCTCAGTGGGGGAAACAAGCGAAAATTGTCTGTTGCAATTGCAATGATTGGAGATCCTCCCATAGTCATCCTTGATGAGCCATCAACGGGTAACTAATCTGTCCTTATGCGTGCAATATAATGACTCCCATTTGGGACTACAGGAATCTTCAGTCCATAGGCAAGAGAATCAGTTCTCACCCAGTTTTTGACTTGGTCAAATTTTACATTTTTTTGGAAACATGGTGTTTAGAATCTATATCTAAAACTTTTCAAGCTTTCATTCCAACCTACCAACACTAGTGACAACTCAGTTTATTTGAGGACATGGTGTTCAGAAGCCATATGCGGTAAACTTAAACTTTCCACTCTAACATACCGACACTAATAGAAATATGCTCTATGAGTTTACAAATTTACTTAGTGAAGAGCAAATAGAAATTTTTAGTGATTGTGTTAAGTTGCAAAGGACCATGGAATGCTACAGGGCATTCTGTCAGAACAACAGGCCCATTTATTTTGGACTATGGATGTTTTCTACTTTTAGTATAAAACTAGTCACTTTCCTTATAAGTGCAATTAAATGGGACAATTAGTTCCTCACTTATTTGATCATTTAATGGATTCCAGGTATGGATCCTATTGCCAAACGATTCATGTGGGAAGTGATATCTCGTCTATCGACCAGACGAGGAAAAAGTGCAGTGATTCTAACTACTCACAGCATGAATGAAGCTCAAGCACTATGCACGAGGATCGGAATAATGGTATATATTTTTATTACTTTTGGATGTGTGATTTCAAATATTTGCAATGAAACTATATTGGGATCATAATGCTTCCTCTTTTGTGTACATAGGTTGGAGGGCATCTAAGATGTATTGGAAGTCCACAACATCTGAAAACACGTTTTGGGAACCATCTTGAGCTTGAGGTACTTAATTATTATTCTTCACTTAGGGCTCATTTTTGTTTGTCTGGATTACAGGTTGGACTTCAAATCCAAGAGGTCCACATATTCTGTGGTTTATCGGAAGTTTTGTAGTAAGGATGAATATCTGTTGGACATTATATACCACAGAACATCGGACACACAATACTATAGCAGATGTTGTATTATTTATCCCCTTGACGTTAGTCCCATGTGTTGAATTATTCTATCGGATAAGCTAATTCAGTCAAACAAACATGACCTTAATATTGTTAGATAGCTTGATATACATTGTTGGACCCATTTTCTAACTACCTAAGCTTTTGAAACAATTGTTAACATGGTATTAGAGCTCATGTTGGGAGACGTCTGGGGTTCAAGCGTGCCTTTATTTGCATTTGTCCCTCATTTGCATTCTTTCGCAATATGTATGGATGTTTACATCTCCACATGCAAGATGGGGTTGCATGTGAGGGAAGGTGTTAGATAGCTTGATATACATTGTTGGGCCCATTTTGTAGCAATTTTATAAGTTTTGAGTTCAATTAGTCATGTGTAATTCTTTTCTCCCTCTTTTCAGATTAAACCAACAGAAGTTAGCTCAGTGGATCTGGAAAATTTGTGCCGGATAATTCAAGAAAAGCTCTTTGACATTCCTACTCATCCAAGGAGCTTACTCAGCGACCTTGAGGTTTGCATTGGAGGCAGTGACTGCATAACCCCAGAAAGTGCATCTGTTGCAGAGATTAGCTTGTCAGAGGAGATGATAGTTGTAATTGGAGGTTGGCTTGGCAACCAAGAAAGGGTAGGGACGCTTGTATCTTCATCATGTGATTCTGCCGGGGTTTCTGGTGAAGAATTATCAGAGCAGTTGGTTCGCGACGGTATGCCTTTTTTCCTCTTTTTGTATTTCATCCTATCAGATATATCTTTGGATCCTGCTACAGTTTTAATTGGTGCAAACAAGGCACCACTCTGTGAGTGCCCCCCTTCAAGATGCTGATCTTAGATAATTAACTCCTTGGTGGGTCAAGCATTTTTACTGTGACTCATATGGTTAGTTTTATAATGCTGGATTTGTCATGGATTTCAAAAAATTTCAATGCTGCTAGGGATTTAGTTTTTTTTTTTTCTTGCTTAGACAACAAATGACCTAAACAAGCCTTGATTTCTTTTAGTTGGGACCACGTAATGTTCCCAATTATTTTCCACACAACTTACATCTCCTTATTTCTGGTAACACAACTCATCCATCGTGAGGATATTCTGTCAAAAAATTCTATGAAAAATGGGTAAGGATACATACATGGGTATTAACATATGATTTTTAAGAACTCTGTAATACAGAGACTGCAAGGATACGACCGGAAAGTTCGTTTTTATGTAATTTTATTTGCCTTCTGTATGTGCATATAATATTCACGAATTGTTGAAAACTCAAGGAAAAAACTACTTTCACTGTCCTCGCAAGATGATAAACTGCCATAATCGGATTAGATGGATTATTCCTTGGAAGTTTTGTATTTCCACGAGGATACTAACAGAAGAGCCATGATCCTCTTCCTGACTTCTCCTTTTCTGCAGCGAACTGGTAGTTATTAGTATTCTGCTTTTCTTACAGTAATCTCTTTTTTTATCTACTCTCTCCTCTTTGATGATTCGCTTATCTATTTTTCTTCCATTCAAGTAGAGTTTTGTAACTCATGTATTATGGACTTAGCTCTGTTGTCCTTTATCACCATGATTCGAGGCTAGTATTAACTGTTTCTTTCCCTGGTTTTCTTTTTCAATTAATCTTTTGGTATCATTTGGTTTTTATTTTCTTACGACAAGAAATCAAGTTATGCTTTGACTTCCTCCAGGTGGTATCCCATTACCAATATTTTCCGAGTGGTGGTTAGCCAAAGAAAAGTTCTCTACAATTGATGCCTTCATTCTATCTTCATTTCCTGGTGCAACATTTCAAGGTTGTAATGGGCTGAGTGTCAAATATCAGGTAAATTCGTGCGAATTACAACACATGTTCAATTTAGATATGGATTTGGCAGAAAAGAATTCCATGTAGCAAAGGTTTCATCCATATAATTTACCAAAGAAAGCAGGTGGACAACTGAAATCAAAACCTTTCTTGTGGAAAATGTACGCTTTTGGTCCTTTAGTCGTGTCTTTATTCATCACTGCTGCACCCTCAGAATAGTTGAATAAGGGCCAACTTATGTTCTCTCTGTTTTTAACCTTAACCCGTGTTGTTTCCTTTAAAAGTTTAAGATGCTTCACAGGAAGTGTTAGAGATAAAATGTTATCTTTGCATGAGTGCCAAGGAGGGTAACAAATTGTAATAAATAATCTTATTTTCAAATTTCTGCGGGTTTGTCGTTTTTGGAAAGTGTCTGAGAGTTGCACAGTAAACTATGGAACTTTTGGTGGCAACTGTAAGAGCAAAATTGGAGGTGTTAGAGTTGGAATGTTCTCTTTGCACGAAGGACAAGAAGGACAACTGTTTGTAACTTGCTACAGCTGATGTTTTCCGATTGTGACGAGTTTTACTCTTTTGGAAAATGTGAAAGAGTTGGAGATTATATTCTAATATAGGTGTCAATTGTGAGAGCACTCTCTCTGTGCTCGTAAACATGTCGAGTGAATTTTGAATGTTGTGTGAAGTCAAAACCCACGTTGTGTGCTGGGATTATTACTTGAACATGGGACCACCTAACTTTAATAGGTAGCTTTTGAGGATGTGTTCTAGGCAAGATCATGAACCATGATAATGGAGTTGGAATACCAGTTATGGATACGGTGCATGTCCCTGACTTGGCCAGGTCTCACATTTACACAACCAATATGATTATATATGTACGCCAAGGCTCCAAAACTTCATTAGCTAATTTTTGGTATTGAATTCTACCCTAGACCATGCAACTGCATCTGCATTGTGGCTTCGTGTCAAGGAATCATATGCTGTAGATGATATTATGGAATGGAAGAAATTGCGACTGCATCCAGTCAATTCCATGACTGATGGCTTCTGTAATCTGTGTAATTTGTCCCATAATTTTTGCAGTTGCCATATGGAGAAGACCTTTCCCTTGCCGATGTTTTTGGGCACTTAGAGCGGAACAGGTAGGTCACATCATTGCGGTCTCAATTTATTATTTGTTTTCTATCTTGTTTTCTGGCTGCTCATGTGTGACTACTATTCATTCAGGGATTCAATGGGTATAGCAGAATACAGCATCAGCCAATCAACACTGGAAACTATTTTTAACCATTTTGCAGCGAACTCGTGAGGTATAGTTCTGTACCGTAACAATTCCTGTCACAGTATTCTGTTAAGAGGCTTAAGAAGGTTTCATCTCAATTCTTTCAAAATTTGAATCACCCCTTGGAAAGCTGTCTGATTAATGTAAATACACAATCCATTATAGAGAGGATGAATATGATCCAAGTATCCGACCACCACTGTGTAGATTTCAGTGTTGAAATAGTTGCCCAACATGGCAATTTGAGCGAGAAAGCGTGGTTGGTTATATTTTTTTCTCCACCTTTTCTGCTTAAAGAATAGCATTAGTCAGTCAGCATGTTTTGACAAATTAGGCTGCAATAACCATCGTATGTAAACTTCAACACCGGTCTGTATAAAAAGCCAATTCAAACTGGTTGGTGTTTTATCAATTGTGAGATAAATCTTGGCGGACTCCTAAACTCACCTCTCTATTTGATCTTTTAAGTGTGCTCTCCACTTTTCTCGGTCCATACCTACTGAACATAGGAGCAGGTACACCATCTTTTTTGTGAAATTAGCATGCTTCTGTTGTATGGCTAGAACTCCATTGGCTAGAATATCAGGAGTGAGGAGTCGTAAATTACTAAATTCTGGAGCCAGCAATATAACCATGTATTTTGTAAGATCGCCTTGTATGGGCAGCTAAAGAAAAAAAAAGGAGAATGAGAGATATTTTTGGTTGATTATTGGCATAGCTGCATTTTTTAATTTTTTTTTCTGATAGAAATTTACAAAATACAAATGGAGAATGCAGGCTTTAGAGGCTTTGTTGAAACACAAATGGCGGAATTTGGATTTCATTATCTTTTACTTTTGCAAGTTTATTATTTTACTTAATAGTTACTGGTATATATCTAAAATTGATGGTTCTCACTTCTCATGCATTTGCTAAATCTATGGGGAGAAAACAATAGGGAAATGGAACATATTTTACATCCAGATTTTGTTTTTGACTTCTTTGAATATCTGAATGCAAAACTGATTATATCATGTGCTTATATGAGTTTTGGAGGGAGTTGTTGAGGAAAGAAAAAGATGTAGTGAAAAAAATGTAATTTGTGATACAAGTTCATGATCCAAACACAACCTATGCGTGCTTGGTTTCTCACTAGGGATTATGGACCGAGACAAGGGAAAACTAAGATAAAGGGGTTGCCCCTTTCCCTGTGGATGATAAATGTCTCTTTCCTTTATGTTTCATAGCAGCTCTGAGTGTTATCGCTACGAAATTCAACTTTTCCCATCTCCTTCCTACGGGTTTGTGAAAAAGAAGGAAAATTAAGGTAGTTATATTTTTAATCTTCACCTGGGAGCAATATTTCTCCCATTACCTACTTTTTCGTCTATTCGTTAATGCAAAGTTCCACTGTTTTTGGTACATACATCATAATCATAAGGAGACAAGTGTTACTTTCACTGAGTATCGGCAGAATTTGATTTTATTAGATGGTAAGTGGTGATGATCTTCTCCATGAACTGCTTGATATATACAAGTATCAACTTAAATGTAAAATTCAGTTATTTAATATTGAAATTTGGTTTACCTGTTGTATGAATGTGTAAGTAACCTTAACCTTGGTACTGTCCGGTACGGAAACTCTATGGATGTAAAATTCAGGTTTACCTGCTGTGTGAATGTGTAACTTTCACCAGGAAATTCTTTTTGAGGTTTGTTTTTCTTAAAGAAGGCCCAAAGTAGGCGGCCTGAAGCCAAATCTGGTGACTGTACTGGAATTTTAAAGAAATTTTGAAATTTTAAGAAATTTGAGGTCTAAATTTAGGAAAATCAAGCTACACGTTAAGGGATTGTTCCAATGCCAATGGCTTAAGGATTTTTTGATTTTGCCGTTAATTCTTTTTTTTTTTTTTTTTTGTGTGTGTGTGTGTGTCTGATTGTTTTACTTTTACATTAAATTTTTAGTTATATGTTTGTCTCGAAGTGAGGTTTCGGGGAAGGAAAAAATTATGAGAATTATCTAAATATTTGGGAAATATCCAAGAAAATTGAGACCCTCCCTTTATTTGTCAAACGTATGGTAACTGAGGCCAAACGAAACAGGCGAAACAAAAAATAAACCATGACCGAAGTGAGCAAGTTAACCAAAAAATTGTTACTCTCTTTGTTTTTCAATTCGCTCTGAGATTTGTTCTTCTCTCTCCAATTTTTTTTTTCACTTGTTCTGATCTATGAGAGGACGTACAGTTGCAGTTTTGAAACGTCTGAAGATAGGATTCTCCAGTAAATGGAGGATTAAATTTTGGCAAGTAACATGATCACATATATGGAGAAAGACACTGACCATCAGTGGTGGTAATCACAACCATAATCTAGATATCTATCATATGGGTAAATTTCAATCACGTTCAAGATCATACTATCTCACATTAATAGATAGATTGAGTTAAAAATATTTTTTTATACAGTTGTGCATCTCAGAGATGTCATTAATCATAGGAAGTAGTATAATTTTCAATGAAATATTGGTTCTATCAATCATTCAGTTTCAGAATCGAGTCCCCTGCCCATACCTCCCACTAATTGGAGATTAGATGGGTTATGTTTTTGTTGTTGTTGTTGTGTGCATTGAGTTTAAGCTAAAGGAAAGCAAGTGATACATCGAGGTTGGAGCTTCTTTTTTTTGAACAGCTAAAAGGGTGGGAAGGGGCGACCAGCTTAGCAATCCTCTTTGGGACTGAGCTGGCCTTGAGCTAAGGTGTGTAAGACGGCTGACTTAGTCCCCCCAAGTTTTGGCCTAAAATTAGGGCCCCGGATAGTTACACCAAAGTACAGAATATATATTTAATCTATCACTTATACAATCAATGAGCTAGGTAGCCTAGCGGAAAAGCTTAGTTTCACATGGTTCAATTCCGGGTTCTCCCTTTTCCTTCTATATAACAATATTTTTTCCCCTCACAAACTAGTTTTATTCGAAACAACGGAACAAATCATAGAAAATAAAATAAAATATAGTACCAAGTAACTATCATTTTGAGATTAGTTTTATATTTATTTTATTTTTTAAAAGAAAACATAGGGCCCGATGCCGCAGGTTTGTCTTAGGCCCCGAGAATCTAAGGGCCGACCCTATTTGGGAGTGATCATAGTTGTTCCCGACCCGACGTGGAATGTATGCTTTGAGCTATAGTTAGTGTTTAGAAAAGTGAGTCCATAACCACAACGTCACCTAGATGACTGAAAAATATGTGCCACTACAGACATAATTAATTATACCGACCCCTCATGAGATTTTTGATGACAAAAGTACAAAACTAGATGACAGGGCCGACTTTGCTAGGATATCTGCGCATTTGTTCGCCTCTCTGAAATCATGGTTAATCTTTACCGCGGTAAAACTCTTGAAAAGGAAGCTGCAGTCATAGATTAAATTGCTCAAGGGATGTGAATATGCATTGCATTGGGTCTTGTAGCACTCTGATAATGGAGATGGCATCAACACTGACTTCAATATTGGAACTATTGTACGTCTTTAGCTAGTGTGAGATCAAGCACGTACCGATATTACATTGAATATCCATCAGAATAAGTTCATTGTGATCTCTGTTTAAACCTCCTGCAGCCTCGGTTCGATATTTGTCTACTGCTCTTGTCAATTTCTCAATTGATCTTTTTATTCGATTGTGCCAAGTGAAGTGTGTAAAACCATTAATTCTGCACGTCTTGGGGTGTGATTTGTGTATAACTTTTGATCAAGAGGATTAGTGGAATGATTGAACAATCACTCCAAAACCCAATTGGGACTCTATTCCGATTTTACACAATTACTCCAAAATCCAAGTGGAAAGATTTAGGACCAATCACACTCATCTACTTTTCATTTGGGCTTGTGGGCTTCATTTGAGCGTGGAGAATTGAGACCATTATTGAGATTTAAGACGCAAAAAAAAAAAAAGGAAAAAAAAAGAATAAAGTCCAATATTGTTTTTTTCTGAACATAAAAAGCCTCAAAAAGACCACAATGTTTTGGATATTTTTGTCAGTTGTATATGAAAATTTTCCAATTTTGGTCTATATTTTTGTACTTTTCTAGTTCCCATTGTCGAGACGAAAAAGAGAAAAATTTGGCCATGCCACTAAGCTTCCAAATGCGCCCGCCACATAATGCTCTACACCAAAAATTTGGTGTAGGCTCCAACTTGTTGAGCTAATTGCACTCTCCATAAATATGTATGCACACGTGATTATTTACCCGAATCCTTCGTGTTTAGAACTTGGGAAAGAAATGGAAGGAGAGAAAATATTCAAAGTTTCCTTTCCAATGTTTGGATTCTACTTCTTTGAATATCTGAATGTAAAACTGATTATATAATGTGCTTCAATGAGTTTTGGAGAGAGTTGTTGCGGAAAGGCTATTCAAGTTTTTTTTTTCTTCCTTTTTCTTAACCTTGAGTATTGGAGACTGGAGCACAACTTATGCATTGTTGATCAATGCAATCAACTGCGAGAAGTTTTTTGCAATCTAGATTCAAATTCTTGAGTCGCTTTTCTAGTGAATCTCTGAAGTATTTCAGAGGCCTTAAGTGATTCAAGGCGTTCGGCGATCAAACACATGGTGCGGCGAATGTCAATTCGACAATCATCCTTTGATCGATTGTGAGGAGTCATAACTATAAGTTGAGGTTGTTTGTAATTGCACGTTGTTGTTTTCATTGTTTTGATTTCTTCCCATGGTTTTTATCCTTTTCGGAATTTTCCACGTATAGGGCGTATTCGTAGTTGTTCTTTTAGTAATTCTTTGCTTGCAATTAGTTGGATAGGAAAATAGGAATTGGCACAATGTTGCTAATTTTGGGGTTATCCAAAGGCTAGAATTTGTTTAGTTTGAATATTTCAATGTAATCACTTTATTGTTTTGATTAGGTTACCGAGAATGTTCATAGGGGCCAAATATTTTCGTACGATAATTTTTTTCAACTAGGAAAGTTAGCTACGAAACTGGCAACGAAATGAAAATAATTTCAAAAAATGGTAGTGGTCCACCTTTATATATCTATAATAATTAGCTTCTAGTTATTCACTATTACAACTGCGGCCCTATATGTTTCAATTATATTTTCTCCCTACTATATTCAGGTTATAAACTAATCTTTTTTTAAATGAATTGAAATGTTTAATACCGGAAAAATACACAGTGGTTTACTAAGAAAAAGTTTCGATTAAGGATGATAATAAGGTTAGCCCTAGGTAAGGGACTGGAAGGAAACACCAACTGCAGGCGTGATTAATGGGAAGAGTCCAAACTTTCATTTTACGATTAGACCAATTTCGTTGTTTACCTTCATGATAGTGAAGCTTTCCTGGTTTAAACACTCATATAGTAAGGTAATTTAAATGCTTTATTGAAATGGCTAGATGGAAAATATTGATTATCTGCATTTTGTATCTTAATAAATCATTTCAGAATTTGAGTAATTAAAAACCAAATTTTTCACGCGGAAGTGCCTTTTAATATTGTTCGTGTGGGTGATTGAACTCGAATGATTTGAAGTACCATTTCATTCATTCACACTCTTTTGGAGAGCGAGGAGTTGTGGTGTCAGAAGATTTAGGAAGCAAAAAATCTGCGAATATGTTGACAAAGTCGGCTACCATTGAGAAACTGAACAAGGACTTCAAGGAATAATGCCAGAACATTTCTCTCGGCTCTTAAATTTTGGTGTAAATTATTAGGTTTTCCTATTCATAATGTGCAAAGAGGACACTTTCTTAACACAAATTCCGCTCCATGAACCAGAGATATCTATGGTTAAGCTTCAAAATGTTTATAAAATCTTTGTAAAGAACAAAAGAACCAAGCATACACAGCCATAATAATTCACATGCATGGTCAAATTGGGAAGCGTAAGAGTACAAACCAAGCACGAGTTGGTAGACCTACTAGAGTTTGAGGAGGATGTTAGCAGAATATTAAGAAATATTATGTTACCACATTATCAAGATTTATTTGATTATGTTTCCGTATTCTAGATTTGATTCTATTCCCATAGTGTAGGTTTTGGTTATATTTTCATAATTTAGAGCTCCGCTCTTATATACATACAAGACCCTATGTACGTTTTTTTAAAATTAAAACCAATATATTTCTTCTTTCAGATTTTCGCATGACTATTCGTTAAGACTAACCACGCATATCTCTTGAGAAAGATTTATAGTTGCCCCCAAAATATCTAGGAAAGATAAATGAACGGTTTAGATTCATATAATTTAAACGTCTTTTTCTCTTTGCTGAATATTTTCGGGAAAACTCTTCATATACTCTATTATCTCTCGACTTTCAATGAACGAAGACAAGAGAAGGGGTGCAGTTTTAGAAGAGAGAAAGAGAGGGTTTGGTGGTAAATCAATTTATTTACCTTTGTATAGCTACAAGTAGCTTGTAAATCATTTTGCCTGGCCATTTACAGATTGGGGTTTGAATTTTAGAAAGTGTGCATTGCAAGTTATTTACCTTAAGGGGTTGATTTGTATAGTGGGTTGGACTTTGGAGTGCTCTTGTATAATTATTTGCGCAAAAATAATCTAGTCGATCTAGGTCATGTTGAATGTATTAGGGTGTATTAGTCGTCGCGCATGTACGATGTATATTTATACCCCCTAACTCGTACATCTATTTTGCTAACCAAAAACCAATAATTTGAAATGGGTTTATCTCTGCCCAGTTTCTTTGCCATATTATTTCTCTTATTTGGGGTTAATGCGGAAATATTGGCTGGTGATACTAGCTTGATGCGAATTACTACGTCACATGGGGAAATAATAATGTGTTGTCGCTAACCGGAGGAGCAGAAATTCAGCTTTCAATGGATAAATCGTCGGGTTGATTGATTTCTCTCTTTAGTACACGTTTAGCTCGATGTTTTTTCCTTTTCAATTTGCGTTCTTTTATTGTGCTAGCCACGATAGACGAGTTGAGATTTGTCGATTTTATTTATAAGATAAATTAATGCATCAAACATATAAAACATTCCTATATATTTGTCGATTCACAATTTTGTAATCTTAGAACCAAACCCGATGAATTCATTGTGGCTCATTTTTTTTTTTTTTTACCTTATGTTTAAGAATTCGAGAACCACCCTTGGAAAACTTGTGGAACGATTTCGAGATTGTATGTCTAGTTTCGTTTTGTTTTAATATTTGTATCTTAATGTTTGCTTTATGGTTGTGTCCTGGACATGTATAGGGGCTGGATTTGCCTCCAAACTAAGCTATGGATCTGGCTTCTTTCATCTGAGAATAAAGCTACCTGACAAGGACTCTGTTGGGGTTGTTACAACTTTCTATGTAATTAACCAACTTATATCTCATGTTTTTCATTTCCGTGTCCTTCAATACACTCTCACATAGTCCAACATATTTTTCACACAATTCAACGCCTAGTGCTGCATGGTCTTGTAGTTGAAATGAAAGTTTCTAATTCAGAAAGATTGCATGGTTTTGATGCATGCAGCTAACTTCACACACAAATAACCATGATGAGCTAGGTGGTTAAAGAGAAGAAGAAATGGGAAAGTGTATTATTTTTACTCAACTGCAGATTACAAGATAGAGAAGGACCTTTATTGGTCTGTACACCCTACAGTTACAAAACGTATCCTACACACTAACCACTAACCAACCTGTAACAACTTGTAACCAATCTCATTACAACCCAACGCACTACCTAACAAACTAATCTGGAGCGTGAGGAGCTGTGATACACTGTGATGCACCACACTTTATCAGCCCCCAGCAAAATCATGGTGGGATTGAAACGAACCATGAGCTTGTCTTTAAGGTAATGAAAACGAGCCACACTTAAAGGCTTGGTAAAAAGATCAGCAAGTTGCTCAGTAGTGGGAATGTGACGAACAATTAACTGACGAGCCATGACTTTTTCGCAGATAAAATGGTAATCCACCTCTATGTGTTTAGAGCGTGCATGAAACACAGGATTAGCAGCCAAAGCTAACGCAGACAAATTATCACACCATAAAACAGGAGGAGCTAGAGATGGCAGGCCAAAATCACGAAAAAGCATGACTAACCAACTTAACTCAACTGCAGTTTGAGCTAATGCACGATACTCAACTTCAGTAGAGGAGCGTGCGACAGTAGGCTGCTTCTTAGCAGTCCAAGAAATGAGATTAGGACCCAAAAATATGCAATACCCAGTGGTAGACCTACGGTCCAGAGAACTGCCAGCCCAATCAGAGTCAGAGTAAGCAGTAAGAGTAAAGTCCCCAGGTGAAAAGACCATGCCTTGATATACAGCCTTTTAACAGCTTTAAAATCACCCACAGAAGGTTGGTGCATGTGCTGACATGCAGAGTTCACAGCCAAGGCCAAGTCAGGTCTAGTAATGGTCATATATTGAAGAGCACCAACAAGACTCCTGTACAAAAAAGGTTGTGGAAAGGGGACTGCATTTGTAGAAGATTGAATAGGCTTAACAGCCATAAGTGAAGGATAGGGCTTGCAATCTACCATCCCTGCTTTGGCTAATATGTCCAAGGCATACTTGGTCTGAGATAAAAAATAACCTTGAGCAGTAGGAGTCACGGAGATACCCAAGAAATAGGACATGTTGCCAAGCTCTTTCATGGCAAACGAAGCATGCATTTGAGATACCAAATGAGTAATAAAAGTTGGATCACTTCCAGTGAGCAAGATGTCATCAACATAGATGAGGAGGAGAGTAATAGCTGTTGGAGTTTGTAAGACAAACCGAGATGAATCATAGCGGCTTGATTTGAACCCTTTGGTGAAAAGAAATTGAGAAAATGTAGAAAACCAAGCCCTAGGGGCCTGTTTGAGGCCATACAATGCTTTATGAAGTCTGCAAACATGAGTAGGACACTGAGAATCAATAAACCCCTGAGGTTGTTGAAGATATACCTCCTCTTCTAACGTGCCATGGAGAAAGGCATTGGAAATGTCCATTTGTTTGATGGCCCAATTGTGAGTGAGAGCCAAAGAGATCAACACCTTGATAATGGGTTGGGTTGCTTAGCCACGGGACTGAATGTCTCATGATAGTCAATCCCCTCCTCTTGGAGATACCCTTTGGCAACCAAACGAGCCTTATATCGAGCTACACTACCATCGGAATTTCTTTTCAATTTGAACACCCATTTTCATCCAATAGGATGTTTTCTAAGGGGAAAAGGAACCAAGGACCAGGTACCTTGGTTTTGAAGAGCCTGAAACTCCTCTTGCATGGCTTGAGACCATAAAGGGGAGTCAAGAGCTTGAGAAACAGTATCTGGTTCTCTTGTAGAAAGATTAGATGAGGAAGAAAGAGTAGTAGAGAGACAAAGGGGATGGCGAGGTTTGAAAGTGCCCACTTTAGATCTAGAAGTCATAGGATGAGGAGTAGAAGTCCTTGGAGGAGCAGATGGAACCACAGGGGAAGGAATAACAGTAGCCAAAGGTACAGAAGATGGTTGAATGTGAGATGGAGCAGCTGGAGAAGATGAGACTATAGAAGAAGAAACAGGAGCAAAGAATGGATGTGACTGAGGGAACAAAGGTGGAGACTGATTTGAAGAAAAGCTAGATGTTGGAGAGGAAGGCCAAAAGAAAGAATGTAACTGAGCTAGAGTAGGAGAAGCCTCAGTAGAGTAGGTATGAGAATTAAAAGGGAATATGGTTTCATCAAACAACACATGTCTTGAGATATATACATGTCCAGTTTTTGGATTTAAACACCTATAACCCTTGTATGATGGATGGTAACCAAGGAAAACACAAGCAATAGAGCGGGGTTGAAGTTTATTAGATGTGTAAAGCCTCAACCAAGGATAGCATTGACAGCCGAACACTTTAAGGACAGAAAAATCTGGAACAAGACAGTAGAGTTTCTCATAGGGAGTCATGTTCCCTATGGATGAACTAGGCAGTCGGTTGATTAGAAATGTGGCAGTAGCAAGGGCATCAAACCAGTATTTCAAAGGCATAGAGGAGTGATGCAACAAAGTAATGGTTGTTTCTACCAAATGTCTATGTTTTCTTTCAGCCACTCCATTTTGAGAAGGAGGATGAGGAAAACAAAGTTCATGTTTTATCCCTTGAGTAATAAGATATGCAGCAAATTGATTTCCAATATACTCACCCCCACCATCAGTTCTGAATACTTTAAGAGAAGTAGAAAATTGTCTTTCAACAAAGGCCTTGAACTCAAGAAATTTAGGATAAACAACACTTTTGACATGTAGAGGATAAAGCCATGTAAAACGACTAAAATCATCAACAAACACTACATAGTATTTAAAACCAGAGATAGAAAGAAGAAAAGGTCCCCAAACATCACTATGAATAAGAGCCAAGGGTTGATCAACCGTAGTATTAGACAATGCAAAAGGTAATCTGTGGGATTTAGCCACACAACAATGAGAGCAAAGAGAAGAGCTAGCTCTTTTATTTGTATTAACAACTGGAATATGAAATTTACGAGTAAGGTGATGAAATTTCTCAGTGGAAGGATGACCTAAACGCTGATGCCAGATATCTTGAGGTGCTTTGACAGTAAAGCAAGAATGAGCAGGATTAGAGGAATCAGAGGCTGGAGTGACTTGATACAAACCATCAATACGCTGGCCCTGAAAAAGCACTTGATGGTGGGTTTTGTCCTGAACAACAAAGGAGTTGGCATCAAAGGTAATAGTACAGTCATTATCTTTGGCTAATTGATGGACAGAAACAAGATTAGAGGTTATTTCAGGCACGTGTAGAACATTATTCAAACGAAAAGAATGAGTTGGAGTTGGTAATATACCATTTCCAGTGTGATGAATGGGCAGAGTAGTGCCATTTCCAACTGTGACTTGCTCAGACCCTTGATACGGCTCATACAGAGATAAAGAAGACAGGTCATTAGTGATATGAGAAGATGCAGCAGAATCCACAAACCAATTAGTACTTGACTGGTCTGGAATAGAAGCAACATAAGCCTTGGTATTGGAGGAACATACAGAAGAACCTGATGTGTTAGTGGACTGGTAATCCATATTCAATCTATGCCAACAATCATAAGCAGTATGCCCCGGTTTATCACAGATCTGATAGACAATATTTCCAGAAAAGGGGCCAGAAGGAGAAGATCCCGTACTAGGATAAGAGGTCTGAGGACTTTGAGAACCATGAGTATAAGTAGATGATCCTTGAGAATGACCAGAGTAATTAGACCTGTTTCCACCTTTATAATTTCCTCTGTTAGAATGAAATCTACCACCTCTGTAATTACTTCGGCGAAAATTTCCTCTAACACCTCTGTTAGAAAAATTTCCCTATTCCCCTTGAGAAGAGTAGTTTCTCTTATTTCCATGAGAGAGAACTTCCTCGAGAAGCCACAAAAGCAACATTCAGATCAGTCGTAGATTTGTGAGTTTGACTGAGACAAATGCATTAAGATTAGAAATGAGAAGTGAAAGGTTTGAGGAAGGAGAAGGAGATTTGGTTGAGGGATTCGAGGAAGATGGCATAGCGGCCATTGTTGAAGTTCGCTCGTGAGAGCTCTAAGGCTCTGATACCAAGAGAAGAAATGGGAAAGTGTCTTATTTTTACTCAACTGCAGATTACAAGATAGAGAAGGACATTTATAGGTTTGTACACCCTACAGTTACAAAACGTATCCTACACACTAACCACTAACCAACCTGTAACAACTTGTAACCAATCTCATTACAACCCAACGCACTACCTAACAAACTAATCTGGAGCGTGAGGAGCTGTGATACACTGTGATGCACCACACACTTTATCTGTTAATTCTCCCCTCACGCAACCCTAACTTGGTCGGATTTTTTTCGATTAATTCTCTCCTTGCGCAACCCTATACCTGATAAAATTTACTAACAAATAACTGTCACGGTTGGGACAGAGCGAGGCGATTTTGGGATGGGGCGGGTTAAATTATCATCCCTACTCATCGATATTGGATTATACTAATTTTTTATAGGTACATATATAAAAATACTATCGGAAATAGGCCAGACAAAATATCAATAAATCATTCATGCACTTGCTACATTTCGGAAGATAGCCATTAGTTTGACAATGGACACCTTGGTTTTTTATTTATTTATAAATATGCTCTTATTCTTCCTCCTCTCTCCCATGCATTCTCTCACCATCTCGGTCCGATGGAAGCAATTGGAGCGTACGGCGTTGGAGGATCGTCTAGCAACCGAAATGCTGTCAAGCTGGAAAGAAAAGATTCTGGAAATTTTGTTAGCACTATATCGCTTCTTCTTCTTCTTCTTCTTCTTCTTCTTCTTCTTCTTCTTCTTCTTCTCTCTCTCTCTCTCTAAATCAATAATATGTGTAGTATATGCATAATTGTATAAATGTGTGTGTATGCATGGCTATAGAATCCAAGAGAAATTTTAGAGAGAGCAAGTAAAGTCCAGAGAGAGGGTTTAGGCACAGTATCCATGAATCCAGGGTAGAGGTGTCAAATGGGTCTTGCCGGCCCGGCACGGCATGGGCTCGGCGGGAAAAACTCCGGCACAGGCACGGTAAAAGTTGGGCACGGCACGGTCTGAGGAGGCACGGGCACGGGGCACGGAAATGGGTGGGCACGGCACGGTAGTTGGTCTGGCACGACACGGGACGACACGGTCTAAGCCGGGCATGGCACGGGCACAACACAGTAGTTGGCTTGGCGTGGCACGGCACGGCACGACACGGACTTAATCAAGCACGGCACGGGCATGGCATGGTCTTAGTCTGGCATGGCACAGGCACAGGCATGATCTTAGTCTGACACGGCACGGCACGGTACGGTACGTAGTTGGCCTGGTGTGGCACGGCATGGCACGACACAGACTTAATCAGGCACAGCACGGGCACGGACTTAGTCTGGCATGGCACGGACACGAAACGATAGTGTGAAAGGCACGGCACGGGCACGACACGGAAGTGTAAAGGGCACGTCATGGTATAATAACGAAAAGAATTAGGCAAAATAAAAATAAAATAAGGAAAAAAATTGTTTTATTTCAAAAAATGAGGAAAAATAAAAAATGAATTTTTGAATAATAAAATCGAAAGTAGACTGAAAAGCAGGGCCTTGACACGGAATATTTGTTTGTACAAGAAAGGCAATGGATTAGCTGAGCAGCAAATAAATAAATACCATACGTGAAATCAACCACAGTTACCCCATCTTGACCATAGAAGGCGAAACACATATGAATGATGACTAAAATACACTCCAACTATCATGAATCTCTTCCGAACCTGAATACGGGAGTTGAGAAACTACCTTTGATGGTAAATTGAACTGACCTCTGTTTTCCCAAAAGCAGATCAAACTACAATAAGAAATGAGAGAATTTCTTGGTGCTAGATACATACACAAAAGGGAGGGTGGGAATCTAAAATACAGCCATACAAATACTACACGAGACAAAAGAAAAATACCACGGCAACGCTGCCATCAATTCTCAGGTCCTTATAAATAAGATTCTTTATGTTTTAGTCTAGCATGAATAAGCAAAAGACTTCCGAAAATGAAAAAACACTCCAAATTTCCCACAAACAAAGAGATAACGATTGTATGTTATGCAAGGGAACAACATTCCATTCAGTGCAGCATACATTTTGGGAGAAAATGCCAATAACGGCCATGATTCAATTAGCTGAATAAGGTTTCATGTGAGGATGGTGTAATACCTTGTCAAGCGTCTGAGTATTAAGAACATGTGAAGGAGGAGCAACGGTTTAATTTTCCTTTGGGCAATCTTTATTCCCAAATTTTGCCCTGACTTTCCACATGCCTTCCTGAATAGCCAGATATAAAGAAACGATGAAGACAAATTTCAATTGACTAAAGAAAACATGATCAAGATTCTTTGATGAATAAGCTGATTGGAGAAAAGACGACGGTATAGGATGAAAGCAATAATGTGAAGAGCACCATCAAACTGGAAACATTTCATCTCTATATCAGCCTGAATCTTTAGTGATTGTGGAGTCATTCTTCTTCTGATGTTCTGTATTAATGCATCTTTAACTTCTTCCGACATAGCAGGAACCACCTTAGTCACCTAAAGAATGAGCACACAGTAAATAGCCTTGCTATCAACAGTAAGAATCTGGAGAGACCATGGACAAACAAAGATTACCCCCTGTCCATCAGGACCAATTTCTTTAACTTCATGGGTGAGGGATTGAGAACTGAATCAGGATCGTTAACAATTAACTTGAATGCCTGCATCAAGGGAAACAAAAAAACAAGTGTAGGTTCCTCATTGCTAGATAGGAGACAATAATGCCGTAAGAGAAAGGTGGACATTCTTACCTCAGAAGCATGACCATATTTTCCGTACAAAGGCCAGCCAAAATGAATGTACAAATCCAGTCAATGTTAATTTGCTTTAAAAGTGGCAAAAATGACAATAATCAGCACACTACTAGAGTCAGCGTAAATATTAGCCATTGATAAGAGGTTGACTGTATGATATTTTAAAAGGGATGCGACAAGAAGCTAGATATTATCCAAAAGAACGACACAGTCAGGCAGACAGAAAAGATAAGCTTAGATACGACAAGATATAGAATACAATATCAGCTTCATCAAACTAAGTTATTACAAATCACCAATTCACCTTAAAAGAGGAACTGATTGAACATAATTAAGCATCAGTCAGATTCAAAGTGCACCAGTTAGAAGCAACATATGGCGTGATCAGCCAACGACAAGTCTTGAGATCCACAACACAAAATAGTGGAAAGTACAATAGGGAACTTGAAGCTGAACATATCAACAGATGAAAATCTTAATAAGCTCCAAGTTGCGCAGTTTGTGATCTGTAGAAACTTCTGTTCTTACTCCAAATACAACAGACAGCACTTAGGAAGATTTTTGCAATACAAAAGAGTCCACCAAACAACTCCATAACCAGATTTAAGGTGGCATAAAACAGCCAAGCCAAGCCTTATTCCACTAGTTCCCTGTTTCCAGCAAATTGGCACACACCCATGCTTTTCCGTTGACCATTATAATTTCTCCACTGTTTTCCCAAAACAACAGTTCTACTTCATTCCCAAAACTAGTTACATTTAGACCATCTTACTTGGAAAGAAAATACTACCAGGAATTCTCTCTCTTTCATCTTACAGTATACGAGAAGGTGGGCCCACACTGTGTGAGCACTTCAGTCTGTGATTATAGCCCTTTCGAAGAGAGTTATTTTCTGGATGAAAGAGTTTTGAATTCTAGATGTATTAGGAGCATTTTGAGATAGTTTTTGGACACAGAGTATTTTACTTTTCTGCCCTTAGACTTGAGAAAGCATAAAAATTCAATTCATGGGTAATTTAGGAAGATGAAAAGTTCACACAATGACAGAAAGAGAGACTCTAAATCAGTGCTCTACCTTTCTATAGTAGAATAGATTGCCTAGTAGGGATGGCTTGAGCTAATACTAAAGTTGAATTTGTTCTTAAGTGTATGGAAAAGGAGTGGGGACTGTTAGCTACACGTCTTGTTTAGAAATCGGAGCAAATAAATCTTACCACGCTGTTGGAAAGTGTAAATAGATAGATCAATAGATCATTGATATAAAGTGGAGGAATAAAGTCCAATCAGTCAATTCTCTTTTCTTCCTCTTCAATTTCTGTTTCTTTCAAGGAATGGGAGGAAAGCAGAGTGACATAAAGTGATGAGGAACTTCTCCTTTGGCTCCAAATACCGTTGTTTCCTTTCTATCTTTATAATCCCAACAACTCATAGCATTATCAACTTCCCTTTCCTTTCATCTCTCTCCTAGTTACTCAATCCAAACGCACTATAAGAGTAAAAGTGAACTTGAAACATCAGCTCAGGCAAATCGCAAGTACATTCTATGTCACAAGTCACAATTGATAAACCCTTGGTACACCCCACGCTCAGAATTCAGTTCATATTGCTGAACCTTATAGGTAAGACCTCACGCTAAGCCAATAACTAAATGATGGTTTCTCGTTGTTTTCCTAAGAACCTCATACAAAAACATGAAAAAAGAACCTCAAACGAAAAATTGAAAAGAATACATCAGAGCCCAAAGCTCCTAAAAGACACAGCTATTCTATAAAAGAGCTAAATAAGTAACATAATTCCATGTTCTATGACTTTAGTTCCAAAAAGTATGAAGTTTTGGTACCTAAACAGTCAGAACTAAGCTGAAAAAACCCTTTCTATCTTATTAGTAAAGCGCTAACGAGCAAGAGAGGGCCCTATTTGGTAATCCTAACATGCCTGTTGTTTCTCTTTGGAGAGCTCTATGCTGTTAAGAGGAGTTTCGTGAATGTAATGTACCTCAATGGAGGGATAGACGGGATTACCTCGTGCATATCATGATTATTGAGTAGAACATTGTGAATGTAATTGTGCATATCAAGATTATTGAGTAGAACATTGTGAATGTAATTGTGCATATCATGATTATTGAGTAGAACATTGTGAGTGTAATTGTGCATATCAAGATTATTGAGTAGAACATTGGGTTCATACCAAAATCAGGAACAGATGTCACCGAGGAGATTGTAACCATTGCGAATTTGAGACCACCTCGGCGGTTGAACAGTCACCAATGACGATCGGCGGTTGAACAGTCACCAATGACGATGGGTTTCTTTTATTTGTGTTTCTTTATGAACTGAAACGTAAGTCCCCCATTGATCGACCAAGAGAGCTTCGAATGAGCTGCTGTCAACGTCGCTTCGATTGACCGGAGCCTCTAAGTTGCGGACCGTTGTCGGAAATGATTCTGATCAGCCGGGAAACGTACAGGGTAAATGGGAGACGGAGAGGGAGAGAGTTTCACCGTCGACGAAGTCTGAGGGAACGCGAGATTATGTGAAACTGGTTACTGGTTAGTATTATGGTTTTGATTCAATATAGCCCAATCTATTTTAAGAAACATAAATTTATTCAGATCAAGTACCAATCGGTATCTAATTAATATAAAATTTTTACATAATTTGTATTTTTCTGCGTTCTACAATATGAATGTCTCAGATTATTAAAATATCAATGCAATACGTAGAAAATATGCTTAAAGCCTCCTAAGAGTTGTTGACATGGAAAGAGAGATGATTCAACGTATATAAATCTATTTTAAGAAATGGAAATTCATTTAGATTAAGTACGAGTATGTATTTTTTTTACGAGATATTCATACATCATATGTGTTCTAATAATTTCTACAAGAAGAATGTCTCAGATTATTAAATAATGGTCAATATAGGTAGAAATCCCAAAAGTTCTTAGAACTAAAATGCTATCTTCAAACGAAGTCGTTTTAAGCGTATGACATGGGTTCAACCTATGTCATGACGTGGATTCAAAACGACGCCGTGCGAAGCAGAGTCTCAGTTGTTCCCCAGTTCCCCTCTAAACGGCGCCGTCTCGTGCGCGCGAAGGCCAGAAGCAGCTGCTTCTTCTCTCTTCCACTCTTCTGATTACCTGCTCAATCTCTTCCTCGACAAAGAAATCCACCCAGTAGCCTGAACGACAGGACATCGCCGACAATCTTTTTGGCCGCAGAAATCGATGTTGATTTTCCCAGTTTTTCAGTTTCCTTTCTGTAGTTATTTCTTCGGATTTTGGTCGGCAAGATCAATTGGTATTTTTTTGAACGGAACGACGGTAAGAACATCAGTGACCTTGAGGTTTGCATTGGGGGCAGTGACTGCATAACCTCAGAAAGTGCATCTGTTGCAGAGATTAGCTTGACAGAGGAGATGATAGTTGTAATTGGAGGTTGGCTTGGCAACCAAGAAAGTATAAGGACGTTTGTATCTTCAACATGTGATTCTGCCGGGGTTTATGGTGAAGAATTTGTCAGAGCAGATGGTTCGCGACGGTATGCCTTTTTTCCTCTTTTTGTCTGTGCTCTTATTTGTGCATTTCATCCTATCAGATAGATCTTTGGAACCTGCTACAGTTTTAATTGGTGCAAACAAGGTACAATTCTGTGAGTGGCCCCCTTCAAGATGCTGATCTTAGATAATAAACTTCTTGATGGGCGAGCATTTTTACTGTAATTCATTTGGTTAGTTATATTGCTGGATTTGTCATGGATTTCAAAATTTTCAATGCTGCTAGGAATTTAGTTTTTTCTTTTTTCTTTTTTTTTTTGGTAGATAACAAATGACCTAAACAAGCCTTGATTTCTTTTACTTGGGACCACATAATGTTCCCAATTATTTTCCATACAATTTACATGTCCTTATTTCTGGTAACACAACTCATCCACTATAAGGACATTGCGTCAAAAAATTCTATGAAGAACGGGTAAGGATACATACATGGATATTGACGTATGATTTTTAAGAACTCTGTAGTACGGAGACTGTGAGAATACGACCGAAAAGTTCTTTTCTATGTAATTTTATTTGCCTTCTGTATTTGCATATAATATTCCTAAATTGTCGAAAACTCCAGGAAAAAACTATTTATACTGTGCTTGCAAGATGATAAACTGCCATAATCGGATTAGATGGCTTATTCCTTGGAAGTTTAGTACTTTCACAAGGATACTAACAGAAATACCATGATCCTCTTCCTGACTTTTGCTCCAGCGAACTGGTAGTTATTAGTATTCCGCTTTTCTTACAGTAATCTCTCTTTTTATCCACACTCTCTCTTTTCTCTTTGATGATTCGCTTATCTATTTTCCTTCCATTCAAGAAGAGTTTTGTAACTCATGTATTATGGACTTAGCTCTGTTGTCCTTTATCATCATGATTTGAGGCTAGTATTAACTGTTTCTTTCCCAGGTGTTCTTTATCAATTAATCTTTTGGTATTATTTGGTTTTTATTTTCTTTTATGCTTTGACTTTGTCTAGGTGGTATCCCATTACCAATATTTTCCGAGTGGGGGTTAGCCAAAGAAAAGTTCTCTACAATTGATGATTTCATTCTATCTTCATTTCCTGGTGCAACATTTCAAGGTTGTAATGGGCTGAGTGTCAAATATCAGGTAAATTCGTGCGAATTACAACACATGTTCAATTTAGATATAGCTCTGGCAGAAAAGAATTCTATGTAGCAAAGGTGTCATCCATATCATTTACCAAAGAAATCAGGTGGACAACTGAAATCAAAGCCTTTCTTGTGGAAAATGTACACTTGTGGTCCTTTAGTCGTGTCTTTATTCATCACTGCCGTACCTACAGAATACTTGAATAAGGTGCCAACTTATGTTCTCTCTGTTTTTACCCTTCACCCGTGTTAGTTATTTCCTTCAAAAGTGAGATAAAATGCTATCTTCACATGAGTGCCAAGGAGGGTAACAAATTGTAATAGATAGTTTTATTTTAAAATTTCTGCGGGTTTGTCGTTTTTGGAAAGTGTCTTAGAGTTGCACACTAAACTACGGAACTTTAGGTGGCAACTGTAAGAACAAAATTGGAGGTGTTAGAGTCAGAATGTTCTCTTTGCACAAAGGACAAGAAGGACAACTGTTTGTAACTTGCTAACAGCTGATGTTTTCCGATTGTGACGAGTTTTATTCTTTTGGAAAATGGGAAAGAGTTGGAGATTATATTCTAATATAGGTGTCATTTGTGAGAGCACTTTCTCAGTGCTCGTAAACATATTGAGTGAATTTTGAATGTTGTGTGAAGTCAAAACCCACATTGTGTGCTGGGATTATTCCTTAAGCATGGGACCACCTAACTTTAACAGGTAGCTTTTGAGGATGTGTTCTAGGCAAGATCATATACCGTGATAATGGAGTTGGAATACCAGTTATGGATGGTGCATGTCCCTGACATGGCCAGGTCTCACATTTACACAACCAATATGATTATATATGAACGTCAAGGCTCCAAAACATCATTAGCTAATTTTGGGATTGAATTCTACCCTAGACCATGCAACTGCATCTGCATTGTGGCTTTGTGTCAAGGAATCATATGCTGTAGATGATATTATGGAATGGAAGAAATTGCGACTGCATCCAGTCAATTCCATGCCTGATGGCTTCTATAATCTGTGTAATTTGTCCCATAATTTTTGCAGTTGCCATACAGAGAAGATCTCTCCCTTGCTGATGTTTTTGGGCACTTAGAGCGGAACAGGTAGGTCACATCATTGCGTTCTCAATTTATTATTTGTTTTATATCTTGTTTTCGGGCTGCTCATTTGTGACAACTATTCATTCAGGGATTCAATGGGTATAGCAGAATACAGCATCAGCCAATCAACACTGGAAACTATTTTTAACCATTTTGCAGCAAACTCATGAGGTGTAGTTCTGTACTGTAACAATTCCTGCCACACAATATTCTGTTATGAGGCTTAAGAAGGTTTCATCCAAGTATCCAACCACCACTGTGTAGATTTCAGTGTCCCTAAAGATAAAATAGTTGCCCAACATGGCAATTTGAGCAAGAAAGCGTGGCCTTGTTATATTTTCTTCTTACGATAAATGGACACTATCGGGACCTCTACCGTCTGAAACATGTGTGAACCAGTAACCATCTTGCAATGATCCACAAGCTACAATATAGGGGCCTCTAGGCTTTCATAACAAAGTATTAATAACTGAAAAGATGCTCACCCAATGCACCCTAGGTCGCACGAATGCGTAACCTCTCAACTGGACCTTGTTTTGAAGTTCCATTTTCCAACAAGTCCAGTTCTCAAAGGTTCGGAGTGTTCCTATTTTCGCGTGTCTATTTTGGCGAGAAACGGATGTTGATAGGATGCTTTCACAATCCTAAACCGAGATAAAGCTAAAGCTTAAGACTATTTGCTAGGCTAGTGTGTCCTAATGCATAACCTCTAAATCAGACCTAGCTTTGAAGTTCTGTCTTCTCTCACAAGTATAAATACTTGAGAGCTAGGTATGTGCCTGTTTACGCCCAAAAAAAAATAGGGTTGATGATAGGACGATTTCCCCCCTCAAAATGAGATGAGTTAAGCATTAAAGTCTAGTTTCTAGCTTGTCGTGTCCCGATTCCTAATTCAGAATCTCTCAATGGACCATGTTTGGCCGTTCCGTGGTTCCCAACACGTCTACATACTTCAGGGCTCGATTTGTGTCTTTTTTGGAAAGGAAAAAAAAAAAAAAAAAACCATCAATGGGAAAATTTTTACCTCAAAGCAAGGTCAACTAAGCATTTATAACTAGTTCCCAGCTCGGAGTGTCCTTTTATCTGGGATACAAACTGATTGGAAACAGAAATAGAAAGAATACAAACAGAAGCAACTATGAGAATTAACCATAGCCTTGTCAGACACATATATACATTACGTTAAAAAATTAGTGCGTTAAAGAAACAAAAACAAAACCAATACTATGAGAATTAACCATAGCCTTGTCAGACATTCCATCTTTGAGCCAAATGCCAAAGGGTCATCACAATTTCGAACAAACTGGTTTTTTTTTATCATCCTAGTAGCCTCATTTCATTTAATTTCAAAAGCAAGATACAAATCAGCCCATTTATGATAGTTCATATTGACCAATCCATGGCACTGAAACAATAGATCTAAATGTTTGTACATACCAGCACGAACAGATTATTCGTGTGGAATTCAAAAGTGAGCCGCATATGTGATGTGTACATTTTTTGTACATAAAGTTTCTGTACCCCTAGTTGGGTCCGCGAATTAATAAGAAAACACAATATTCTGCAATAATTGTCCCCATTAAGAATGTTTAATAAAAGCCTTTTTGGGTAATGTCACACGAATAGTCATACATGTACAATAAAAGTCTTTAACTAAGCTCAACACAATCACAAGGTGTGTGAAGCCCAAGCACACTTGAGTGTAAAATGTGTGTGGGCTCCACGCACCAATTGGCAATGAGTGGAGATGCTCAACATTATATTAAGTGATCACTCATTGCTTCCCCAAGCAATGTGGGGCATTATTTCTTAACACATGTGAGAGTGTTGGAGCCTAGTTGGAGACTTTTGTTGTACCCTTAATCATTTTTGGGTCACACGTTTAGTGTTCCAGATTCTATAAATCTTTCTGAATTTCAAAATTATAAATCTTGCTTAATCATAACTCTCAAATCTTTGTACTCATCTATTTCTATATGTGATTATTTTGTAGCGTGTTAAATTTTGGATTTTCAAGGTAGGTTGTGAGATGGGTTCCGAAGATTGGTCTCATTTATTTATTTATTTTTCTTTCACCTAAATTTTTAAGTGTAGAAGTTTCACTAAAATACAAAAAATGAAGTGTGTATCAATTCGGAGAGTGTGAATTTGTTATGATATCCGAATACATATGAAAGGTCTCCCCACACTACGATAAATCCCAATGCGTTTCTTCCAATGCGTATCAATCATACATTGCGTTTTTTGTTTCATTTTTGGAAAATCCGGAAAATTCCAATGCGTTTGTTTCATAAATGTTGAAGTTTGGCTCGATTTTATGTTTTTCGGGCGTTTATTGCATCCCTATGGACCTGGGCCAGAACTTCCTACAGTCAAACCAAGTAATTACGAAAGGTTTGGGAAGTTTACGCGCATGGTCCCGGGCCAAGGGTTTTGGTGGTCCTGACCAAGGTCCATGTCCGGGGGCGGGGGGTTTGGTGGTTGGACTACCGAAATCGAATAATGAGAACGTCTCAGCAATCCATGGTTCGGACGGGGATTTTGGTGGTCCGGACCATGGCGATGGGAAATAACCTTATAAAGTATTTTTTAGGGTTTTTGTTGTGTAAGAGAGTTACACACTTTGAGAGACAACTTTGAGAGATTAGAGAGAACTTTGTGAGACACCTTTTGTAGCTCTTTGAGCCTTGTTTCTTTGTGATTAGTGAAACCCTTTGATCGTGTGACTGCCCGTGGATTAGGTTTGCATCCCCAGCAAACTAAACCACGTAAATCCTTGTGTCTCTTGTTTGTTTGAGTTTCTCTCTCTTCTCTATTCTGTGGTTTGGTTTGATTCCTTGTTTGCAAGACATAGATTACATACGTTTGGTATTTGTTGCTCGCTTCCGCACAACAATAAACACCCCAAATTACTATTTTTTAGTTTTAAAAATTATGAACTACGTATTATGTTTTATTCCAATGTGTTTGTTTAATTTCTTGTCGAGTTTAACATCCGAACAACGCAATGTATGAATTTCCTTTGGCTAAATCCAAAAAACTGGTTTTTTTGTTTTTCTTTATTTTGTCCTTATTCAAAAAAAAATTTACATTTGTTAGTTTTTGGTCGATTTTTTTTTGTTTCTTGGCTTATCTCGACGAAAGGAATCTAAAAAGTATAAGATTATTAACCAAACTTAAAGTTTTGTGAATAAAGACGAAAAATAATCCAAAAAACTAGTTTTTTGCCATAATTTTTCGTCTTTATTCACAAAAGTTTGCCTACTAATTTTATATTTTTTAAATTCCTCTCGTCGAGACAAGTCAAGAAATCATAAAAAATTGACCGAAAACTAACAAATACAAAAAAAAAATTGAATAAGGACAAAAAAAAATGAGTGGTGGTGGTGGTGGTATTGGTAGTTTGGTGGTGGTGGTGGTGAATTCATTAGCAAAATCAATTCATTTGTTAACACTCTATTATCTTTTGATATTATTAACAGTGATTTGGGAATCAAGTATTCATTCTTTAGTCACTGCCACAGTGAATCTGAAGACCATATGTCCACTCGCCACTTGCCACCATAGGCCGGAAGAGGAGGGTCGTTGGAGTTTATAGTTTTTTTTTTTAGTATTTGTTGGGGATCATTTTGAAAATTATAGTCATAATTTTCAAAACAAGGAGTTTCTCGACGATGTTCTTCGTATCAATGCATTTCTCGAAAAGAAAATTTCGGGTCTAAAGCATCTTACAGAGCATCTAGTGGAGGAGGATGTTATTCCGTATTATTCAAAAGACCGGGCTCTCTATAACTCTATTGTATTTTGATGTTTTTTGATTTTTTTCTTGCAGGATTACATGAAGGTAAAAAATCATCCTTCATCAGAAAAAAGAAAAGAAGCCAAAAGACAAGCACAAAGTCATCCGGAGACAGAGTTTCAGTATAATGTGAAAATTCTTTTTTTATATTTAAAAAATTATAATATTAATGCAAAGACACTAAATTGGAGTTTTTTAAAAATTAGTGAAATTTCACTAACTTTTAATTTCGGTGATGAGTAGATAGAAAAGTGTAAAATTGTATGTAGTAAAATTTCACTAATTATATTTGATGGGCTTTGCGTGAATGAAGTCTGCAAAGCTAGACCGGCCAGGAAATGCGTTCAATAAGGCCAAGATACAAATCCTTGAAACCCATCTCATCCCCATTTTCAACAATCTAGGGTGAGTTTTTGAATGGATTTTATTTAGATTTTATCAAGATTTGATAAAATCAAGCCTTAATTTTATCAACTCTCTCCAGGAATGGATAAAATCAAAGACTTGATTTTATCAGATTTTGATAAAATCCATTCAAAAACTCACCCACATATCTGTTTGTTGAAGCCCACTTGATTGTGTTTGATTTATTGGAAAGGAATGGAGGTAGGAATGAAATGAACAATAAAAATAAATATTAAATTTTTTCCTCAAAGTTTAGCACTTTTACTGCATTTTTTTATGGACGGTATGAATGTACAATAAAAATGAATTTACAAACATGTGAATTTATATATATATATATACACAAACACACACACTAAACTTCCAATCCACACCCTTAAAGTGCAGACTCCGTCCACATCTCATAGATTCCGATCAAATTTTCATGATCCGAACCGTTCAATGTTTTTAAAATGTGTTTTTAAGGGTTCCCGCATGAAATAAGCAAAAAAGATAACGGGAATGGCTTGATTCGAAATCAAGCCCTTCTCGGTATTTTAGTTTTTATAAAAAAAATTGCTGAAATCAAGCCCTTCCCGGTTTTTTTTTTTTTTTTGCTCATTTTTTGCGGGGACCCTTAAAAATATGTTTTAAACACATTGGTAGTTCAGATAGTCGAGATTTGGTACGGAACCATGAGGTTCGGACGGAGTTCGTAACTTAAGGGTGTGGATAGGAAGGAGACTGAATAAGTTATTGATTCCTCATCTTTTTACACGTAGAGTGAAATAGAGATTTTCTATTGGCGCCGGCATCCATGAAATTTGTCAATTTTATTGATTTTTTGTGGTGTTTGCCAAAGGAAAAAGCATAAAGCGGCAATTGTTGGAGCTGCTTGCCAATTTTATTTTGTGACAGTGCTAACATAGAGGGTTTGATAAGTGTCACCCTAACTTTAATTTGAACACATAAATATTTTTTAATAGCCTAAAGTGTATCTGTGACATCCTAACTTTTTCATTTAAAAAAAAATTATAACTAAATAAATTCTTCCATTTTCCAGTTTCAAACTTCTTTCTAAAAAATAAAATACAAGTATTATGTACTATATTTACTTTTGGTGTTCTTAAAAATCAAATAACTTATATTTTGTTTTTATGAATATATTTGAGTAAAATTGAACATGGTTACACGAGCGTATATATAATGGGCCGTTTAATTTTTAGTATAGGGCCGACTATTTTTTTTTGGTATGGGTTAAACTTCTATTTGAAATTCTAAGTTGGGCCTAAATTAGGAATTTTCTAGCAATATAGCTATTTTGATAAAAATAGAGGACTGAGATGCTATTTATTTTATATTGAGAGCACTAGGGTTTATATGTTAAATACTATACGTAAATATCTTAGGCCGCTCCTTTTAAAAGCAGTTGTGAGAGAAGGAGACGGTGGCTGTGGGGAATTGCTACAGAATTCAATTGGATCATTGGGTTAGTCTATCCTCTTTTCTAAAACATTAGTATTTTTTTTTTACTACTAATCCTCAGTTTGTACATAAATTTAAGATGGCCTTTGTGCGGTTGTGTGCTGACCGCAACAGAGACGTGTGTGTAGGTGTGTTGACCGTGTGTCTGCCATGGTGTTCATGTAAATGAGAGCAGTGGCATTTTAATTGGGCAATCAAGTTCTTAGTGTGATATTTATTGTATAATGTCCATGGAGTTTGGTCAGTGGACTAGGTTCTAAGTATTAGATTATCACTAGTATATTTTATGCTATAAATTAACAACAGTAGAGTTACACATGTAATACTTATAGTTTTATGTGTATCATTTATTTGTGATTCAAACTAAAAGGGTATTGGAGCGTTGCATTTTCAGATTAGTCGAACTGATCCAGGTGATTAGTTAAGCATGTGATCCCTTCAATTGGAATCCTCTTGAGCCTATCAATTCTTGATAATCTTTTATTTTGTTCTGATTCTATGAATATTAATCTTGCTCGTTGAACTCAACTTATTCGACAATTGTCGTACCCTTTGGCATACAAGGTTTATTGATCGTATTTGTGATTGATTGATTGCTCTTATTTCGTTTGTTGTCTATCCGTTGATTTCTGTGATATCTCTGGAATGCCATTATTTTGTGTTTGGGACCACATTATGTTGTGAAAGTCCAAGGAAAAGACCTAGGCGCCATCCTGCGGTGACTTTGGCCACTAGGGAAAAGACTTGTGAAATACCCTGTGACTCTAGTGCTCAACGGATAGGAAAAAGACTTGTGAAATACCCTGTGACCCTATTCCGGATCGGCTTAGGGAAAAGACCCAGGCGCCATCCTGAGGTGACTCTATGTACGGTATTGGATCCAACGGGCAAAGCCCTGAGAAAATATTTGGCTTTTGGCAATGATTATTATTATTATTATGGTTCCCACATAATTTGGTTGAAACTCCTATTATTGTTGTCTGTTGTTTTGGTATTTTTTGGACAGGCTGATTGGTGTAAATGCATATATTTTTCTTTAATCGATTATGGTTCTTGTTATTCGTTAATCAGAAATTCATATCCTTGAAACCACTTGTTGAGCCACCGACCTTTATTATTGGAAACCATTTCCTTGCCGCCTCCATTATCTTTTGTTTAAAATGTATGCCACGTTGTATTCCAAACCCATAGCATGCTTAACTACTCATTGAGCTGTGAGCTGACGGATTTATTCCATATTCTTTTCAGGTTAGTTCGGGGAGCATCATAGTGGACTCTGAGATGGTGTCGGGACCCACTGTTTGGACCTCTAGGGCATTTGCATTTTTATTTCTTTTAGTCATGTTAAATAGCTTCCGCACTTTTGTTTATTTAAATTTTGTTAATAAATTTGGAGTATGGAGAATTTGAGATATTGTTCATTGGCTACAAAAATGTTAATTTTGGTCTCCAATTTAATTTTATAATGCAGGATTCAATTTGGTTTATTTGGGTTGTGAAAAATTATTTTTTTATTTTTATTGTATAGGCTTCTTGTTCCAAGAATTATTTCCTGGTTCACGGCCGGTCATGCTCCCGGATTTGGGGCGTGACAGTATCGACTAGTTATTTACGGATATACAAAAAAGGACCCAATACATTGTACTTTAAAATGACAAAAAATTACAACTTAAGAAAATTAATATCGTAATGTTTTGTATTTGAACACCATTGCACCATATGAGAGTTTGAGGAAGTCTTTATTTACTTTTCACAAAATAAAGCCTATAACAAAACCTAATTATATGATTCCATAATAAATTTTTTCTTCATATTTTTTCACATAACATGTACCAATTTTCCATGGAAATGTACCACCCCGTGGCCGAATCCGGGAGTCCGTCCCCGGTTGGTGTTAAATCAATTGTGAGATAGCTCTTGGCTGACTAATTGCACTGAACATAGAAACAGCTACACCATCTTTTTGTCAAATTTAGCATGCTTCTGTTGTAAAGGCTGGAATCCGTTGGCAAGAAAATCGTGAGTTCTAAACTCATAAGTGGCAATATAACCATATACTTAACCATGTAGGATTTGGGGAGCTCCCAAGGCACTACAAGTTGTAGTATCTCGATCCGATCGTTTATCTCTGTAATCAATGATTCTAATGTTTGTTAACTCTTAGCTGTAAGAGAATGCTCTAAGTGGTAAAAATACATTCGTGAATCTAAACCATCGATTGTTAAAGTAGCATTGATCCGAGACTAATATTGCCAGCAAAAAAAAAATATATTTGGAAAGATATTTCCAGCTGTATGAGAAATAGAATTCTCTGAACCACTACCAGACATAAACAGGGGAATTTAGATTTCTATATCTTTTATTTTTAGGTCTTTTAATGTTGTTAATACTTTTTAATTTTGGTAGATGTATATCCAGAAAGAAGGAAAAATATAGGTAGATATATTTTTAATCTTTTAATTGCCCAGGAAAATTATTTCTCCTATTACCTGCCTTTTCGTCTATTTATTAATGTAAAATATATACCCCTATATGGAATAGGCTACAATACACACCCCTTATTTGGGTGTGTATCATACACATCTTATAAAAGTTACGATTTTTTTATAACAGTTATGAATTTTTTTATTAAATGTACGAGACACAGCAAAATGTTACGAATCATAGAAAACACGTTACGAATCATATTGCTGAAAATTTCCGAAAAACTAAAAAAATGTTACGATTGCCAATGAGGTGGCACAATTTAAACTATACAATAGATGCATTTGGTACACTGTAATCATTTTCATACACACCCCTAATTTCAAATTTGACGATTGTTTGGTGCATATATCATCATCATAGGGAGACAAGTGTGGCTTTCAGTGAAAATCAGCAGCCTTATTTGATTTTACTTGATGATAAGTGGTGATGATCTTCTCCTTGAACTGTTTGAACTTTTAATGTGTACGGAAATTTGGTGTACCTGTTGTATGAATGAATGTGTAACTAAAACCCAAACCTAGGTACTAACTCTTTTTCTTTTCTTTTTTGGAATCTTTTCAAGATTGTACTTAGTTCTTTTTGTATTTTTGTTTTCTTTTCCTCCTTCCATCAATCCCTTGTCACAAAGAAAAAAAAATGTTGCAAAAACATGTACGTTGCAATCCAAACCATTCTAATAAGTTTAAGGGCAAAAATGGAGTTAAAAGGTTCGGTTTTAGTTTTCAAATCGTTTAGATTTTTTCAGAACGCAAAAAAGATGTGGGAGTATTCATTTGAAAATTTTGATATTTGAGGTGTAGTCATGATTCATGTGGGAGGATTTTCGGGAGAATTTTTCGGTAGTTTGGCACCTTTGCCAACTACCCTCTTGTAATATTTCGTTTCTTTTAACGAAATATTACTTTTCTTGCTGTTAAAAAAAAAAAATTGATCCAACTACAAGAAAAGGTTGGAGTCATAAACAAGAGAGATGTTTATCTACTCTTGCACTTCTTGGGATTGCTTTCTGTAAGCCATTTCCGATCCTTACTGTGCAAATTTCAGATTACCTTGGTACAAAAAGAGAACTGACATGTATGACACTTCCATTTTTGCCTCTTTTCTTAGAATGGGGATGGTGATGTCCCCATGTTGGCCGAGCACGGCCGTTTGTACTCGGCAATAAACGGTTCAAATTTGATCGGTAGCGGACAATTCGGATTTGTTTAGATAAGACGTGATCCGAAGCGTCCATGCCGAGCATGGACAGTTGTGATTGGACAACATAGATGTTATTTCTAAAGGGACAACACCCAAATCCTTCGGAATTTCTTTTATAGCCGTTTACTAACCCATGACTATATAAAAAACATCAATTTTTTTTGTTACATACTTATTCTATTTACTCTTATTTTGTTGATCCAACCAAATTTTTTTATTAGCCGTTTAAAGAAATCTGAGTTGAGTATATCTGGTGTTTGTTTGCTTTTTTCGAATAACTGGGTCTTTTGGAGGTTGCTAGAAAGATACCAATTACCAGAGGATATCTTGAGTGCCAAAAGCATGCAAAACAAAAGCGTACTCGCCCATTTCACATTGCCCATTGATTATCCATATGTTTTATTCAAACATTACATCATGGGTAAATGTGAACAACCATGTAGTTGTTTAACCATGTGGGATTTGGGGAGCCCCAAGGCACTACAGGTCCTAGTATCCTGATCCGATTGTTCATTTCTGTAATAAATAGATCACATATTTGTTAACTCTTAGCTGTAAGAGAATATTTTAAGTTGTAAAAATATATCCGCGAATCTAAACCATGGATTGTTAAAATAGGGTTGATTTGAGACTAAAATATTGCCAGCAAAAATATATATATTTGGAAAGATATTTCCAGCTGTATGAGAAATAGAATTCTCTGAACGGAGAAAATTTTGGGTATGCGGAGGGTACAATGTGGTATCCTCTTGGCACATATGAGCTGTCCAATAATACAATTAACGGTTTGAATTGAAAGTGCCATCCAAATTTTTAAAAAATAGAAAAGAAAATAAAAAGTATTTTTTAATCCTAGCCGTCTGATACATTTTTAGATGGCTCGGATGTGCCGAAGAGGCACCACGTCATCCATACCCTACCTGCACTCAAAATTTTCCCCTCTGAACCACTTGGTAGACACAAACGAGAATTTAGATTTCTATCTTTTACTTTTAGGTCTTTTAATGTTGTTAATACTTTTAAATTGTAGCTTTTTCCGGTCCTTACTATGCAAATTTGAAATTTAACCTTGGTGTACGGCACTCTCTTTTGCTCATCAAATCCTTTGGAATTTGTTTTATAGCAGCTTACTAACCCATGACTACATAAAAAAAAAAAAACATCAATTTTTTGTTACATATTTATTCTATTTACTCTTATTTTATTGATCCAACCAAAAAAGTTTTTTTTTTTTTAATATATATGTCCTCTCAATGAACTTCCTGAGGGCCCGTTTGTTGGAGATATATGGAAGCCAGATATAAGAATCAGCCGGTTACAGAAATTTGAGTTGAGTATATCTGGTGTTTGTTTGGTTTTTTCGAATAATTGAGTCTTTTAGAGGTTGCTAGAAAGATACCGGCCCATTACCAAAGGAGACATATCTTGAGTGCCAAAAGCATGCAAAACAAAAGCGTACTCGCCCATTTTCACATTGTCCATTGATTATCCATATGCTTCATTCAAACATTACATCATGTGTAAGTGTGAACTCTTGTAAGTCTGTAACAGACTCTTTCATGTCTCCATGTATTCATCAATCCGTTTTTCTTCAACTACTAAATGGAAAATAGAGAAACATATAATGGAACGTTATGTGCCTGTCTACACAACGAAACCGTCTTAGGGAATGCAAACAACTTACAGCAAATAGTCCAAGAGTGTAATAAGCAAAGCCACCATGGCACACATATTACAGCGAAAATGGTATTTTGTGTCTTGCCAGGGGCAATTTTGGCTACGAAGCCTTGTCTATTTATACCGTAGTTGCTATATTTATGTAATTAGGGTTAGGGCATTTTTTAAAAAAAACATGAGAGAAGGTAAGAAAAAACTTTTCTGAAAGAGAAGAGATCCAAAAGACTTGTACTCCATATTATTCAATTATATTGAACTGATATGAGTCCAGTGATTTTTGCTCACGTTGAAGCTTTCGTCTTATATTTACGCATTGTTTAGTGATTTCTATGACTGTAATTTCCAAGATCCCTAGGACATTTTGGATTGAACTTGTTCAAATCCTAATTCCTAACAAAGCGATCGTTAACGCGGTAGTTGAAGTCACTTGACCTCGCTGGTTTTCTAATTTCTCCATCGATCATGGGGTGACTTCACGGACGGGTAATTCCAATTGCTTGACTAAAAAAGTGAAAAAAAGGGAATGAGAAACTAAACTCAAGACCAAGTCTTCCGTTGTATCGTGCTTCAGTCCCTGTTTCCTCCGAGAGTTTTTAATCTCATTGGGAGAATTTATCCCACTTTAATTTTATTATTATTATTATTATTATTATTATTATTTATACTCTGAACATGGCGGTTTTGCAAATCATCATTGATCAATACTTGCATATAATATATACAAAATACCAAAGACATTAATACACTTTCCTATTATAAAGTTTAGTGGTTTAGGCACTTTCATAAGGTACCCGAGAATTTTCTGCACTTTCATAGGATACCCTATAATTTAGGCATTTTTATACGGGTTGGGGAGTTGATGAGAATTTTTCAAAGTTAGGCTTGACCTGATGGTAATTATGGGATCCAAGGGTGACCTGATGGTAAATGTCCCTATTTCAAATCATACATGTAAGATGCTTAACTTACATATGAAATAATCTAGATCATTGATTGTTGAATGGCTCATATGGGTCATTACAGGAGTACTAAGATATTGTGAAATGGAATTCTAATGGATTTTGGGGGATGATAGGTTATATGAAGAGTTTTTCCGAAAACGTCTAGGGAAAAAAATGAACGATTCAGATTCATAAGGAAGAGAATCTAAATAGTTTACTTTTTCTTTTCTTGATGTTTTCGGAAAAACTTTTCCTATATCCTAACATTTTTAGTTAAATTTGCATTAAAGTAGTACTGCAGTCAACAGAAGACCAAACTGTCCTTCAACTTTCCACCATCAATCCCTTGAAAAAAAAAATTATGGTAGCCATTGTTGACTTAGACTTCCATGAAACTTCCAAAAATTTCTTCGTCACAATTAAGAAATATTTATTGTTTGGAAAGAAATGACATGAAGTTGGAAATCATGCTCTTAAAGAATTAAAAGTCATCCTGCTATTGGCTTAAAGAATTAAAGTCATTCCCCTCCAAAACTTACTTTCAAACTTGCGGAAAGTGCAGATTGGAATTTGTTGTGTTTAAAATAAAGAGTGGACTTCCAAATAGAAATTGATACAGAGTGTACCAAACCATACTAAATTGTCGGGAGCCATTGAAAGTTAATCTCACCTGTTAATTTTAAAGTCTCGAAATTAGTCGAGGTGTCCACAAAGTATCCCTAAAGTTGTTGTCCCTAGAAATACTGTTAAACAAATGAAAGCAACTTCCAAATAGAAACAATCAACACAAGAATTCACGTGGTTCTCCAAAATCGGGTACTTTCACGGGAGGAAGTGAGTCTGTTATTATGACAAAGTCGGCCAAAATTTTTACAATAGAGAGTATTTTTTATAAATCCTACTCCATTCCAACCCAAACTAATCCCCCAAAAAAAAAAATAATAATAATAATAATAAAAATAAAAAATAAAAAATGTTCAGCCTTACAACCCATTGTGACAACAGTTAAATCCGTGATGGGCCAGATGCTGAGCTCCACTCTGCTCCGTTCCGCTCAGCATCTGACTTCTTTTAGAACTTCTCGGTCTCTCTCTATATATGGCACAAGTTCCAACATAGATTAAAATCGGTGCTCTTGAATATTTTTTTCGTATATGTACATCATATTTTCATGTGACATTTCTTTTGCCGTTTCCATCATTTCAAACTAAAGCAATTATCGTTACAGTATTATTCTACAAAAACCAAAATGGAACACGTTCATATCATTAATTCACCTCCCTTGTAGTTCAATGGTTGTGCTTATTAATTTTCTCATCGCTAAAAACACTAAATAATCATCTAGAAATTGTATTTGAACTGTCTTTATATAAACAGACATACAATAAAACTTAAACGTATGCAAATGCTACTGGTTTCAAGTAGCAAATGATTTAGTACTTATCCTGAAATAACTTTCTACTTATTTGCATGGTATAATTACACGGTAGTACTGCTCTCAGAGGAGCATAGCCACGTAGTGTTCCGGAGCACTTTAACACCATACATTCCTCTGAAAATCATGACTAAGTGAACGGACCTCACACAAATATGTGGTGTTGGAGTGATTCAGAGTATCACTTGGCTGTGTTCCATGACTACTGCCTAACGACTCATTTGCATGACTGAGATAGGAAAAGCCTTGCAGCATTTTCATTAGTCTCTGCTGATCTCTTCCTCTTCCTCTCTCTCCCTCCTTCAACTTCCAACCTCACTCCAAACAACTTAGGCCTCTCATCATCGATATCATCACTGTCTTCTTCCTCTTCCTCCTCTTCCCTCTCCGAGTTTGTCGCGTACATGGCCACTAGGTCAAGAAGCTCTTTGCATTTCCTCCTCATGCTCGAAAGCTCGGTGCTCAGCACTCCGTTCTCTCTCTTCAGCCGTTTGTTCTCGTCCATGAGGCTACTATACTCGTAGGACGACGAAGTTGACGACGGACTCTGATCCTCGTCGGATTCTTTTGGCAGAGATGGAGGTGGTGCAACTGGTTGTGGCTTGTTTGCCCATGCTTTTCTTCGACGGATTTCGCATAGTAGGTCTCTTTCGCCTCTTCGGAACATGTCATTGCAGAACTCCCACCGGCTTGTTGCTGCCTTTCTGAACCCCTATCAATTTTGTTTGAACAGCAGAAAGAGAAATAATATTAATCTCAGAAAAAGATTACAGAGATTAAAAGGCGCCGAAGTAAGGTGACATTACAAATGGGCATCCACACTGCTGCCAATCATTAGAATTTATGTACACAATTATAATACTTGCTAGAGGATTCTACCTCACATTTATGACGGGGAAGTTATATCTTTGTTTTGTTAAGGAATACAATTTCACATTGTTTGAAATAAGACGGGTGATCACTTAATAATGTTCGGACCCTCAACTTAATAATTTTTTTGGTGGGATATAAAGTTTCTATAGAGTGTTAGAGTTGACCTAGCTATTCCATCTCACATTAAAAGGATAAACGCAATTCATATCTCAGGATAATAGATTCAATCGAAAGATTGCACGATAAGAGACACGATAAGAGACCCGATAAGAGACACGAAAAGAACGAAAAGAGGTTACACACGATATATGTCAAATGCGGCTGCAAGTGAGGTAGATATTAAAATTACGATACCAGGAATAAAATCGATGATCACTTAATATAAATAGAAAATTTATAAGATGAGTTGAGGTTGTCAGAGTGCGATGTCAGCAGCTTATGTTACTTGTAAACGAAAAAATGTGATTCACGTGGCTCTTCGACATCCATTAATCATGAAAAAGGACTACCACTCTCTCACTATAAGTACCTGAGAGGATCTGCAATTAAACTATGATTATATAAATAAAAAAATGGATCAAATCTCTTTCACAACGAGAAATGATTTTCACACCCCCTTTTATCTCCGAATATTCTATTTTTGTATTTATTCGCCTTGAAATTATCAAATTACTCTTACATCATGAGTTACTTTTTTCATGTGAATGGTAATTTGATACCTTCAAGTCAATAAAAACAAAAAAGAGAGTGTTTGGGGATAAAAGGGATGCAAAAATCATTTCTCTTTCACAAATTACTTTATGGTATAAGTAATTCCGTGCATGCTATTGGCATACAGAATCAACAAATGTGATAAGGCAATGTTTTTGTTGGTACATACAAGTAACTTTGATATTGATAGGATATAGGAATATTAATTGTTGTTGAAATTTGTGGCATACTCATCCTTAGCCTATTTTCCACTCAAAACCTCAAGGTGTGGATCCCACTTGAAGCCACATGAAACCACAAACTTTACAGGTTTGGATTCCACCAAAATTTGGTCAATTTACTAGAAAATAGAAAGGTGAAAGGAAATCTGAATACTATAAGGGTAGATTTGAAATAGATTGGTAACCTTTTGCTTCAAGAAAATATATTACAGTCAATTACAATTTAAAAAGAAAAAGGATAAGGAGACTACCTAGATTGGAAAACTTGCTAACAAATGAGTTGATGATCAACCATTACCATACACAAGAAAAATACAAGGCCATGTTCGTCTACAAGTTTTGAGCCAGTTTTGGTTTTAATGACATCATCATTTCTCTCATTTTTCTCTCTATCTTTCTCTACTTATTACACCTACTTACATCATCAAAACTAAACTAAAACTCTAAACCAAACATAGCCAAGTACTCTGAAAAACTATCTTGAAAACTACCAAGAAAATAAAATTAATAGTTCAGATAAATATTCCAAAATTAGTTGTTGCACTAATTTTTCTCCCCAAAAGTCTAAAACACGACTTTAAAACATCGATTCTATAGTAAATGATGGTACACTTTAGAAGCATTTCTTTTAGCCTAATATTCAATTATCGCCAATTACATGTAACGATTTTAGATCCATAGTACCAACACATGTATTTATATTTCGTTTAATTACTAGCTTTATGATATTGGTAGATACATGACCATATATATAAACAAGTGCTGAAAATATATTCCGATATCGCGATTTAAAACGTACAGGATTATTGATCAGTAGTGCTAGTGAGTGTACGTATGTATGCATATACGTACGTAAGTATTGAGTTGGCGGACGAAGCTGGAGAAGTTGCTGTGCTTGAAGAGAGTGGGGAGGAGGTCTCTGGCGAACTCCGCCGGCTGCCACACCACGAACCCCGTCCCCTCCGAGTTCCAGGAAATCACCCCGTCCGTCGCCGGATCCTCCACCAGCATGTACGTCTTCATCAAGAAAGGCGGCGGCGACGACTTCCTCATCATCACATACTCCATCAAACTACCAACACCACCACCACTCATTTTTTCATCACTTGTGTTTTCTCCCACCTCCATCATCATCATCAAAATCTAGAGAGAGAGAGAGAGAGAGAGAGAGTGTGTGTATATATATATATATATATATATATATATATATATATATATATATATATATATGTAGAATTAAGAGAGATGATTAAAAGGAGAAGAGAAGAAGGGCGGTTAAGAACTCCCAACCCCAACAATAGAAACCCAACACAACTCCGCAGTTCATGAGATTTGCAAGAGCTTTTCTCCGTCTGCCTCCTTCCTTCTCTTTCTATCTCTCTCCTATCTCTCTCTCTCTCTCTCTCTCTCTCTCTCTCTCTCTCTCTCTCTATAGAAAGGTTGAAACGTATGTAGTATGTTTTTGGCTCCCTTTCTTATATGGTACTACTGGTCAGAAATTTTGGTCTTCTTTGTGTATTTTAATGTTGTCTGAATATGATATACAGTATATGGATCACATTAGTATTCTGCTTAACGTACATAGGTGTAGGCACATATTATCCATTTTCCAAAAAAATTGCATGTTGGCAACAATAATAAAGTGTACTTACCTGTATAATTTTTAAACGAGAGTATCTTATTTACGGATGATCCATAAATAAGAATTTCTTGAAAGCAATCCTAAGCCGTCCATCCCCAGATCTAACGCTTTTTGGAATTACAAAACTCTCTCTCTCTCCTCTTTAAAAGCATTGCAAATGTATAAATAAAAAAAACTGTGCAAAGGCTCCGAGCCGTTGGATCGGGATGGAGGGCGGGGATTTACTCAGCGCAAACCCCCTATTTATGGACCATCTGTAAATAAGATATTCTCTTTTTAAATTTTGGCACAATTATTAAACTTATAAGAGGTAATTGAGATCTTTGAATTGCAGCAAAAAGTAAAAACAATAGTGATGTACGAAAGTACTTACTTTTTAGTTTTAAAAACGACAAAGCTCTTTATGATGAATTAAAAATTATGGAACAGAAAGAATACACACCAATATGACATAAAGTAATTCGTAAAACAGAATTACAGTGCATAATAAATCCTATGGATAATATGTCACGGGTGCGTTGTGGTTTTGGAGCTACAATGATAGGGATTTTTAAATTAAATAAAACAAATTAAAAAATCCCGTCACTCTCTTATAATCAATCTTTTGTATTGCTGAGTATATATTTCTTCGATTATTTAGATGTCCGGCCTAGCTTACCTGCATCTTTTCTAATTCAGGTGGTTAGTCCCATTGTCCTAGCGAGGCATGTAAGCCAAGGTAAAGTCTCATAAGGAGGAGTACTGATCCTCCAAGGGTAATAGCATAAGCACCTAATAAAATTTTGAACCTGAATCTTGATCGGAGCAAACCCCTAAATTTCAAAACTAGCTAAGTTGTCCACAAAGCCAACCTCTTGGGATTTACTACAAAATAAATATTCTATGTATTTGTACTAAGAAGATATATATGAGATTTATGTACCTACATGAGTTGAATATAAGCTGTAGGTATTATCCAGGGAAAACAGAAAGACTACTTCAGTATTTTGATCAAACAAGTAAGTAATTAAGCAATTGTTATTGATTGAATGTGTCTAAGAAGCTTCCTGATCCGAATTGACTACTGACTTGCGCTTTTTATTTCTTTTTTGTTCTGGAGTATATCACAATCAATCTCCATTCCAGGGATAGAATGATAAAAAAAAATGATACAATAATCCAAGATATTAATGTGGTATTATACTTTGTCAAATAACATATGTCTATACATTGGTTTTGTATATAAAATGGGTAATCACTCGATATATATAATGTTCGTACATCTTTACTTGACAGTTAATTTAAGTTTCGAATAGGAAAAACGGAATATAAAATAGAAGTTCCGAATCTACTGATGTCGCTCGTTGAAATTCTCTTGGTTCGAAAAGGCCAATCTAGGATTGAGCTTCGTAAACGCCACTGCCACATCATTCCATGTTAAATTCGGGAGAAGTAATTTGAGTACGTATGTGTACAATTTTTCCTGTATAGAATTTGTACTAACTGTTTGTTGATGATTGGATGATTGTCAAAAGATTATATACTATGATAATTGTATTAGATATTAGAATACTCCATAAGTCATCTTAGTATGATAACCAAACACACACACACATACAAAAAACAAAAACATGTGATACTTACTAATCATCTAATGATCATCTCCATATAACACATGTATAATTCCCCATTTGGTTTCAATTAAGAATTAAAATAAATAAACGGTTCAAAAAAATCTCATTAAAAATACCCAAATGTGACATTTCAAAAAATAAATTCTGTGTAAACCTTCTATGTGGGGACATTACCCCCGCTTGCAAAATGTTGACACTAGTGGTTCCCCTCAAATACAAAATGTTGAAACTAGCTAGTGGTTCCCCTCAAATACAAACTATTGAAACTACTTGTGACAAGATGGGAGATTAAATATTAACCGTAAGAGGTTGGTGTGGTCAAGACATGAAACTTAAAGTTTTGCTCCTTTTTCAAATCTCTTATGCGCTATCAATACTCGTAATATATAGTTTTACTCTGACTTTAATTTGGCAGTAGGCAATAGACCTATTCTCTCAATTAAAGTTGTTGAAATGCGTGTGAACTGACTCAGATACCCTAAGTTAGTGGAAAAATAGAAAGAAGTTAGGGAGATTGATGAAGTTGTGAGCAAGAGAACAATGACTAGAGGATGTATTATCAAGACTTTTTCATTTGGTCTGCAGGTTGGGCAAACACTTTGACAAAATTACCCATTTATGGATTGAGATAGTGGACAGTTGTGGGAATTGTCTCAGTACTATCACTTGGGAATTTTTCACTCTAAAAGACAATTGGTTGAATAGATGATATATGCAGTAATATTCAAGTAGGTGAGGTGATGCTTTTCTTCAATTCTTTTAATTCTTACGTGCAAATTCCTCCATCTGAAATTTTCTCACTCGTTTACTGTTCATATTTTGACTTGTTCCTCCCATCCTAATCTAATGCTTCTTTGGAGGAAGTGTCTTTATGACTTTTTTATGCTTTTCCATTTTTGAATACTTACAGAATTGAGAATTTTGTAACCTACCCATCAATACAGCGCGTGCTTACAATCTCCACCCCTATAATCCCACACCATTGCATTTAAATAAACTTCCACTCCAATTGAGTTTTCGCAGTTTGGTGCCAAATTTCATCACGTAGTAGAGTTCGATATTCCATACTATATTTCGTGGATTGAGGACCCCCAAAAAAAAAAAAAAAAGAAAAAAAGAAAAAGTAATTGATTAGGAATGACGAATGACAAAAAAAATTGAGTTTTCCAAATTTTCTAAAAGGGTTAAAACTAAAGTGCTAAAAGTAATTGATGTATATTGAAGAGATGAACTATCTCAAAATTTGTATTTAGTCATTTTAGCGCTTTTAGCCTATTGAATTATTTTGAGAAACTAGGCCTAAAAATTCTTTCTAGAGCTTGCTTTTCAGAAAGTCCAAGTAAGTGGCCGAAAGCCAAAATTTCTACTCTAGTGACTTTATTGAAATCAAGATATATCACAGTAACAGAGAGATTGAGTTAAAATTACTCCGTGTATACCGTCATTAATTTTGAAACTTTCTAAGATTTTTTCATTCCAAATATTCGTGTTTTTCCCATAATGATTTACATTTTTTTTCCACTTTTAAGATAAAATATTGGTTCCATACCTACCCATTTTTTATATAAAATTTTGGTTCCATCCCTACATATTGTTAGAAATTAAGCCAAACCAACAAATATACAATACGCGAAGACTAATAATGAAGAACAAAAAATAAGAAAGTGAGACAGAAATTTTACATGGTTCCCCACACAATGTTAATTAGGTACATTCATTCACAGCTCACACCAGCTTTACTGTCTCTTGAATGAAAGAAAGAGTACAAGTTATATCGGCTATTGTGTATAACAAATACTATTTATATATATCCTGGGGTTTACATCACCAATTACCGTAATACCAGCGTTAATGTATACATCACGAAACCCTTAGCGAATTGCAATTCAAGTCAAATTAGGCTTCACAAACCCAACACATTCATATGTAAGACTACCAATTAATAGTGTTTAAATTTTCGATGTCTGGTTTGGAGCGTGATATAATCACGATTCACGCGCTCGGCTTGAGGTTTGTTGATCTTCTCTGTATGGGAACGAGTTTGGGAAAAATTGGAAGGTTCTGATTTTGGTTGGGCAGCTGAGCTTTCTTGACTTGAATTTAATATCCCGCCACTTGAATTTCTGTACTTGTAATTTACATTATATACAAATGTCATATAGTTATATATACACATTTCTACTTCATGTTTTGTCTTGACTGTCCTCTTCCACCAACCATATAGTTTTGTTTTCCCATTTGAGGCTTACAAGCGTGATAATTGTGGTGATACTACTTGATAAGGGTGGTGTACATGGGAAAAGGCCCCCATAAGCGTGAATAAGCTCGAGCGAAAATGTGTGTGTGAAAGCGTCTTTCAAAAATATCACAAACTACTAATATTTGTGAGAGCAAAAATTACAAGCGAGATCGTACGTAGAGCGACGGATGAGAGATGGATTGTAGAGCGAAGGAGGATCCTACTAGAAGACTATGCGTCATAAGTTACACGTGCCAGCAGGGCCGGCCTTGAGCTAACGCGCACGAGGCGAGCACCTTAACCCCCGAATTTTGGCCTAAAATTAGGAACCCAAATAGGTATAGCTAGATATGTAATTTATATTTAATGTAACACCTATACAACAAATGAGCTAGCTAGTTCAGCAGAAATGGCTGGTTTTGTTATCCAATAGGTACACGGTTCAAGTCTTAGTGCTAGCTATGAAAATTTTTGTGGACAAATTAATTGTTTTAATTAATTTCCAAAGCAAAATTTGAATGTGTCAAACAATAAGAATTCTTGCTCGCTTTAGACTTCTATTCGACGGAACCATATTCTTTTGTGTTTTTGTTTTTATAACTCAGGATTAGGTGTCTGGTTAGCTTACACTCATTTTAACTAATTTTAGAAGACCTATCGTCCACTAACGCGCAGGAGTCCCATTGTGGCGATGACATACACATATGCTTATGATTAGTGGTTCAAATTGCACTACATTAGCAGTATGAGATATGAAGAACTAGTCACCCACTGTAAGAATACATGTACATAAGCTAAACCACCAAATTTTATAAACGAATTCATGATAATCCAACCCCACAAACTACTGCAAACTTATAACAAAGTCCACAAAACTCACAATTAAGTCTCAAAACATTTGAGGTGCCACCCATTCTCATAAGTACTGATTCAAATGTTTTGTGATTTTTGGCTAATCCACAAAGTTTCATAGTTTTTTTGGTTTTTTGATAACAGGATGTTCGAGCCAGTTTGCGCGCATGCAACTCGACTAATTCTGAGCCATGAAAGTAACGACTGTACATAACCCCCCAGTAACGACTGTACATAACCAAACCTGAAGCCTCCTATTAATTGCTCAATAATCATAAATGATAGCTAATGTGGTCATAATAATCACATTACAAGGCCATAAATTTCCATAACAAGAACCACATATATGCCACACCAGACAAAATTGATTAAAGTTGGGAAATGATTTTCACACCTTTTTTTTTTAAGTGAAATTTTTATGTATAAAAGTTTCCCTTAGAAGACAAATAAAAATTTCACTAAACAAAAAAAAAAGTGTGTTTATCAAAAAAAGGGACTTGCCTTAAACTTTCTTAATTATCATAGGTCATAAATGATAGTTTGGAAACATGATTTCTGCCTTCAAAATTACGAAAAACGAAAACGAAGGGGGTGTTCCACTAACTTTGGTTTTTTGGATGTTTTAGTTTTGCAAAAAAACTAACTTGTTTCGTTAACTAGTTTTTTGATTTTTTGGTTTTTAGTTTTGCAATAAAACTAACTTGTTCCACTAACTTATTCCATTAAACTAGTTTTTTGTATGTTTAGTTTTGCAAAAAAAACTAACTCGTTCCACTAACTAGCTTTTTCGGTTTTTAGTTTTGCAAAAAAACTAAGTGGTTTTTTGTTAGTGGAATGAGATAGTTTTTGAGTTAAAATAAAACTGTAGAGAGGAAAAATCTGGGTATGCTATTTTCACGCCTCTATGAGATCAACCATATGCATTTTTTGCCGGAACCCTAGCACTGCAAGACAATAAACAGTTAGAGCACATTTGTCTCTCATCGGCAAAGGACCTCCGATGCTTAAGTCAGTATCACGTACTAGGAGAAAATCATAAAACACGTAAAGCATGTAAAAATGAATTACCACGTACCTTTCTTCATGGGTATTGCACCTTATTTATAGATGCGAGGTGCTTGTTGTCCAAAGATTATATTCACATTAGCAGTCATTTCCTATATGAGACTCGTTCCATGTAGAAACACAATTTTTATTGTATAAGAATTCCTTCCACGTTAGAAATCATTGTCATTATCGGAATCTCCTTTAAGTTATGAGTCCTTTCTTTTATGGTGGTAATACAATCAAAATTCCCTCTTGCCAGGGTTTTTAATTTGTATCCATTCTAGGTTTCTTGCCCAATATGAAAACCTAATAATAATCCATTTATTCTCAGGATTTACCCCTTATCACGTAAGAGGCTATTTTAGATCCCTCTAGAATGACCTGCTATCTTATCACGTAGGCGGTTAGCTTCTGCAATATACGTGTCTATCCTTATATGATGTTGTCGACCAAATACCTAGCTCGGCACTGGTGTCATGCACCTTCTCATGGTGCTGCCACCATCCCGTGGTGCTATCTTGGTTGCACACTTGGCCTACCCTGTTCGGTCATAATCTGGAGCACCTTCTTGTAGCCCCCTCGAACTTAGTCACCCTCACGTGGTGTCCAATCTAAACATGTGGTTCATACGTGCTTAGATATTTTCCTATGTAATTGGATTCTACCCTCTCCAAAAACTATTTTTTCTTAGCGGAATAGGACATCAGTAATGGAAATCATTTTTAAAACTTATTTTACTATCACTTTTTGGTCGGCGAAAGACAATAATATTATTCGTGAAGTTCGAATCACCGTCATATGTATGGAGTATATGGTGTACCGCTCCACTTGTTTTATTATTTTACCTTTTTGGGTCGGGCTCAATGTAACTTTATGGCCCAGTGCTGATTTATGTCCATAGGCCTGTTGTAATAAGTGGGTTATTTCCTGAAAAGGTTCGTATAGAAAGGCCCGTATTACCCATTTAATTTTCAGTTGGGCCCTTGGGCTTCATTTGAGCCTAGAGAATGGATAGGGATATTCCTTTCAGATTTAAGACGCAAAAATCAACCAAAAAAGGCCCAACATTTAATTTATCAGCCCATTTAGGAAAAATGTGGCACAAAAATTGAGGGTGATAGAAACGGACAAGTTGTTGGAGGTATCTCACCCGTAAAGAGTTTTACATTAAGTAAAACCTCTACCGGTGAGATATACAATGTGCTCAACATTTTTTGGAAACAAAGACATATATATTAATATCCAAATTACAAGGATTCGGGGGTTAAAGAAGGAGAAGTAAACAAAATCAAAATTAAAGAAAAATGTCAGCGAAAAATCAACCAAAACTCTCAGTTTAGTTTCTTGTTGTGGAAAGGGGACGAAAATTTGTTTGCATTAGTGAAGCATTACCAGCTTCAGATTTTTGGCCCTCAAAAGTCTTTGGGATAACAGAGTTGGTGATGCCAAACAATGACGACTAAGGTGGGACGAAGGGATTGTGAGTTCCCGCGTATGATGTCATTCCACGATCAGATCAATAGTCTCCTTACTCCTTCATCGCAATTGTTCAATTTTGCGGTTTTTTTTTTTTGCCAGATTTTGAGAGTCCTTTGCTATATCTATTATTTTTTAGGTCAATGGGCAATGCAATGTGTACGTGTATCTGATTTTATCAATATAAATTGCATTGGGTATATGAGATTTGCAACCGTTCGTAAATCATGTCCAACAAATCACACCACGCCAACCTCACTATTAAAGAATTGGTGACACGAATGTCTAGTCGGAGACAAAACCAATGAAACAAAATCGATAATTTATAGTATCTTATGTTTACCCACAACACATATGGATTGGACAAGTATCTCAAGTACTACTAATCTAGACCTAAGTCACATAATTTTTTTATTAGGATTATTTGCTTATGCTCTCAATTATTACCCCTGCGCTCCCACCTTCAATATTTGCACTCATAAAGTTTAGGCTGTGCTTGGATGGGTTTTGAAAAGAAATTTTTAAGAAGAATTTTTGAGATAGTGTTTGGTTGTGTTTTGAAAATGAGAATAATGAGATAATAATGAGAGAGAGATAGAGAAAGAAATGAAATAATGAGGTAATGAGTAGAGAGAGATTATTTTTCAAAATGAGGAATCTTTAGAAAATAATTTTTAAAAATAGGGAGAAAATCGTTCTCACATTCACACTAAGATTCCTGTCTTGACCATAAGGCCAACTTTGTGTTCGTACAAAGCTAGCCCTGACTATTGAGAGCCTGAAGCGAATATGAAATATGGGGTTTTATTTTTTGTTAATTTAGTTTAAGGGTACTAAAGTAGGGGCTGCCCTCTCAAAATTTATAAAATTTTGGATGTTTAAAGCAACTGCACCTCGAGTCTTAACCTAAGGCTGATTCTATGTTGGTAATGTTGGACACTAGATGACAAGCTCAAGTATGAGCAATTTTTGGGATGACGTGACCACGTGAATCGCTGGCCCCGAAAGATCTATCTCGGCGGTCAAAAACACTGGTTCAAAATCCGTCCTGTCCGAATTTGTCATCAAGTACCAGACCAGACAGAACAGCACAGTTGGGGAACCCAATCCAGTGGACGGGTGAGTGGGGAGGGAGTTAGTTGATGAGAGCTGCTGTGGATATATTGTATGGTCCGAAACAAATGCCTGCCAACCACCACCACCAATACATCTAACCGACTCTGACTCGGTAACGCCAGTGTTGCTTCTAAATCACGGCGAACGGCCAATCCATGGCCACTGCCGGTACTCCTTCCACTCTCTCCAACGCTCTCCCTCTTCCCATACCCTACGCTACTAGTCTCATCTTTCTTCGACCCACAGCCGGGTCAACTCGCCGCCGCCGCACCCCCACCGTTTCAATCTCTCGAACTCACCACCCATTGACTCGCTCTTTTCGTCCAATTCGAGTCAGCGCCACCGCTTCCACTTCCTCTGGTGAGCTCACGAGCTCTTCAGGTTACTCTCTCTCTCTCTCTCTCTCTCTCTCTCTCTCTCTCTCTCTCTCTCTCTCTCTCTCTCTCGTGCACATGTGTATCTGTTTGTATAATTTTGGCTTTGTAGGTCTTATTCAACTCAATTCCTCTCTATTCTCATGTGTTTTCTTGTGTCGATACACACTAGGTTTGTTCGTACAGCATTCGGGTTTTGTGTTCTTCATCGCTCCTACCTAAGTAATTTTCTTCCGTTTTATTTGTTTAATTAGGTTTACTATTCGAATTTTATTGTAGCCTACACTAACTAGTTTTTGGAAAAAAACTTGTTTTGCCAAAAACCAACGCAGGTCAATCTCGCAATACATCACATAAAAAAGGTAATCACAATACATGACGTAAAAAGGTTGAAGATGTAAACACAAAAACCAAGGCAGTTTTAAAACAAAACTCCCTTAGTGGAACATTGTATCTAGGTTCAATGCTGTGATTCAGTGCAGGGTTAGTATGGGGGTATGCGTACCTCTTTTCTTTTATAGCTAATTATATTGCCCCAAGACACATTATCCGTGTGTGCGCCGCGTGCATGAAAGCTGTCATTTAAAAAATCACCGAGTACAGAAATTCTCAGGTGTGAACATTGAGAGCAGGAGCATATGGCCCTGCTGAAGGATCGTGTGAACAAGGATTGTCCTGTTGTTGTAGAAAGAAAAAGAATTGTGTGTGATTCAAGGAGCTCAAGTTGTTCCCTGGATTCTTCCATTTACAGATTAGATTCTTGGATTTGCTTGGCCCTATGCAAAAGAACCAATTAACTAGAATTTGGACATTATGAACCGGAATGGTCAGGTTGTTGTGACATGGTGACAGTAATTGGAGCACAGAGGTGTGGATGCCCAGAGGCTACAAGTTTTGATTTGTGATTGAAATCAAACCTTTTTATTGCTTATGACACTTTCTGTCCTCCTTTTCCATTAGCTGTCAGTTCCCTTGATAGGGCAATTTAGAATTTAGGGGTTAGAGTAATGGGAACTTCATTAAAGAGTTATAGTCGGGGATGCCTTGTTAGAACGATGTTAGAAGCTTTGTGGTCTGAAATCGTTTGAGGTAAGCATTCCCGGGCCGAATGTTTGACATGTAGGTGTAATGATATTATATGTAGGGAATTTGTTCTTTCAAAAACCCAGTCAAGATGTTCCCAAAACGTGCATGGTCATGGAAAAGAAGAAGAAGAAGAAAGAAAAAACACACCACCAACACCAAGTCACAAACCGTCAATACAAGAACTTTACCTTTGTAAAACCTCATTCGTTCATTTTGCACTATGAAGGTTGGGAATCTTTCTGTTTTTTAAGTTAGTGACACTTGTTAATGAACATGAACTATTTTGTAAGTTTTCACACATTGAGTAATGCATAAGAGTACTTTTTCCTTTTTGGAGCATACTTTGTTTACACATTTATTGTTGTCAAGAATTGTCATATTATCTAGCATATGCTGGAAGGTGCTTTCACTTTGAAGGAGATTGTGTTTTGACTATGATTGTTGGAATTGTGCGATTCGCAACTTAATTATCTGACTCAATACAAGTTTTGACCAATATGATTCGGTTCTCCCCTTGGACCAAAGTTAAGGGAGTTATACGATTCAATCTCGCATTCACGATAAATCATGGCACTTAGCACGATTAACTCCAAATTATCTGTTGTTTTCTATTTTGTTTACATTTTGCAGAAAACTATGTTGTTTGCACGTGTTTCAAGTAAAAACAAGATATCCATTAATCAGATATAAATTTATTGTATTTTATGCTTATGCACATGAACAATGGTTATGATACCATTGATATAATTAGTTTAGGATGGCTTTCTCTAGTCCTGTTTCATGCAGTAAGGATAGATAGAAGTAATCGTTCTTATTGCTGTTAGTATTTGGCTTTTGAAGATTATGGGAGGAAAATGGTGTTTATTACATATTTTTTATGTTCCTTTTTGCAGAACCAGGTGTCGAGAATTTGGTAATTATAGGTTCAGGTCCCGCTGGATACACTGCAGCAATTTATGCAGCTCGTGCTAACTTGAAGCCTGTTGTATTTGAGGGTTATCAAATGGGTGGTGTTCCTGGTGGACAATTAATGACTACCACAGAGGTGGAAAACTTCCCTGGTTTTCCAGATGGCATAACTGGTCCTGATCTTATGGATCGGTAAATTATAAGTTTGGAAATTAACTTGTGTTTTATCCTCTTCTCATGTGCTATTGGTGTTTGTGGGGTGCTACCTATGGGCTATTATCAATAAATAAACATGATTTTTTTGGTTCACCAGGATGAGAAAGCAGGCTGAGCGCTGGGGAGCAGAGTTATTCCAAGAAGATGTAGAAGTCATTGACGTAAAGAACAGTCCCTTTACTGTAGAAAGCAGTGAACGTAAGGTGATGTTTTGTTATTTGTAGCTTTCAGTTAAAGTAATATAATGAAATGGTTACCCAAGTATTTGTCAGGAGAGTTAAACGAAATACCTTAAAAGCTTGTTTTGTAAGGATGTTTTGTGGTGAACGAATGTTGTTTTTGGAGGAAAACTACAGAAATAGGATTGGGTTTGTAAACTAACGAACTTCAAGCTTTTGGTTTATATTAATGCATGAAGGGCTGCTGATGGATTTGCAAGAGCGCAAATTGTGAAAATAGCATTTCCATAGGAGCTTTGATTTCAAAAGTATATTTAAGGTTAATCTGTTTTCTCAAGTTTACCCATTTTATCATTGACATGACTTTTAAGTCCCGGCGAGGGTGGTTAAACAAATTACTAAAAATCTCTAATGGTTAATTGTCAAAGGAGGCATCATCATTCATTAGTTTGGATGTAGGAAGAATTATGGAGAAGAATGTTGTCTTGCTTATAAAATGGTTATGGAAATTGAAAAAATTACTAAAAATCTCTAATGGTTAATTGTCAAAGGAGGCATCATCATTCATTAGTTTGGATGTAGGAAGAATTATGGAGAAGAATGTTGTCTTGCTTATAAAACGGTTATGGAAATTTCCTATTGATGGCAATTTCCGATGGCATGTTCTAATCAGTTGTAACTCGTAAGTATGGGCTACAAGATAACGATTCTATGGTTCAGGGGAAACTGTTAACCATACATGCCGAAAGCAGAAGACGGGCAAGAGCAAGATCAAGAGTAAGGGTCGGGAGTGATGGCACATAGATGAGTCTAAGGGTTCGGAGTTGCCAGGGACGTCTGCCTCCATCCCATAATTTAGTCCTTTGCTGTAAAATATGCCATTTTCAAGATACAAACATAAAGGACTTCAGTGCATTTTTTTTTGAATGTTTCAGGACCAAATTAAAGAACTAATATTTTAAAGCCCAAGCTTGGCCCAATATAAAAATTATTTTGGTAAATAAATTATTTTTTAGTTTGAAAATTGCACGTAGTTTCGTAGTGATCAAACTTTATGGGACGGAGGGAGTATTATTAGTTTATGGATCGATTTCTTTCTCCCTCATCAAAAAATGTTTTTTTTACTAACTGTAGTTGTTGACTAATTGGTCCTTAAGCTAGTTCTTGATGATATAGATTATAGTTGTGTGCTTGCTTCTTCACCTTCGCAAACCATGACAAGGATCAAAGGAGATTCCCCAGGAATCAGAACTGAAACAAGCAAAGCATCAGAAGCTGCAAAACAGAACCTATGCTATGGAGCAAAACCAGTAAATTAAGGCATTTGGGATCTATTACAATCTAGAATCCTTCTAGAAATAGTCACAGACCTCTTGAATTTGGTAGTGTCCACGGCATTACAAAAACTGATCTGTTTCTTGTAGCATTTGAATGCTTAGTCAGCATGCCAGGAACTGATGCATAGCATTTTGAATGCTTTTAAACCAGGTAATCTGGTATTTGGCCTCTCTAGCCACAATTGGTATACCACAGCTGCCAAACAGATATATTATTAGTAGTTACAGACATGCAAGACTTCTTATAGACATGCTAGATTACCAAGCCAACTCATGATACCACAACAGTATAACAATAACAAACCCATCTAGTCCCCAATCATTGGGTATGGGCGGGGGATGATCAGAGACAGACCTAACCTTTGGCAATATGCACAAATTGGCTGCTCTCAGACCAACTCATGATACCATTATATTAATTTGGAAAACACGGCTGGGGATTAAAGGCAGTGGAAGTGGGAAGGCATTATAGCCTTTTGGATGATTCGCAAGATCCTCCCTTTCCAATGTGGGATAAGCAAAAGAACTCCAAATCCCACTGAAGGTTCCTAACAACGCTTTCTACTTGTCCCACATCGAAAAATTACAACAGAATTCTTTAACAAGTCCCCTATATAAGTACAAAGCACCCATTCCTTGTACACTTTGTTCAAATGGCGCAAGGGTTTCGAGCGAGCCGAGCTTGAGCTGAGACAATAACTTGCGAGCCGAGCTCGAGCCTCACTTTGCCAGCTTGATTCAAGCTCGAGCCAATTAGTTTTTGGCCTGAACAGTTCAAAGCTCGGTTCGTTTTCAGCCATATGTGAGCGCCATGGTCTCTCTCTCTCTCTCTCTCTCTCTCTCTCTCTCTCTCTCTCTCTCTCTCTCTCTCTCTCTCTCTCTCTCTCTCTCTCTCTCTCTCTCTCTCTCATGTGTATTTTTATATGACATGCTTTAGCAATGCCGAGGATGTGTATCCATCTATTGTCCATAGCATGGGTATTAATGCTTGTAGGTCCTTATAACTTATAAATAAGTTTGTGGTCAATAGAGTCTTTAAGTCTTTTTGGTTCATCTTTGTCTTTCAGGTGAAATGCCACAGTGTTATTGTGGCCACAGGAGCAACTGCCAAAAGGCTCGGATTGCCTCGAGAAGATGAATTTTGGAGTAGAGGAATTAGTGCTTGTGCAATTTGTGATGGTGCATCGCCCCTATTTAAGGGCCAAGTTCTTGCTGTGGTTGGAGGAGGTGATACAGCTACAGAGGAAGCATTATACTTAACTAAATATGGCCGTCATGTACATCTACTTGTACGGAGGGAACAACTAAGGGCATCCAAAGCAATGCAAGATAGGTGAGTGGACATGAACGCTTATTAACTTCTTTTTTAATTGTTTAATCATGCTGTTTAAAATTGCTTATTTTAGATTACTAGTTGAAATGCTATTTCTGTAAAAAAATTCCTTCAAGCATATTCTGGGTATACATCATGCTTCTTATCCCATGGACTCTTATGGAATGCCTTATGTTTTGTGTATGCATGTCTTGTTTTCTCATTGTTACGGACTTACCTCCCTTTTTATGACAAAGTACTGGAGAGTTGGTTGGATTTTTATTTCATTCAAACCAATTTTGTTAGGCCACATGCCCTTCTTTGGCACTCCCAGACCAGTTAAGTTGATCGGCCATGGAACCAGTTTTTGATGAGTGATAGGTTGCCCCTAGTTCTATCCTTCGAATACATTGCAAGGGCCCTTGGCATTTTTTGTTGAAGCTACCTGCTAGGTCTCAACTGAATCACATAATTGGTAGTTTTTTTCTATTCGGTTTGTACAATCTTAGGTAGATCTCACTTGTAAAAGCAAGCTCTTGAGACGAAGGTACCTTCACGCCAATATAGTTCAGTGAACATTATTGTCTTACATAGGCAATTTGGGACTTAGCTTCACATTCTCCCTAAAATACAATGTTCTCATCAGGTAACACCTGCTGTGTGCAGACGCACAATCCCGATCCACCCCTTGGTTCCTCGGCTTTGATACTTTTTAGAAATTAGGGAAAACATACTATGGCATTGAGTCTCCATTTTAAATCACAAAGCAAACTCATGGGACTGACAAAGGTCAAAAAGACTGGTTGGCTAGTTAAGAAAATACAATCTTACTATCTAATGGGCATGGGTAACATGTTTAGATGACCTACATTCAGATCATTATGTGGAACACTGAAGTGAACCTATAGGAAGTACTCTTCCTTCTCAGTTACTATTTTGTTGATCCAAATAAGTGAATATTGGCCCTCTCTGCTTAGATTATCTAAGACTTGTTACTGGACGTGTTTAGCTTCTTCACAAATTTTAAGTATCTTACTGGTGCATTTGATTGGAACTTTTGGTTCCCAAAGGGACACCCCAGCGGCTTTGGTTAAATTACTTAATAAAGAGACTCAAGTTTTAAAATGGGTTGCAGTTGTTGAAAATGACATGAATACTATAACTGTGATGGATTGTATAGCCCTTGACAGAGCAGAATGGCAGGAAAAGATTCGTATAACTGAACCCAATTGGTTTGGACACGTTGCTTAGTTTGGTTAGCTTATCAATACAATGGCATGATGGGATCTTTGCAGAAAACGTATTGGCATTCATTATAACTTCTGCATTTTTGCACTGCAGCCTCAATATTTTGATGTTGAACATTGAAATTTTATGTGCTTTTATCTTGCTATGTGTCCAATGTGACGGAAAAGTGTACTTGTGTCCCCTAGAGCACGAAGTGTGTCTAATAAGAAGATTTGAGAAAATTGACGTGTTTGGCTTCGTGTTTGTTTGTGACTTGGCATTTCCTGAATGAGTATGGGACATGTCCACACAGACAAGGCAAAAGTAAGCTCTCTCTTGGCATTTCTCATAGTTTCAATTTGGTATGGAGTATTTTCAATGGACTTGTATTACGTATTTGACATGATGATATGTGGATATGAAATTTCATCTCGAATTTTGCTATATGGTGGTTATTTTCTCTTTCCTTCTACTGTATGTATATGGCAGTGCCCCCTTATTTTTGCTGCACATTATATTGCGTTTTTCGTCAATGGCATCTCTAATGAACAGTTTAGATGTGTTTCAACTCCCTGGATGTTTGTTTAACAGGTTGATTATGGCGCATGTTTCAGAGTTTACGACAATCCAAACATCACGGTGCACTTCAATACAGAGACTGTGGATATAATTAGCAATATGAAAGGGCAAATGTCTGGCATTTTGGTTAGAAAAGTTGATACTGGGGAGGAATTGGTGCTTGAGGCAAAAGGATTATTCTATGGGATAGGTCATTCACCAAATAGCCAGTTTTTGGAAGGCCAAGTTGAACTTGACAGCTCAGGTTATGTGTTGGTAAAGGAGGGTAGTGCAAAAACTTCTGTTGAAGGTGTATTTGCAGCTGGAGATGTTCAGGTACTTCGTTATTTTTCATTTGATTATTCGTGCTTTTTGGCAGTCTCCAGGTTCAGGTGGCCCTAAGTGTTCTTCTTTGACACTTTGAATTGGATTAAATAAGCCATTCCTGAAATGGCATTCACTTTCTAAGCGTGTGAGCATGTTTTATTTGCCTGCTGCGAATCACCTTCCCTATTAATGTCTGATGGAAGAGAAGAGTGTAATCTTAGAGGCAAAAATGATAATTTTATTCCTTTTATAGGTGAGCAGGTATGGTTGTGTGACTTGATTAAAAGGTATCGATATTTACTGAGTCTTGTTGCCATTGCCCACTATTCCCCAGGGTTTGTAATCGTGTAAATTTATCCGAGACGCATTAGGTAAACTGCTCTGTCCCTGACAGAGTCTTTTGTACAAAAAGATGCTTTAGTATTTTGCATTATGTATAACAGTAAAGGCAGTTTTTACATTCACAACAATCGGTAATCTTATTGTAAAACTGTTTTGCCGTAGTGAAACAATGACAAGATTCCATCACCTCAAGATATTTGGGATAGAAATTTCAAATTTTCATTGAAAATGAAATCTACATGTATTATATAATTATAGAAAATTTTCTGAACGAATTACTTAGAAAGAAATTTTTTGATGTTGAAGGAGAAGATTATTGATATAGAGCATGCCAACTAGGAAGGAAATGTTAGGATTTCAGATGAAACTCTTCTGGAGCATCATGGAATGAAGTCTATGCTAAATAGTATCGATATTGCTACGTTGCAGTAGTTAAGGTTATCATGGTTCAGTTAGAGTTTGGGTTTTTCTGATGTGGGTGGTTCACGCTTCAGCATTGGCTTGATGGACGCATGGACTAGGCCATAATGCCATGCATCTTACTTAAAAATTATTGATATGCATGGACATAGAGTGATTTTGTTGAGGGTGAAGGTTATCCTCACTCTGATTGGTTGAAATGGTGTGGGATGCACCACAAACTAACCCTATAATTACCAAAAAGTGTGTTGATTCTGTGGACACCACACCTTTTCCACCAATTAGAGTGAGGTTAACATTCACCCTTATTTTGTGTGAGTGAACAAAATCACACTCTCGTGGATATGAGTCCAGGTTTATGTTATGGCAAGCTCTGTACTTCTATGCTTGGCAAGGCTGAAAGCACTTACAATCGGGGGGGTGTCTTGCTGTGATTAAGTACAAGTCTACCTCTTATTTTTGTGATATTGACATGGATCCTTCTTATTTTCGTGTCCATTTTCTTTGGATCAACTTGATCTACATCCATCGAGTCCTTGTCTATCGATAGTTTTCATGCCACTTAGCTTGTTAAGATGCGATGATAGGGAGCATTGTTTGTGTAGGATTGTTGGAATTTTCCATCATGGTTAATGTTGAGGATATAAACCATGAAGTTACACCTCTCTCTACAGCTTAAGTTTTTCGATGCGTTGCTGGGTAACATTACCAATCTAGTTGAACCTTACCGCTAACCTGATAATTACTATAGGCTTATCTACCTAAACGGTCCTTATAAAATGGTTCCAGTTTCACATCATCCTTGTAAAAATTTTGTTTACAATTTTACCCTTGCACTTTTTTAGTATTTGTTTTCAATCCTACTGTTTTTTCGTACAGGACCATGAATGGAGGCAAGCCGTAACTGCAGCTGGTTCAGGATGCATTGCTGCTTTGTCAGTAGAGAGATATCTCGCAAGCAATAATCTCCTAATTGAATTTCACCAGGTATTTCCAGTCCTGATTGCATCCTGTTTTAACTCGTTTACTTGCCTCCTGGAATCCTCATGTGAAATCAATTTTAAATGAAACAAGACTTCTAGAGCTTAAATTAGGCACAAGCCTTGTGCAAATCCTTCTTAAATTGAGTGAGTAATGACTTTACAAACTTGACCCTTCCCTGCTAGTAGATTCTTAGCACGCTATTTTTTTTTCCCTCCTTGTGTCGAGTTTGATTTAATTGAGTGAACACATACCAAAAAACAGAATGCACAGGGGATAGCTTTGAGAGCCTCAACTAACTATACACAAGGATGAAGTTGTAAAAGAATCATCAGATGGAATTGGAACCCAGAAAAAAAAATAAAAAATAAAAAATAAAAAAACAAAACAAAAGGGGACTCAATGCTCAGACATCATAAACATCTCACAGCTGACTGCTGGTTGTGCAACTGCTTTTAGAGCCTCCATGTCAACAAAATTCCTTAACCATACCCCACTGATCTCTTATCCTTAAGTTTTCCTGAGTTGAGGGGAGCTTTTTCCAGGCAGCCATGCAATCCCTTACATCATAACATCACCTTCAATCTTGGGAAGGATACTGGCAGTATCTAGGGCTTTGAGCTTAAAGATCCTGCAGTTCCTTCACCCCAATAAGATATACAGATGCAGATAGGTTCAGTTTCATCGCAGTGCCCTGCAAATTCATGCCTCCGCCACTGTTATACTCGGTCCATTTCATTTTTAAGCAAATGAACATTTTAGTAACCTGCATTTACGCAACATACAACTCCATATCTAGCTAGAGAGTTGGCTTTCAAAAGTGAAGTGATTATAAAATTCTTGACTTGAGCACAAGGCATTAGCTGTATCATGTGATTATGAGATTCTAATACATGATGTTCCTTTAAGTCAAATCAATCATCCATAACTATCACCAATTAGACTTTACAGTCATGATAAGTATAGCTTTAGTTCTAACATTTTCTAACATAACCATTGGCAAGCAAACCTCGTTTTAAGTTGGTATCTTAAAATTCCCTGTATAAACTAGTTATGCGTTGGGCTAAGCCGGGCTGGACTTCAAGGGGCAAAGGGCTATTCCAAGCCCATCCCATTGATTAGAAGAGCTCAAAAACTCAACCTTATTAACCTAGATATTGATGCCAAACCCTTAGAATGCAGGCTGGGCTGGGTGGGTTTGCAGGCCAGTGTGCCACCCATATTCTCACTTCTATTGTCTTCCATTCTTGGCAAATAGGGTAAGAGCACTTTTGAATCTGTAGTGTTACAAGACTTCAAGTTGCTAACGGCTTAACTACTGCCCATTCCATAGTTGACTGAGCAACAGATAATTGTTTTTGCTATCTTGAGCTCCTGCAGTGACTGGTTGCCTGCTAGAAAAAGAAAAGGATGAGAGAAAAGGGAAGGGAGGATGATTTTAGTGGTCATTATCTTGCAGTTTTTTTTTAACCTTTTGACTGGAGCTCTGTTATAGTGGAAAATAAGTTTTGCAAAGAAAGAATTAACATTAGCCATCTCTGCTGAACCTTGTCGGTAGTCTGTAGACTTTTGACCCCTAAGTCTTGCTCATTGATCCTAGTAATGGAGTTGGAATATTATGCTCCTCAACTCAAATTTTGTCATCTTATGGCGGAATGTTTGAGAAAATACCACAGTAAGTTAAGTAACAGCTTTACTTGAACTGTGAATGGTACGTTCATATTTCAGTTAGACAGTGGGGATTAAATCGTGGAATTTTATTTATGTGGATGTCATATTCTAAAGCAGGTGCAATACGGTCAATACTGTAGTTCTGTATGGGTCTCAACATTGATTGCTTTTTTTGACAGCCGAAGACTGAAGAGGTTAAGAAGGAACCCACAGATAGAGATGTCCATGAGGGTTTTGACATCACACTTACAAAGCACAGGGGCCAGGTAGATGTTTCTCAGTGAAACTTGAATTACTACGATTAATTTTCTTCAGGGTGACCTCTGATCAAATCATTAGTTCCTGTATGGTTACAATTTTATCTTTAGCTCTAAGCTTGAACTTTTTGCTCCCCACAGTATGCTCTACGAAAATTGTACCATGAAAGTCCAAGGCTCATATGTGTACTATATACCGCACCAACCTGTGGTCCATGTAGGACATTGAAGCCAATCCTTAGCAAGGTACAACCGGGCTGGACACTGTTCTCTCTCTCTCTCTCTCTCTCTCTCTCTCTCTCTCTCTCTCAGCATTTAGTTTTGAAATAACTAACTAGTTACATAATGAACTTATTCCTGAATCTATCAAATGGCAGGTGATAGATGAATTTGATCAGAACGTACATTTTGTTGAAATTGATATTGAGGAAGATCCTGAGATTGCAGAGGCAGCTGGAATTATGGGCACACCATGTGTGCAGTTTTTCAAGAATAAGGAAATGATCAGGTTGGTGAAATTTACTCTACAATTATTCTTTCCTTATCTGTCTGCATGTTACCCATCATTGCCTTGTGTTTTTTTCTCCCTTGTTTCTGTTTGTTTGTATTTTCCTGCAGTTCATCTTGCAATTTTGGTATTCATTATTCTTTTTTGGTTTTGGTTTTTATTTCAAGGGGTTAGGGGGGCATTTGTTTTCCTTGAATCGTCAACTGTTAGATTTGAAGATTATGCATACATTGGGGTTTACGGAATGAATGGCTCGGATCATCATAATTAGCTCTTACTGGGCCTTTTGAATTGCATGAGAATCCTCGTATGAGGGGATCATGTTTCTTCTTTCCGGCAATCTCCCTTACTCTTTTTTGCATAATAACCTAGTGCAATGTCTTGTGAATATGCCCTAGAAATATTCCAGATATTAGAAAATAGTTTGACGTACTATTTTCAGTAGTATATTGCGGGAATAACTATTTAGTTTGTTCAAACCTGCTAATTTTCTATACTGGATATGCAGGACTCTGTCTGGGGTCAAAATGAAGAAAGAGTACAAAGAATTCATTGAAGCAAATAAGTGAGCTCTTTTCTAAATTTCTTTCATCTTTTTTGTTGTTATTGTTATTATTATTTAGGGTTCGTTCACACTTAGAAGGCTTGTTTGTGCCCACAACTAGTTGATTCAATTTTGTTTCTTCCAAAGTGGCTTTAGTTGTATAAAACCCTGTCAGCCTACAGTGATCCCATGATCTTCCATCAACTGCACCTTAAATTGCACATTTGAGGTTTTTTAATATATCAATTTTTGAGGCCCCAATTTCTGTTTCCTTTTCCCCTCATTTTCCATGGTATCTTTTTTGAGAATATGTGCGCATCACCAAATGAGATTTCATGCGTATTATTCATTAGGTACATTCTTCTACCGATGAACATTCAATACTATTGCTTCTATTGTCAATTTTGGTCTACCCCTCTCTCCTTACTGTATCCCTCGAGTACAACCGCATCACTCTTCCTAACTACCACCTCGGTCGATCTAAGATAAACGCGGTCCAAAACACTTTCATCTATTTTCTCTAATCTCATCCATTCGGCAATAGTTTTCATTTCTAATTCTATTGTGCAAAGTCTCACCCGCATAATACATATTCATCTCAACATTCTCATTTAGCTCACAATTTTTACTTCAACTTTGTTGGTATCTTCCGGTCGCACCACAATTCCGAAGCACACCGCCTTATGATCCATCCAACTTGTACTCTATGTGTTACATGATCTTCCAAAATAGGAAAGATCACTTCGTCAACTCTGGACTTTGACTACCGCTAAACCTACATTCCAAGCACTTTGTTTTACTTTTACTCATCCTAAATACCCTTAACTCTAATGCTTCTCTTCGAGTTTCTAGTTCATGCAATTCCATCTACTAAGACAATATTATTTGCAAAAAAACATACACCACGGGATATCATCCTAAATATGTCTAGTCAATTTTATAATGAAGGCAAAAAAGATGAGGGCTCAAAACAAACCCCTGATGCTCTACTGTGATTGGAATTTGCTGGTTTCCCTATTGGAGACCTCTAATAGTGGCAGCAGCACCTTCATGCTTGTCTTTAACAAATCTATGTACCAATTTGTCAAAACCCTTTCTCTTTTAAGACCCACCATAAATAACATCTCTACGCAACTCATCTTTGGTTTTTCTAACTCTATGAAAACCACATGTCCCTTTTTTCTCTCTCTCCAATATTGCTTTTATAATTCATCTAATGCATATAAACCCAAAACCCAAACTAAGTCTCCAATATTGTTGTCATCTTTCTTGGGCGATGCTCATTAACTATTTCTTACAACTTGATGGTATGGCTCGTCAATTTGATACCTATATACTCCCTCTGTCCCAATTTGTTTGCTCGCTTTGGGAAACGTGTATTTTTGTAGATGTTAAAAAATATAATTTTGTATAATATTTTAAAAAAAATTTTACACCAAATTAAAGTACTCAATGAGCACTTTAATTTGGTATAAAATAAATTAAAAAATAATATAGAGAAATATATTTTGTAAGGGTTTGAAATTGCACGTATTTCCATTATGAGCAAACAAATTGAGACGGAGGAAGTAATTATTGCAACTTTGAATATCCCATTTTTTTCCTCTTACATTCAGGTACTAAGATATTCTTTCTCAACTCATCAGACATCTTTCTAGTCAAATAGTCTGATTGAACAACTTTGTCAACAATGATATCCAATGTCATCTAGACTGTGACAAACCTCAAAAGAAAAACCACCTATAGCTCCTAAAGCTTGGCACGACTTACTCTTTCCTAGCACATTCGCCACATCATACTTTTGAGTTCTTTGATAAAACATACTTCATCCGTTTCAAAATAATAGTCCAATTTGAAGCAACAAGTTGAACATAATATATTTTTTTCAAAGAAAACGTTAAAACTTTTTTTATGAATTAAAAGAGTTCATTGATATCTAAGAAATTGCAAAAAAAAAAGATTTTTTCTTGAAAAAAATGCAATTTTTGTAACTTATCGTTTTACAAACTGAAGTACTATCATTTCAAGACGGAGAGAGTAAAAGCATGGCTCCCATTCCTACTAGAAGCATTCAAACCCTCTTCATGTAGGTTTTCCACTTTTCCTCCTCTTTTTTTTTTTTTGATTACCACTTTTCCTCCTTCTCATTCAATACTTTTATCAAAGCAGTTGTTCTATTTTCAATTAATGAAAACCAGCCCATTTCTTTTTCAGACGAAGGTTATGACTCATGACAAGAATGCCACTTTGGAGAGAAAACACATCTAATCCAAGTATTGGCCTAATATTTGCACCATCCACTCTGCCTTGCTAGCTCTCTTTTTTGGAGTAGGCAGCTCGAAAAGATTTTTCTTGTATTCCTTGTTACTACTATCAAGTTTTGTCTTTCAACCACTTTTGCATGTGCATGATCCCATCTGATGATCCATTGATCTTCTGGTCGTGCTTAATAATTGTAAATAAGGTAATAAATTTATGCGAAAAGTAGTACTGTTTTCTTTGATGATCCATTGATCCTCTGGTCGTGCTTAATGATTGTAAATAAGGTAATAAATTTACGCGAATTTTTTTTCTCAAACCTAATTTCAAACCTTCAACCCCGCTAAATGGGTTTGGATTGGACTAGTTCTGTGTCTATATTGACAATTCGAACTTTTTGTACCTATTGTTTGGGTAAAAATTTATATTCGTCGATTGTAGTGAGGAGAATGATCTACCTAGTTAACGCGAAAAGCTAAAAACCTACTCTCTCCGTCCCATAAAGTTTGGTCCCTATGAAACTACATACAATTTTCAAACTAAAAAATGTATTTACCAAAGATTTTTTTGAATTTTTTTTACGCCATGTAAAAGTTCTCAATGAAATCCATTAAACAATATCTATATTGACTAAAAAATTATTTTCATAAGTACATTATTTTTTATTAATTTAAAAATTACACGTTTCATAGAAACCAAATTTTATGGGACGAAGAGAATAATAAATAATAACTCACCCTGAGTGAAAAGAAGCCTTACCACTAGTCATTGTACTATGAAACATCACTTCGAAGATATAAAAACTTACTCCCTCCGTCCCATAAAGTTTGATCACTACGAAATTACGTGCAATTTTCAAATTAAAAAATAATGTATTTACCAAAATAATTTTTGAATTTTTTTTGCATCGTGTAAAAGTTCTCGATGAAATCTATCAAACAATATCCATATTGACTAAAAATTATTTTCGTAAGAATATTATTTTTTAGCTTGAAAATTACACATAGTTTCGTAGTGATCAAACTATATGGGACGTAGGGAATATCAATTAATGTCTTGTATAAATCAAATGCGTATCCTGTGAACGAACATTCGGGATCCATTCTTATTATCTTAAAACAAAATTAATTAATTAATTAGTAGATTAACAAATAGCTAAGGTATTTCTCGATCCACTGATTATTTTGACCTATTGACCGACCACAACTTCTATAGAACAATTATGTATGTGAAATTTGTCCGATTCTAGTTTTTTTTTTCCCCCAATATTTCTACCATCAATGCCGCTAATTTTCTTGTTGCACATAAAAAATACTTCTTTTTAGATTTACATGAAAGAAAAAACGAATTCTCTCGTTTTCATTTTCCAGGCCGGCCCATTCAGCCTAATCTTACAATTAAATAATTTTCTCTATATTTTTTTCAAAAGAATAAAAATTCATCTTGTTTCAATTGATTGACTAATTTATTTATCTTGACGAGAATTTTTTTAAAATTTATAATTATGAGAAAATTTTAAAAAAAATTCTAGACAAAAAAATAATGGCATGGCATTAATGCCATTCAAAAAGAATGAATGCCATTTAAAATAATAATTATGAGATAAATTACACGTGTATACACTTTTACGACTAAAAAAAGCTAAACAATTGGTGATTGGTGGGGTCAGGATCTTACAGCTGGCAATGTTTGTTGTGTTTGCGATGGGTGAGAGGAGGAAGAGGAGCGAGAAGATTGAGAAACCCAAGCCAACCACCTCGACACCACCCCGGCCTCTCTCTCTCCTCCGCCTCTCTCCTCCCACCTCCGCTGCCGCCGGTTGTTCCCGCCGCCGTAGTTATTACTCAACCTACTTAACCCCGTGATTTCCGACACGCTTCTCTCATTCATTACGCTCCTGCCACGATTAATGTCCTGCACTGATGGCCGAGATCCCGAGGCGGCCAGTAATCCACGGCTGTCGCTCATTATCATTTCCGACCGTAGATACAATAGATCCGACGGCTGTACGTCACTCCACCGGTATTGAAACCCTCCCACACCACCACCGCCGCCCCCGCCCCCGCCCCCGCCGCCCACTATAATCCTGTGCTCCAACCGCCGCCGATCCAAACTCGTCCTTTCCTCATCTAACGTTAATAGCATCCCATCTTTCCTTCGATCGAAACATCCAACGCTAATTGCTTCCTTTGACTTCTTCTTTGATGTCATTTGGTCTGAATGAATTAACTTGTGCTCAGTCCAAAAGAAAAATAAATAAATAAACTTGTGTTTAATACAATCGCTAAATTTACAACAGTTGTTCAACTCAACAAGTGAAAAATAAAATAAAAAATAGGACCACAAAATACTCCATAAATCAAATTAGGGGAATGTTTCTTTTACTGTTTTGTTTTAAATTTAGACAAAAGTAAAATTATTTCTCTTGAGAAAATGCTAAACTCAGCTAAAAGAGTATTGACTAGTGAATAATATGTAGGAGATATTGATATCCGAAAAAATGCATTAGTACCCGTCAAAGTGTATTGAAAACGGAATTTGTTTGGCAAATAAAATCTTTTTATCCAATGACGATTAGACGGAAGTTAGCAAGACTCTTTATTATTTTTGAGACTTCATGGCAGGATAGAACTTTTAGACTATTTGAACAAAAAGTCGAAAAAAAATCGATAAGAGAAATGGACATTTTTAAAAACGGATAAAAAAAGGAAAGTGATTCCATACCCCAAATTGATAACGATTGTGAAAATCAATTACCATAAAAATACTGTAGCTGTTTAAAAACTTTTTCGTCCTTCAAATTATTTTTGGTTGCAAATTTTACATCTAACGAAAATTCAAAAAATAAATACTACCGAATAACTGACCCAAAAATTCAGGAAGCTTGGGAGTCCATCCGTCTAACGATCTCCTCGTCGTCAGATTCTCCGCGCCATTGTTTTCCTCACCTCCTTTCTCCACCACAATCTGCAGAAAACCACCGTTACTCTTCCCTCTCTCTCCAGCCGACGAATGCCTCCCGGAGACTCGCCGCAAAATTTCCACCTCCGCCACCTCCTCCGGCTGCGGCGGAAGAGGCTCGTGTTGGCCTATTACTTTGGCGACGACGTCATTCAAGAGCAAAATGTCTTCTGGATCTACGCGGTAACGACAGAGAGGGCAAGTGGAGTGGGCGTCGAGCCACGTATCGACGCACTCCACGTGGAAAGCGTGCTTGCATTTCGGCAGCAGTTTCAGCACCTCTGTCGGCTCGAAACGGTTCAAGCAGACCGCGCACTCTAACCCGTCCTTCGCTCCTCTCAACGATCCGAACCGGAAAATCGGCAGCGACTCTATCACCGTCCGATCGACGCCTGAGTTTTTCCTGTCCGTTACCGACGGTACCCCATGTCCTCTCGAATTATTCGAGTATCCGTTTCCGTTTTCCCTTTTGCAATGTTTGGCGTAGAGGAGTAGGAGGAAAGTGATGGAAAACAACGTCGTTAAGACGCCGACTACGACGGCTATGCTTGGCTTGAATGGGGCCATGCTGGATCTCTCTTGAGGCGGCGGTGGTGGAGGAGGAGAGGGAGGATTTGCGGTGTTTTCGCTGTGGTGGGCGGTGGTCGTGAGGTGTAATTTGGTGGTTTTGGTTCTATCGGCAAGTACTGTAATGGAATTAGCACCTAAGAAATAGAATAGGATGAGGGTTTTGAATGATAGTACCATGAGTAGTCTGAATAGGCCCATTTTTCTGGTCCCCTTGGTAATCTTCTAGGATTTGTGTTTATAGGTTGGAACTTTGGAGAGAGAGAGAGAGAGAGAGATTATGGCAGATGGGAGAGAGGAAAAATACAAAGAAGAGGACACAAATGGAGGGTTAACAAACTTGGTTGATTTTGTTGGGAAAATGAAGGGTCGGTTTTCGATAATTGGATGTTTGGACCAGTTTACCAATACTTTGAATAAGTTGGGGACTCTGCAGACTGTAGGTAGCGACCGGACGTAACTCCGAGTGACACAAAGGCTTAAAAGGGAGGAGGGGGATGGGAGCAAAGGGAAGAAGAGCCAAATGGCAACAGAAAGTGAAAGGAAGGGAGATTTTATTGACTGATAATTGGATACTATATCTGACGAAGAAAAAAGAGATTCGTTGGGGAGTGTCCAAAAAAATGCATAAAGGGCTACAGAGGAGAGGAGTACAATCAAATCACATGATGATGAATGGCTGTTACGACAAGGATGGGAGAAGAAGGGGGTTGGAAGCAAAAAGTAAAAACAGAAAGTGACAAGAAGAGAGACTCAAATCACTCAATTCATTTATAGCCAAAAAAATAAAGGGACCCCGGGTTCAATCTCAGGACTTTCCGTCCCTTAGCAACGGCAGGCTATGTCAACTCATTTGAATTTTTCATTTTGACAAATAACAGTTTAGATGGAGAATGTATTTTTCTCGGTAAGAATATATTTTTATCGGTAGAAATACATCAGCAAATCTAAATCGTTATTTTGCAAGATGGACAATTTAGATGCTGGGTTGACAGCACTTGCCGTCTCTGAAGGATTGCATAGCCCCCAATTGCCCGGGTTCCTATAGCGCCCTCAGCATGGCACCCCGTAGTGCTTATTCGAATCGTTCGTCTCAGTAATTAAAGGTTTGATTTAAATAAACTCTACAAGACCCGATTTCCGAGAGAGAGAGAGAGAGAGAGAGAGAGAGAGAGATTCATCAATCATTCAGTACGGATTAATGGGAGTACAAAAACTGCATGAAAAAAGCTATGGAGTTAAATTCACATAGCAGCGAAACAGGGAATGGGAGCTGGGAAGAGAGAGAGAGAGATGAATGGCCGTATGTGAAACAGTGGTGAAAGAAACCAGAGGGAAACAGTAATTGACAAATGTTGGGGGCTTCATCACTGCTCAATGGGGTCCAGCTGAACCGGTGGAAATTTTTAGAGGGACGGCTGTTGTTTCGGATTTTGACCCTTTACCGTTCTTTTTGGCAATCCATCGAACATGTGGTGCAGCGGTGGGAGTAATCTTTTCCAATGGATGAGAGTGTTTTTTCTTTTTCTTCAATTTGTAATCTTTAATTATCAATAATAATAAAAAGTGCTAAAGTTCCATCATCTAGATAAGCTTTATAGTGTAATGATTCAAATATTTAGGGTCGTTCAACTAGGTTTCGGTTTTTTTATTTGAAAAGTTTTAAAATCAGCCCATCAAGCATTGTTAAAATTTAATGGTGTACTCAAATATGCGAAACGTGTATAGAAATATATAGAAGTGGACGCAGGATTTAGTATCAACGGGGTCAAGTATATAATAAATTCAATATAATACTTAACCAAAAGATATTTAATATATATATATATATATATATATCAATCCCGTTCTACTAATGACTCCCTCAAACTCTTAATTTGTGGACCTCATGGATCGGGGTCGAATATCAACAATTCAAACCGTTTAATGTATTTAAAATGGTTTTTAAGGATTACCTCGAGGATTTGTTCAAAAAAAATACCTGGAAGGGCTTCATTCGAGCATTTTACGATAAACTATACATGTACGGTTCTTATGAAAAACTATTCAAATGAAATCCTTTTGAATATTGTTTTTTGGTGATTCCTCACGTTGGCCATGAAAAACATATTTTAAACACATTGAGCGGTTCGGATCGTCGAAATTTTGTTCGGAAAATAAAAAAAATGGGTGGTCCTAACGGAGGAGATCCGTGAGGGAGTCCTTAATAGAACATATTCCTATATATATATACCCTCCAAACTCCCGTAATTTAGTAAAATCTAGACCTCATTGATCCCAATCGAATTTCAATAATCCGAACTGTCCAATGTATTTAAAAAGTGTTTTTTAGTGCCCCCGCGAGATTATTTACAGTTTTGCGAAAAATTGTTCGGATCAAGCCTTTCTCGGTATTTTTTTTGCTGATTTCTCGCGGTGCACTAAAAAACACATTTTAAAGACATTGGACGGTTCGGATCGTCAAAGTTCGATCAGGATCAATGAGGTCCGGATTTTACTAAAATCAGGGAGTTTGGAAGGGAAGTAGATTGTATTATATATATATATATATATATATATATGTGTGTGTGTGTGTGTGTGTGTGTGTGTGTGTGTGTGTGTGCAAAAGTGGTATGTCATATCGTTTACAACTTGCCCCAACGGTTTTTCATATTTTGAAACTGATTCATGATAGCTTCATTTGCAATAGTAACAAAAATCTTTTGCTCAATGTACACAACCAAACTATCTTGCATACACTGGTCAACCATTCTGTTACGAAGTCGGTCCTTCACAATCTTCATTGCAAAAAATGCTCTCTCCAAAAAAAAGGAAAAGATTAGAGGTGATCCGGAAAAATTATTTAGGCATAGTTATGGAGTATTTATTTTTTGTTACTTGGGGCAAGATTAGAAAATAATCTATAAGGTATGGGGGCAAAATTATCAAAATACCTAAAATTATATATACACGCCAGTAAGAAATTTCGATCCAGCGGGGTCAGCTTGCCCTTATATGGGGCGCTCTTGGGAATATGAGTAAAGTATTCTTCTTGTCTGACCCTAAAATGGCTCTTTTGACTTTTTAAATGGATGTATGTGAGTAAAATGATATGTTTCGTAAAGCTTGAAAAACCAAAAAGTTGAATAATTCAGTTAGGCATTGTTCTAGAAATTGGCTTAATCAGAATTGCTATTTTTTTTTGGGTCATTAATCATTCCTAATTTATTACATAGCGAGGGGCAGAATGAGACACGATTCTGATATACAATGTAGGGCATCCAAGAGCTCTATCGCATGAGCTAGCCACCATTAGCAAATCAGAATTACTTTAAGTTTGCTTTTTGAGTTGATGTATTGTAAAAACCATAGCATGTCTTGTAAAACACTATGAATCCGTTTTTTAAGTCAGCTTCTGGAACAAATTCAAGTAGAACGACGTTAGAGACAATATTGTCGCAAACATCTCATTCAACAAAACATTCGGAATTGCGGAGGAGGGGACTTGGCTGTTGAATCTCCAATTGGACGAATCACACACAAATTGCAGAATTTGTGAAATATTTTTCGAGGGGATTAGACAAGATTTATTGTTGTACAATTAATTTATTAATCAAATATAGGAGTATATCTTATTAATACTCCTAAAAATTCGACGTGCATATAAGAGTGTCCAAACACGAGTTATCGAAAAATAACCACAATTGCAATCTTATCGGTCTTCATTGTTTAATTAAATACTATTTTTGGATGGCCGGAATCTTGAATAAGAATAAAAATATAATTATTGGAAATCAAAGTCCCAAAAATTTACTTTGGTAGGAATAAATATATGAAAACTATGAATCAAACTCCAAACGAGGGATCAAATTACCATGAGGTAAGACAGGGATCAGATCTCCAAACGAGTGATCAAATTATCATTTAATTTGAGAATGCGATTTCTGGTTGAATATGTCACCATAAATTATTTCTTGTCTATTCCAAACATTAGAATCATGGACATATCGCATCACATTCATATTCACGTCTCCTTCAAGCATTGGAATTGTGGAACCAGACATCACATTTATAGTCCTCTTCAAAATTTATGTCATCCAAACTGGACATTGGGATCAGTTCCAAGATACAATAATGAAATCATCGAAAACCTTCTATTGCCAAGTTGGCAGGCTTGGATTTTTCCTAAATTAAACCAAGTATTCCTGACACTTTGATACAAATAAATTGGGTGTTACCCTTAACTAGCAAATAGTACCCCCACTACATATCTTCAAAATCCAATAATGTCTATGAAATAAATGTGACAGAGTTGCTTCTGCAACTAGTGTAACCCCAATTATGAGGAGTTTTTCAGTGCCAAGTGGACACCATTTTACGTAGTGTTTAAGCGCACATCTCGGTTATTCAAAATATTTTTGGACATCTCAAATTTAGCAAGAAAGAAAGAGAGAGAGAGAAGGGGATAAATCTGAACCATTCAAAAGTGTTTTGGACAATTGGATATGCATGCAAAGGCACCATGTGTTGCCCGCACAGCGTACAAATTTTTTTCCCCAATTATTGAGATCTACTGCTGCTGCTTAAATGCCTTGTGTTTATTAGGGAAAAATTGAAAGTTACAAACGTCCGACTCAAAATGTAAAAGGACCACTAGCAAGAAATGGTGTTTGGTGTTCTGATGTTGTCTAATGTATTGACTTTTTAAACCCTTTTTATTTTGAAAGAAAAAAAAAATCAACTTTTGCCATAAAGTTTTTTTTTTTTTTAAAATGTTCTCCACTTCACTCATTGGTCTTGCATAGAGGACCGAGAAAACCTAAAAAGATGTAGGCTCATATTTTTAAGTAAAGGATTTCATTATTTATTACTCCCTATTTTTTGGGGTATTTCATAGTAGATGATTCAATTTTGTTTATTACTCTTAATTTAAAGTCTAAAACAGAATTTTGTTGCTAACAGGTTTAAATGGTGACAAAACTACGTTGCACATACATATGTAACTAATGCCACATAACCATTCAATATGATGCACAAAAAAATCAACTCGTAATTGGCTCTTACAAGAGAAATTTTCTCCGAATAACTACGTATTACATGTCCCAATTTACTGTGCAGCCATGCAACCTAAAGTCGTGGTTAGTTGGCTTCTTTTTTTTCTTTTTTTTTTTTTTCTGAATTAAACATGAACAGCTATAAGCATAAGCAAATATAATTTTACGGTGTCATGATAAATAAATATAAAAACATTTTAGAACTGATCTACTTTGTGTATGTGGGAAAAGACTAAATTAAAATTAAAAAATAAAAATACCCACCATGATTCCCAGCTTGATTCAACCAATAAAGTGAAATTGTCCGAGTCCAAGGAGACCTCACATAGTGATTGGGAGACTTTAATCTATGCTTTGATTTCTTAAGTACATGTGGGATTTCTGATAATCCTTTTCCCGACATTGACTTAATTAGATATTACCAACTAATCACGATTAGGTCATGTAACAATATTCAATGACCTAATATGCCACTTTAGATTAAGTTCTTCTGACACTTCAATCTTTTTCCAGTACTGTTCTGTCTGGATTTTAATAAGGTTTATAATGTGGGGATGATTTTTTCTTCATAACTTAGATGTTTAGTCCAATTTACGCCCACTTTGATTAATGCCTAATTTCACTGCTCGCTTGTTGTGAGCCAGAGCAAAGCTCCATATGAACTAGTCTAAAGGAGTTAATAATACTAAAGTTCGAACTGTTCGTTGCCTAACAAATCTGAGACGTTCAGCCCAACATCCATGTTGTTTCCAAAGGGACAACACCCTCCCCAATTCTAGGTTTCGAACCTGAAATATTAAGAGAGAGTAAACTCTTAAGTCTCAAGTTTTCGATCAACAGGCAAACACTTTGGGTTTATAATATGGAGATGTTGGGACTTTAACTTAGGCAGAACCAGGCAGCAAAAAGAAAGTTGAAATTAATACTACAATATTATCACAAAAGAAACATAAAAAGAACAAAAAACAGATTCTCCGGTCTATAAGAGGGGTAGGGACTGGATGGGGGTTGTTATTCATTTGTGAGTGTTTATCAAGCCTACCTTAATACTTGGAATGTTTGATTTTTTTTAGACCTTATTCACACTTGATAGGGAAAGAGTCAGGATTTTTAATCAGAATGTGTCGAATGGATATTAATAAACGCAAATGGGATTCGTTTATTTGGCATCCTCAAATGAATTTTATCGAAGTCCGCTATACTACTTTTCTAATTTTCTAGATATCAATTGCATTTGTTTCTAAATTTGTGTGCATTTGTCCCCAAGGAGCAAGCAGAACAAAGACTCTCTCTCTCTCTCTCTCTCTCTCTCTCTCTCAGGATTTGGTTTCCAGGACTACTAGCGCAAACAAGATTGGCAAGGACTATATGAAAATTTTACCCTAAAAAAAAAAAAAAAAGAATAGATCGATGATCAAGCTCAGTTGCTTTATCAACACATTTACCACCAAGATAATTCAACCCTCTCCCACCTTTTCTGTCTATCCTCGGATAAGGACGCGTGTCCTACCTAATTCAATAATTAGTATAATGGAGAAGGGAAAGATCTTTTTTTTTAAATAAAAAAAAAAAACCTAAATTGGGCTATAGCCATTGGTTGAACGTCCACGTTAGCCACCTTTGGACCTTTTTTTTTAAAGCATTATGGCCTCCTTTGGCTAATACAAAAAACTAGTTTTTTGAATTTTGTCTTTATTCAATTTTTTCTTGTATTTATTAATTTTTGGTTGATTTTGATGGTTTCTTCGTTTGTCTCGACAAGAAGAATCTAAAAAGTATAAAATTATTAACCAAAATTAAAGTTTTGTGAATAACGACGAAAAATTATGGCAAAAAACCGGTTTTTTGGTTTATTTTTCGTCTTTATTCACAAAACTTTAAGTTTGGCTAATACTTTTATACTTTTTAGATTCCTCTCGTCGAGACAAGTCAAAAAATCACAAAAAAAATTAACCGAAAACTAACAAATGCAAAAAAAAAAAAAATTGAATAAGGACAAAAACAAAAAAAAAAAACTAGTTTTTTGTATTTAGCCAAACCACCCTAAGGAAGAATCACCTATATGTGAAGAAAGACAAATGCTCCTTCAGACAGACAGAAATCCCATACTCGTAGGGCATTGGATGGACATTAGAGCTTACTCGATCGGTACTTCAAGCTCTGTCTCCCTACTCAAAATGCTCAGGATTCATTGATTGTTGCTTTGTGGACCGATCAGTGTGTGTGTGCGAAATGACTTTAAACCATGCTGTCTTCATTTTTCTTTAGAGGTTTGTAATATATACGCTTAATGTGTGGTCCAAATTGTACCATCTCATAAATATTCATAACATGTTGATGCGTTTCGTAACTTTCATACTAAAAACATTTATTTTTTCAGCAATATGATTCATAACATTTTCACTATAAATCATATTTGGTTCTCACGACTTTTCAGTAGTTAAATTCATAATATTTTTCTTTGAAAATCATAATATATTAATGATTTTCGTAGCTTTTATAGGAGTGTGTTATCTGTAGTACACACCTAAATAGGAGTGTGTTATCTGTAGCCTTTCCCCTTTTTCCCTTATGTTTTTCTTGTTTTCTAGGACCAATATCAGTACTGTCTTGTAAACTTTCTTAACATCGAACTACCATCCACCGGGTATTTAGGAGTTCTTCCCTCCTTAAATTTCAACTTCGATTCTTCTTGTCAGTAACTCTTAGTCCCACCTCATCCCGCGTCTATACATTCAAAAGTGTCGTAGGAGAGGGACTGCAGGGATTGATTTGAGATGAGCGCAAACTGGTCCGAGATACAAATTGTTACTGTCACAAAACCATCCACTGGGAGGCAGAAAGTCGCCAAAATCTAGTTATGTCAATGTCTCCTTGACCACAATTAATTATCCCCACATGTACTAAAGTGGTTAAATAAATCTATAAGTATAGATTCAAGCCCTTCCAATCAATAGGTGAGGTCTCCTTGCACCCTTTCTCTTTGGATTGAATACATCGGAATCTCGGTTGATGTCTTTTAATTACGACACACACATATAAGGCATTATCAACAGGATGGGTATTTAAGTTCTCCTTTATTTTTGGGGAACTCAACATGCACCCATTTAAAATCTAAAAGAGTCAATTAATTATGTGCAATGGAAGATCCAGAAAATTGAAGTATAGGAGACACTTTTCAATCGTAATCTTGGAAAAAAATAACCACGGGTAGAGCACAACCAAATAATACCAAACTTAAACATTTTTTACTACGCATAAAAATAATCTAATACTTTTTTTTTTACAAAAATTTTCTAACACGAGTACAAAAATCACTGTATTCTACACATAAAAGTGTAATTTCTTAAGATTGTAAGAAACTTGAGACATATGGGGTGACAACTAATGTAATTTCATAATGAGATAAGTGAAAAGGAGTAAGAAAAAACAGAGGTAATACTGTAATTTGGGGTTTTCAGATCCGGGCTTCTGACGACGGCGGCGGCTGCTTCGGACGGGTGACAGCTCCGACGATGGCGGCGGCGTTCTTCTTTTTTCCTGTATTTTTCTTTTTTGTGTTTTTTTTGGGTTGTTTTGGCCGGTTTTTTTGGGTTGTTTTGTGGCCGGTAGTTTGTTGTACACGGTTTTGGCCGGTGATTTTGGATTAATAATATTCTTTCTATTTCTCAAAAAAAAAAAACAGAGGTAATAGTGAAAATATTAAAAATTCAGGGAATGCGGGTAGGGATGGAGCCAGGATTTTAGGTTAATGGGGTAAAAAATTAGATCTGTATGCAAGTTATTTTTCTATTTGCTCATGCAAAGAAATAACTAACTTAAGAGGTTAACTATAACGTAGATAGACAATGGAACATATATTCTTGCTTTGTAATTGGTCCCCATGACTTATTATATTTCAAAAATAACGTACAATAGCCTCATTTGTAATACTGTCAACTCTCAAAAAAAAAAGGAAAAAACTTGATCTTTCTATGCATTTTAAGCTGGGGCAATTTATGAAATTTTTGAGGAGTCAAAATTGCAAATTTAGCTCCAAACTATCAAAAATGATATTCGCACTTCCACTATATTTTTTCAAATATTTTAGTTTTTTATCATCAACTTTTACCAATATGTTGGTTAATTATAGTTCCCGTTATAAGGGTCCGTGAAGAACGTTTAGTGCGCATTGTTGGCTTCTACATTTCATCGCCGTGATCCGAAATATTTAGTTTTAGAGTTTATTGACCCCTGCTTCTCGGTCCCCTCCCTCTCCCTAGACCTCATCCTTTCCTCTTACGGTTAGAAAGCGGGAAAATGACCTATTGGGAGTGGTTTGGCTTCTAGGTCAAGTTCAATCTCAAGCTAATTCTCACTCTCCAGCTAGCACGACTCTTGGCATCACTTTTCCAGTAAGAAATTGATAACCATATGATCAAGAGTATATCTTTCATCTTAGAGTTCAATTTTCTAAATCATAATAACTATTTGATAACCATATGATCGAGCTATATCTTTCGTCTTAGAGTTTAATTAGCTAAATCATACTATTTCACTTTTATTTTACAAAATACGTAATTTATTGAAGTGACTAATTATATCTGATCAATTTGGTTTCTGTCGGTGTGATTTACTTAGGGAACTCTACAAATTGAACGATGCAAATCATGATGACAAATCTAGATACAACGTATGTGCCTCGATAGTCCATTGGCATGTTCCCAATGTTTTTGGGGGTTGTTGAACCAACATCGAGACAAGAAGGGGGAAAGTAGTAATTGCACAAGGTCCACCTCTAGCTAGCTACCAAGTCACATAAAAAGGAGGATGATGGAAATGAGAATAACAGAAATTGATGCTAATTATTGAGTGAGTTGTCACATGGAAATTGGATATATCAGGTGGTTGAAGATGGAGTATAAGGCGGGGGAAGAAAATCTTTCTAGTAAAGGGGACTGAAAAGTACAAGAAATAACGAAATAGGGTTTTGATTTCACATCAAAATGATTGAGGATGGCTGCCTACGAGATGGAAGCTAGGTTGGTCCCTTGACTTTGGCTACCATCCCACACCACAATAACAAGGTTTATTTCATTTTTTATGAAAAACATAATATATATTGGAGTGACAATAATATCTGATTAATTTCGTTTCTCTCAGACAACTCTATAAACTGAACGGTGCAAATCATTATGAAAAAATCTTTGTGGAACTCACCATTGCACCTCAATAGTGCATTGGCATGCTCCCAATGTTTATGGGAGTTGTTGAACCAACGTCGAGACAAGAAGGGGGAAAGTACGAGTGCAAATTCACAAAACCCTAACTTTGACCGATGGAAAAGGTGTGGGGTTCGCGGAATCAATACACTTTTCGATAATTATGGTATTAGTTTGTGGTGGACCCACACTCTTTTTACCATTCAGAGTAAGGGTTTTATTCACCACTAATGTTAAATACCCAGAAAAATAGCACATAATTTACCCAAAGAACAGCAATGAGTAGCTGAGATTCGCTCCCAAGGGAATCTGAGCCACTTATTACTCTTTTCTAGGTAAATTCCGTGCAATTTTCCAGGATACGTAGCATTGGTGTTTGTTCACTCTCACTAAATGACATTGAACAAGTTTGCACACGGGAAGGCACATGTAATTACGCAAGGTCAACCTCTAGCTACCAAGTCACATAAAAAGGAGGATGATGAAAATGAGAATAACTGAATAACAGAAAGTGATGCCGTTTACCTTTGGCCAAAAAGAAGATTATTGTTTTTTGGATTTTTCGTTTCTTTTTTATTCAATTTTTTTTTTTTTTTGCATTTGTTAGTTTTGCGTCAAGATTTTGTGGTTTCTAGATTCCTCTCAGCAAGACGAATCTAACAAGTATAAATTTATGGTCAAACCAATTTTTTTTTAATAAAGCCGAAATACTTAGATTATTGGCCAATAATCCAAGGCCAATAATCTAAGTATTTCGGCTTTATTAAAAAAATTGAGTTTTGACCATAACTTTATACTTGTTAGATTCATCTCGCTGAGAGGAATCCAGAAATTACAAAATCTTGACATGTAAAACTAACAAATGCAAAAAAAATTGAATAAAGACGAAACGAAAAAACAAAAAAAAAACCATAATCTTCTTTTTGGCGAAAGGAGTTCAAGTGAGTGAGTTGTCACTTGGAGAGTGGATACATAGATAAGGAGGATGGCTGCCTACGAGATGGAAGTTTAAGGTTGGTCCCTTAACTTTGGCTACCATCCCACGCCACAATAGCAAAGTTTAGTCAAGTTTATATTAAAAGCTAGCAACTTACAAACAATATAATTCATACTCCCTCTGTCCCAATTTGTTTGCTTGCTTTAGGAAACGTGTATTTTTGCAAATGTTAAAAAATGTACTTTTGTATAATATTTTTAATTTTTTTTACACCAAATTAAAGTACTCAATGAGCACTTTAATTTGGTATAAAACAAATTAAAAAATAATATAGAGAAATATATTTTGTAGGGGTTTGAAATTGCACTTATTCCCATTGTGAGCAAACAAATTGGGATGGACATTTTCATTAGGAATCTTAACATTTGTTTCCTGTAACTTTTCAGCAATAAAATTCTTAACATTTTTCCAAAGTTAGCTCATAAATTATGGAGGCCAGAAGCGTATCGCTTGAATGAGGCCTCGCTTTATTTTTCATATAAAAGTTGGTCTACAAATATTTTCATTAAATTTTTTAAAAAAAAAAAGCAATTACAAAAGATTTATTCTTACAAAATATAAACATATATTTCGAAAATTTATGGGTAATTGGAGTGATGGATCATTTACGTTGCAAAAATAAAAATTTGGGGGTTAATGGAGGTAATTATTTTCCTAATTCCACCGTTCCTATCACCCAATGTTTAAAAAAAAAAAAAAGAACCCTTGGCCAATGGCCAAATCTTACTCACACCCATTATTTGGGTGTGTATAATACACACCCCTATAAAAGTTCAAATTTTTTGCAAAAGTTACAATTTTTTTTGTAAAAGTTATGAATTTTTTTGTAAAAGTTACGATTTTTTTCACAAAAGTTATGAGACACACCAAAATGTTACAAATCATAAAAAATGTTACGAATCATATTGCTGAAATGTTATGAAAAACTAAAAAATGTTACGATTGCCGATGGGGTGACACAATCTAAACCATACAATAGGTGCATATGGTACACCCAAATAAGGGATCTGTATTGTAGCCATTTCCTTTCAATTTTGCCATCAAATGTTTTTCGTCCCCTAAATTCCAATTGGGCCTATTTTGTGTAGAGGAGGCTTAGTCTAAATATATTTGGGCCTAATATATACACATTTATATAGGGGTCCTTAGGAATTTTGGGGCCTTATTTTTTTAGTTATTTTTGGAGGCCCAAAGCCCATGCTTCCTTTGCTTCCCTTGTAAGCAGGCTCTGCATTTTTCCCTAAAAATTATAGTAACATATTGGTGAGTGTCATAATTTTTATAATAAAATTTGTAACATTTTGAATGCGCATATACTCCCTCCGTCCCTTTTTAAATGAGTACTTTGGGAAATGTGTATTTTTGTAGACATTAAAAAATGTACTTTGGTATAATATTTTTAAATTTTTTTGCACCAAATTAAAATACTCAATGAGCACTTTAATTTGGTATAAAGAAAATTAAAAAATTATATAGGGAAATGTGTTTTTTAGGGATTTGAAATTGCACGTATTCCCAAGGTACGCACTTAAAAAGGGACGGAGGGAGTAATATACACCCAAATAAAAATGTGTATTGTAGCCTTTCGGCCTTTGCCTTAATGAAATCAGCCATACTGTGCTTACTTTTGGACATTCCAAAGAGAGGCAATCTCTAGCTTCTTTCTCCACCAACCAGGATAATCTCAACAGTATCAAAGTGAAATCTGTATCTCACTGGCCACTGTCTCGTCCAATGTTGAGAGAGGATTGGATAGAGATCGGAGCCCCAAATCCAAGGCCTGCTCATGGCTATGCCAATGAAGACACAGCTTCGGGCCCCCCAAAATATAGAAAATAGGGGCCTTCAAATATGTAGACCTGCTATATATTGTGATGGTTGTTTATTTTTGAATGATTATATGTTTAAATTTAAACAACGATGTGTTAAAAAAAATTACGTTGAGGGTCTCATTTGATGACTCCATTCCAGACCTCCCAAATCAAAAACACATTTATTATTTCACTAAAATTTATTACTTTGCTCTGAGACGGCGTCGAAATTCCACTATTGAAAGGCTTGTGAGAGAATTGGGGGATATAAAATTGTAGAATTTAAGAAATATATTATCCTTCCGGTATTCCAAATTTTGTTATTTGCAACATATTTTACTTTGTATATTTAGTGATCTCTTTAATAATAGGAATTTTGGATGCTCTTTTCTCGAGCATCAAATTTGACATGAGAGAAGAGTGATTCCAAATGTCACATGAGTAATTAACACTTATTTCAAATGCCAATTTCAATTGTTTGGTATACCATGAACAACCATTTGTTTATCTAAACGTTATTGGGCCTTGGTGTCTTTTATGAGCTTAATGTATATCTGAGTATTTTTTGACCCATGAGGTATTGGGCTTATGCCTTTAGGTGGGTGACCTCGATTAATTTCTTACGAATCGTTGGTTTAAATCTTGGATTTGGCTGACATTTGCTCTTTGAGCTGTTCCCTTGTCCCAAGTCTTGTAACAATTTCAAGATTAATGGAATACTTTTTGCCTTTCAAAAAAAATGAATAACCACTTGTTGAATATGCCGATCATAGGACTTTTTTTTTTTTGTGTACAATTGGCACTACCACATATAAATTAATAAATAATAAGCCATGAATTTTCAGAAATAAATTGAAGAAAATCACGAAATAGACCCATCACCAAGTCTCAAATTTACCTAAGGTCCATGTTTGCATAACCATGCCATGTCCCTATAGTTGGGTGTCCTGTCAATTATTGTTAAACTTTTGTTAGTTTTAGTTTTAGTTTTAGAAGGGTTAAACTTGTTTTACTTTATGGCTTTATTTTCAGAGACAACTTCAATGACAAAACCGATTAAACTTAGTGGACAAATGTCTTAAAAACACAAATTAAAAATTACTTCCTCCGTCTCATAATTGTTTGTTATGTACGGGAAACTCAATTTTTCAAGGAGATACTATGTAATTAACGCACGTCTCATTGCCAAATTCAATTAAATTTACAATAGTATCCCCCATTATTATTATTTTTTTAAAAAAGTGGGCGGAATGGGTACCAACATTTTTATACCACATATATGATCACTACTCCTATATGATTTCTCAAATTTGCAGGAGGGGAAAAGATTGCTAAGATTTGAATTACTGGGGTAAGCACCTTCTTGATATCGACATTCTTGATTCAAGCATTTTCATGAAAAAATAAACAAATAAATATTGTCAACGCGTGAAAAACGTATTTATAACGATGCAATTCTGTTTTCCTTTTATTTTTCAAAATCCAATATGCATCAACATTCATGGATTGATTGACTCACTAATTCAGAGTGGGATAAGATGTCCAGGGATTGTTTATCCCAGGGATGACAATACTGTTATATTGAGATTAAAATGGGAGTTGGTTTCCACACCCCTCTTTTTACAACATTATTTCTGAACTAATGAAAGGAGAAAATGGTAATTTCAAGTGAATAACAAGAAGAAGAAAAAAAAGTGGGGATGATAAAATTGGGAGTGAAAATCACTATCCCGCATCTGGTTTGGATGGACATGAGATTAGAAGGAATGCAATTGTGCCCAGAGTAATTGCCCGTGGGATAGTCTTCTTTTTCATTTTTTGTTGCATCATCCAAGGATAGTCTTCTAGACTAGAGGTAAAGAGAGCTTAAGTTAATAGGATTGTATACGTTCCCCCATCTTTGGAACAAGCGCGGTACCCATACATACACCAGAAGAAATTGCTCCTTCCGTCCCAATTTGATAGTCTCTCGTTCTATCTTAACCGGAAAAAATATTGATTATATCTTTTAATCGGTAATACATTTTACATGCAATATATATCATATTTGATACTCCTAGATCTTAATTTAACTAAATAAACAAAATTTTCAAAAAAACACCTAAAACGTTGTAGATTACTATAAGATACAACATTTTGAAAAGTCGCACGAACTCCCAAAAGGGACTTTAAAATTGGGACGGAGGAAGTATGTTACAATTGATATGCCAAAAGACCTTTTTTATGGAACGGAATTCAAAAAATTACGCATGAAAGTAATTTATTTTTTTATCCAAAAATTACGATAATTAAAAAAGGGCGGAGGGAGTAGTATTACTTGTACATAAGGAGATAAGCTACACAAGTACAGTAAACACTATCAGGAGAAGTCTATTGACATTTTACACAACACCATAAACACCAAGGACATTAGCCACACACTCGCACTATTTCCGAAACTGAAACAGCAGACTTAATCGAAATTGATCAATATTTTTAGTCAGTTCTATGAAGGGAATGAAATCAAAATGAAATAGTACCTCATAGATGCAAGATGGCAACAAAAACTTATTTACAGAAACAACATACATACTTTCAACCGGAGAAATCGATAAGCATGTGCACCAAAAGGGGTTGAGATTTCAACATACAGCATTAGATACATCAGGGACATCATCAAGGATGAAAGGACCGAGTTTACCTGTCCGAAACAAAGTAAGGAACTTCTTTGACACCATAGTCCTTGCCTCTGATGCCTTGTGAGGTATCTTCAGAGCCTTCTGAAGAGCTTCAAACTGCTGTTCTATGAGAATCTCCAAGTCAGTTTCGTTTTCAAGACTACCATTGAAATCTGTTAGAGGTACAAAAAGTGCTCTTTGTACTTCAGTAACAAGATCCTGTGGAAAATTAATATCAGAAGATGAGGGTTTTGAAAAGAGAGAGACAAGACAATTATAGCAAGCCAAAGAGGAAACACTTCCAAGCACATGCTAGTAATATCAAGCATCACAGAGGTGGTGTTTCTCACCAAATCTCACCACTTTTGGAGAGAAAGGGAAAGGGACTTTCATGTAGGTATCATATTTCTCTTCATGTCTCGCCGTTTCTTTTCACTTCTCACCATTTGTCACAATGGCAACAATAGAGTGGTTCCCTTACCCTCCACTTCTTATCATTTCTCACCAAATCTCTCAAACCAAATGGGTTGTAACTTGTAAGTGAGCTCAATGCTGCATGGATTTCTTATACCTCATCTACTAAAACAAATGCAACCGCCATATTTCTCACAGTGGCCAAGGGAGAAGGTTGAGTCAAGCCAAGCAAGTCAGAAACAAAATGAAATTCTGTGCAGTTAGGGGTACTCAATTTCATAAAAGTTTAAAGATGGAAATTTCTTACCAATGCATCATCCGATTTTCCCGAAACAAGAGCATACGAATTTGCATACGCAGAAGAATGAGCTTCAGGATTAGCCTCCGCTGAATATAGGGCTGAAGTTGTTGAAGCTAGGGCTAGAGCTACTAGAGAGTTTGAATAGAGGACTTTGGCGGCTCAGGTTAAGTTAAGAGTTCTAACGAGGGCGGAAGCGTGGAAAAGGAAGTCTCATAATAACATAGATGGAGGAGATGCGTCCGATAGATGAGAAAACTGGGTTACCGCTCTGAAAGAAAGGCTTCAGTCATGATAAACAGAGCTCGTCACAAAAGACCAAAGCATGATTGTTTTGTACCGCCCTCCTATTATGTAAACGTAAGGGGGGTGGTCAAAGTGTTTTTTCTAGTCCGTATAGCCCTAGCGCAGGTACTCCCTTGAAAGAGTGTCGTGCATAGGGGAGCGAGCAGTTGTTCCTTGTGAAGAGTGGACAGGCGGCTAGGAAGAGAGTCTACATTCTATCTTTGGCAGGAGGAAGAGACAAGCGTGCGTGAATCAAATCTTTCTTGTGGGGTATCGGGTATGGAGCAGAGAGCAGAGGAAAGACCAGACTTTGTTAGGGCGGGAAGCAGTAAGTTCAGTAATGGTCCAAAAAGAGGGATAGTGGCCTTATAACTGTTCTTCTAAAAGCGCTGCTTAGCAAGTTCACTTCCGACCCCGATTGACTCGTAGCTAACTAGGCAAATAGGATGCGTAGAAATATTTCTGAAACTTGGTTTCGGGGCATTTTTTTTTTATGTTAAATAGAAAAAGTTCCGGGGACTTTCAGCGTAGAAAAATTAGAAGTTGACAATCGTATTTACCTCAATGTAGTGCACACCAGACCTATCCAAGGACTTCTTCCTCTTTGGGAGAAGATCCTTGAGATTATACTCAGGTTTTTCACCTGATTCAATTGGAAGGCCATCCATTCTTCTATTATCCAAGTGCTTCCAGTGGAGAGGGGTGCCCCTAGTGTTCAGAACTGCTAGCAAGTACTGAGCAATACGTTCTTCACCTACCACTGAATCTTTTATAGATCCTGCATGTTGTTAACATATTAATTTAATTATCTTGATGCACAGAGAAGCATTAGATCAAACAGACAAGCATAATTCTGGCGGGAAAGTTTCAGATGGAAAAGGTAACAAATTCAAGATGTCTTCACATTGTTTTTCCGCCTCTAGACATGCTGCATGCTATTTGCATAATAACTGCTTTCTAGAGGCATAGAGCAGCAGTACATGATATAGCCAATTATATATAATTAAGTGAGGCAATTACAGACGCAATAAGTGAATGTTAAAGCACCCAACTAAAACCAATTGGGAATGAGTGGAGAGCCTGCCCAAACTCTTATACTAGTTTTGGAGGTTATATATGCCAATGTGGGACAAGCTCTAACACTCTCTCACACATGTTACCCCTGGGCCCTGAACAGCACGTGGAGAGGTAAACAAAGGGTGCATAACATAAGGATCACCACGAAACAAGGTGAGCATAAGGCACAAACAATTGGGCAATCAATGAAGAAAGTCAGTCTTGTCCAAAAGCCTATCCCAAATACCATGGGAAAGCGTCCAACTCAAAACCAATATGGCAATGGGTGGAGAGGCTGCCTAGACACATTTACCAGTTTTTGAGGTTATAACCAATGTGGGACAAGCCCTAACAGTGACAATTTAAGTAGGTAAGTAGGTAACGATGGCATCACTTCCATCTCAAGCATATTTTACTTTGAATCACTGACCCTCATGGAAATTAACGAACTGTTACGAACATGAAGTTTTTTGTGGCATTGTAACCATCTAAGACAAAGCCAATATAAAAACCATTAGACCACTAAGACAACAACTCTTTTCTCAGTGATTCTGTAAAAAAATTATTTAGGTTGTTGATAGGCACATAAATGTGAGCATTTAACAACCCCCACCCCCAAGTTCTATTTGGAGCTTGATACTCGTTCTCGTTTCAGGGGTGGCAGAGTAATTGACTGGCACGCGTAAATTGAGGAGTTAAAGGTGAAAAGTCAACAGAAGAGACCAAGCTCACAGTGGATAAAGCAAAAAGAGATGCACTGAATTAAATTCCTATCTGAGGGAAATTTGGGCATCGAACCTATATGTTCTGGCACGTGGTTCGCTGCCTACTGAGAAGGGAATTGGGACCCATGGCCATAGGTCTTGATTTGTATATTCAAAAGAAAGAGGAAAAGTCATTGTTAGAGTTTTTTAAGACGATTAGGAAACGAATCAACTGAAACCCTCGCTGTTATTAGTGATATAAAAGCAAAAGGAATAAGGTATTAAAAAATAAAAAATAATTTATGTGCACTATAAAAGCATGACATTGATATTTCCCGTAATCACTGATTTGTTTCCATAATACACCAGGAACATATAGTTAGTGTAAACCATTATACGGTTTCAAATGGAGCAGGGGAAGAAGAGATGAAGAAAGGAGAAATTGGGAAAATAGATTCCAGAGCTTAATCAGCCCTAAACCCTAAGTTGCAGGGAGCTCCTAAAGTGGGGCCGCTCCCACCTTAGGAGCTCGATTCTGCAGTCCCAATTTAGGAGCTTGACAGGAGCTCGCTACTATTGAGACGGGAGTGCACCTTACGAAGATGGGTGCTTTTGTACTATAATGGTATAGAAAAACAGTAATTTATTATCAATGGTCTGCAATTTAGCTATTATATATAATATAGCCGAAGTCATGATATCTTGAAAAAAAAAAAAAACATAAATTCTAACACTATCCCATTTTTTTATACTTACGGTAGACTTGGCTCATATTTGTATACTTCTTAACTTTATTGTAGTTGCGAAGTGTATTTCCTACGCTATGTTATTTTCGTAATATATGTACACGTTCCTTTCACACTCCCAAGCTTTGGATTTTCTATATTCTCCCGCTCCCAGACTTCTGCTGCCACATATCTATATATTATGCCATACAATTACAAGAATACTCAGGAAGAAACTACTCAGTGCCACTCAAATAGGTATTTAGGAGAGAGTGATTCACAATCAACAATCTATATTCAAATGAACTGCGAATCAAGCATGCTGGAAAAGCTGTATGGTAAGTCTGTGACAGATTTAAAAGTCAAAGAGGTACCTGCCAGAGCAAGCTTCAGCCCGGTTTCTACGTCTGGGATGCTTGGAACTAACACTCCCGGTGTGTCCAAAACATATATGCTAGGCTTGTGGGCAATCTGATTGCAATAGTAATCACTTTTTAGCACCCAAATCAACACACGGCAAGTAATGTAATAGATGATTTAGAACAACTGTATACCGGGATGAAGGCAGGTGGTGGAATTGGATAGTATGCAAAATGCAAGTACAAAAGAAGAAAATATGACGACCTGATAACTATTTGAACAATTTCATCTAATGTTCATAATTGAGGAAAAGAAGGCTCTAGACCAAACTGCCTATTCAGAATTGTAATGTCACTACAATGAGATAAACTTATTTACGGAGGTGTTTGCACCCGAACAATCTGGGCAATTCATTTAAAAATTCAATGGCTTGGCTTTTGTTATTTCTTTATTTATTCTGGACAGTATTTAATGAGTAGAGAGGGAATTAATCAGAGTCTTTTAAAGTTTGAAACATATGGCCCAAATCTCGCCAGTGCAAACACCCCGTTTGCACCTGCTCCGTAAAGAAGTGTATCTCCACTACAATAGATCAGATCCCCAAGTAGTTCAATGTTCCTTAAAAACTAACCACTGAATGGTTCACCACTAATATTGAGAGAGAGAGAGAGAGAGAGAGAGAGAGAGCAACGCACAAGCAAATTAAGAAGAACCAGAAGACACAGTGGGTAATTATTTGGGAAAATTTATCAAACAAGTTGGCCTCTCCCTGTTAACACTCTTCCTTGGTTCAGTATAAAATGATGGATTCGACAATAAGATATTTACATGCAAATGATGGACTGCTTGTAGGCAAGCATACACACTACATAGCACGTGAACAATCCAAAAATTTGAAGTCGTGTGAGATCAATAAATATACTAACTTTGCATCCATTTCAAAAATAATAGTCTCCGATCATCATTCACGACACAAGAAGCACAGTAAGAAAAAATTATAAACAAAGACCAACAATGAATTTGACCTTAAATCCTGCAATATCTTGGGTAACACCAGGCAATGGTCCCACTGTAGCACGCTTCATCTTCTGCTGCACTAAGAAAATCTATAAACTTTAAACACTACCTTAAGGCCATCAACACTGAGAATTGAATTTTTCTACAATCCATGAAGTAATCATAATAACAACTACGTATATTTGCATTCAATTTGATAGAAACTGTGTAAAAAATTTACCAGGAAAGCGATCTGACGCAATTTGATGAATGGAGTTAATTAACGCTGACTTTCCAACATTAGGAACACCAACCACCATAACAAGTAGAGTAGGTTCCCTTGAGATTAGCTCCTTCAGTTTGAACTCCACAAGGTCAAGAAGCTTTGGACAAAAAAAAAGAATCAGAACATTTTTGTTTTATAAATAATTGAGTTTAAGATCTATACAGATCAAACATCAAAAGAAGACAATTACGTTAAACCTCTGTTACACGGTCTTGGGTAGAACTCAACCCCAAAAGCTAGCTTATGAAGTGAGGGTGCCCTCACACTTATATACTTCATATTACTTTGGTACCCAGGCGATGTGGGACTTCGCTTCACAACCTCAAAGCACTGAAAGACTACCAATCACCCAACAATAGGAAAGTAGGGGCTATGAATAGTTGTAGCTAGCTAGTGCGCCCTACTTAAAGGGACTGCTACTTGTAGCGCACAGTGTACCAGTGAATATGAAAAGCGAATTAAGATCAGATTCTGAAAACGGTAACAGATTGAGAAACTAATAGATCCATCTTTAGCTCTTCTTCTACTTGTGGGGCAAAGCACTTGGCTAAGGTACTAGGGGTATGGCATATGTAACCACATAGTAACCATGTTCAAGACTTTCATTTCCTGGATATCAGATGAATCTAACATGTAGACACATAACCATACCCATATCATGTTTTGGGGGTCAATGTAATTAGAAACTGAAGCAAAAGTAGTGTTGTTTGTGCTTCGATTGGGTAGGGTGTTGAGCTAGATTTGTACAATTGAGGGTTGTAGCTAAAATAGTGAGGGTTATGAACAATACAGCAGAACTACTTTTTGAGGAAAATAATAAAAAGAATGAAAGCACACCCTCACACTGTGCAGGAAAAAGGGCTAAAAACAATCTGAAACTCTGACAAACTCGAAGAGAACATCTTAATTAACCAAGATTTCATTAACAAATCTTCTTTCAAAAGTACTCACTAACCTTCTTAACTGAGCCTTTGCTGTGCGCGTTTATTGAGAGACAATCTTGCTTGCATGAGTCAAAATAACGCATCCATTTCTGCAAAAATTTAGACCAAAAAGAACCATAATCATCACAACAAGGACACTGCCTTTAGAATTTGCAAATACCCCTATAACACTAAGTACCCAGGACCCAAAACTAAAACCAATAAGGATATTACCAATTTTTTCAGCAAACACAAATTGTATAAAGAAAGGCTAAAAAAGTGAGTTCCAATTATTTTCACCAAACTTGAAGCAAGTAAAGGACTTACCCAATCATTCATCAACTCAATGACGAAACAAATCCTTCTTCAAATTCATAAAAATCACATTCACACTTGTTGCAGGTTTGCCAAGTAAAAGAAATTGCAGACTTGCCAAGTCCAAGGAACTTTGCTAAGCTGCCGCAGACATAAAAGGTCCTGTGATCCTAGTAATCTTTATTTTGGTTCATCTAGACGTGCTTGTTGGAGGCAATAGTTCGAAAGCACCTAAGTTTGTTGGATATCACACAATGCCCTTGCCAGAGCTCAATGGAGAAAATGATTTCATATAGCCAACCCCATTAATTGAGCTCAATTTTGTTTGGTTTTGTTGGAACAGACTCTCAGATAAGAGGTTTATCATAGGCTTATTTCTTTCTTGGTCCTGAATGGCTTACTCAAACATCTTAGCCTTGCCATTTGGGGGGGGCACGTATGAAGCCTCGTTGTACTGTATTTCTTTATTTTCCGTTTAATATCAGCTTAACTCAGCATCCAAACCGAAATGGAAAGAAAAAAGGTTTGGGTAAGTTGGGTATTTTGAAAATTTCTGAAGGGAAAACAAAACAGAGCTAGTGAACTTACCGCACTATACACAACCACGAAATACATATATGATACACACAAATGTTAGGGAGAAGAGTACCGGCATTATGTTGGGATTGGCCAAATCTTTCTTGTTGAGCGCAATGACGCGCCTTTTGCCAGAGAGCATTGGTTGGAGATCTTCGTTTGCAGAGGACAGTGGTATCTGTTGGCGAAAAAAGAATTGCAATTTATTACGCATTTTCTGTTGTTACATATGCAATCTTCTATATTAATAAATCTAGAAAGATATATATATATATATATATATATATATATATATATAGATAGATAGAGAGAGAGAGAGAGAGAGAGAGAGAGAGAGAGAGGAATACGCGGGCGTCGCGGACTTCGATGACGAGGTCGGAGACCTTGAGGCGGTCGCGGATGGCGCGAGTGGCGGCGGCCATGTGGCCGGGGAACCAGTTGATGGTTCCACCACCCTTGTTAAACCCCATCTCCCCGAGTAAACCCTTCTTCACTATTTTCTTCACTCGTCCGACCATCTCTGTCTCTGTCTCTCTCTAACAAGACACAGATTACATCGACGGCTGCCGACGGCGACAATGGAGATTGAAATGACGTTACGAACCCGGACCCAACCCCTTTTTTTTACTTTTTGGGTCGGGCTCAATGTGACTTTACTGCCCAGTGCAGATTTATGTCCATAGGCCTAGTAATAAGTGGGTTATTTTCTGAAAAGGTTCGTATAAGGAAGGCCCATATTACCCATTTGGAGTCTGTTTGGAACATGTGAAAGGGAAAATAAGTGAAGAGAAATTTTTTAACAGGGAAATTGGAATGAAAGGGGGTTTCATTATCTTGTTTGGTTCTAGAAACAAAATGAGAGAAAATTTGGGAGAAGAAGATGGGCTGCAATGTGAAGAAACTAAAGATGAAGTGAGTCCACCAGCTGGGTGTGAGAGAGAGAGAGAGAGAGAGAGAGAGAGAGAGAGTTGGTTTCATCAAGGGTTGTGATCTTATGTTCAACACGTGACAACAGTGAAGAGAGGGATACTATAGATCAGGATAGACATAAGATACAGAGGATCCAAGTCTATTCTTATCTCTCCCATTTCTTTCCCTTTCCAGTTTCCAGAGCTTTCCTCCTACAATTCCCCTACTTTTTCCCTTCTCTTCCTGCAATAGGAACCAAACAGGCAAGAAGGAAAAATTTCCATTTTCCTTTCCTTTCCACCATTTTCTTCAAGTTCCAAAAAGACTGTTAATTTTCAGTTGGGCTTGTGGGCTTTATTTGAGCCTAGAGAATTGATAAGAGGCAAAAAAAAAATCAACCAAAAAAGCCCAATGTTTAGTTTGTCAGTCCATTAAGGAAAAATGCGGTCCAAAATTTGAGGGCAATATGAAATGAACCAGTTGTTGGAGGTATCTCACCGGTAAGAGTTTTACACAAAATAAAACCTTTACCGGTGAGATGTACAATGAGCTCAACATTTTTAGTTGAGTAGCATGCCCGTGACGTATTTTATTTAGGAAACAGAAACATTCATTAGTATCCAACCTACAAGGATTCATAGGTTAAAGGAGTAGAAGAAAATAGGGAACCGAGAGAAGTGCTGTGCAGCGTGTTGTGCGAGCTCATTTCGACACCGCTTCGGCACTATTTCGACGATCGGAGATGTTCATCGCGTAAAGCTCGTTGAGTGTTACAATTGTACCAAAAATCAAGTCGATCGGATATCGTTAAGTGCCTCATCAAAACACAAATAAGTCAGAAAAAAATTGGAACACGTCTTGAAACATTAAATGAAAACCATTGAAACCATTTTTTTCAATATATTTGTGTTCCGATGAGGCACTTAACGATATCGGCCCGCACAACACGGACTACGCAGCACCCCCTGTTTCCAGAAAATAGAATCAAAATTAAAGAAAAGTGTCAGCAAAAAATCAAACGAAACCCAGTAACCCATAATTCCGCTCGTCTTGATGTTGGTTGGCCCATGATTATGGCGTAAATGAGCCGACGCATAAATACATTAGTTTTTGTTGTAGGCAATTGTCTGGCGCGCGAATAGGTTCACACAAGTTTTTTTTTAGAGATATTGAGTTGATTGTTATTTAGAGAAAAGTTAGAGCACGATATCGATACCAATAAGTACTTTTTGCTTTGTTCTATTTTTTTTTAGTTTTGGTCATTAAGAGTTGGTTTGGGTGAATTGAAAAAACTAGTTTTTTGGTTTTGTCCTTATTCAATTTTCACAAAATATTAGCTAATAATTTTATACTTTTTAGATTCCTCTCGTCGAGACAAGCCAAGAAACCACAAAAAATCGGTCGAAAACCAACAAATGCAAAAAAAATTTGAATAAGGACAAAATAAAAAAAAACCAAAAATTCTAGTTTTTTCAATTTACCCAAACCACCCCTAAGTGTATATACTTTGTTTTGAGCTAATATGTTAGGTATTAAATGAATTTATTGGATCGAAGGATATTCACAATATAGGAATAAGTGTTCAAATAAATTCAAGATAAAATTATTACATGTTAAAAAAAGTTTAGGTTGTTCATTTGACTATCTATGAGAAACTATGGAGCCACTTATGACTTTTTTTTATATATAGGTAAGTAAACCAAAAATCAGATGCATAATGTCCACAAAGTAAGAAACCAAGAACCATTACCGAACGACGTCAAAAGTAATGCATAGTCTAGGAAATGGCTACAATAAACACTCCCTATTTGGGTGTGTATCATATGCACCCCTATAAAAAGTTATGAATCGATTAACAAAAGTTACGAATTTTAATAAAAGTTACGAATTCTTTGTACAAAAGTTACGAGACGCACCAAATGTTATGAATCATAGAAAATATTACCAATCATACTTTTGAAAAAGTTACAAAACACTAAAAAATGTTATGATTGTCAATGAGGTGACACAATATGGACCACACAATGGGTGCATATTGTACACACCTTTAAGGGGTGTGTATTGAAGAATTTTCCCATAGTCTAAATACTAACCCCTGAGGGGCTGAACTGGTATATCATACAACCTCTATGGAAAATCACGATTACACTTTGCTATTGGAACAGTTCATCTAGTAATTTTTTGGGTAAATGTTTATCATTTAGGTAAAACATTTGATGAGGTTTTAAGTGCTCTGGTAACAATGGTTGCAATCCAAGAAGCAAGAACACTTGAAAGAATATGACATGTTTGTATCTGACATGTATCAGACCACAATACTTAATGAATACATGTTTGATGCTTCTTTTTTTTCCTGTCCATCATCACAAAGTAGAAAACTTAAATTGAAAATTTGGCTGACACTTATTTAGTTTCCAAGATCTAGTTGCAGCAGATGAAATTCTTTCCGAAAGCTTGCAGAGCAGACTCTGTCGAAAATGGGAATCAATAATGCAGTAATATCACAACTGGGGTGGACTGTAAAGGGTTACGAAAACAAGTTGGGACTCGCACTTATGCCTATTGGAGAAAAAACTGGACCAAACATCTCTTTGACGATTGGGTTCATTTTGATGCATGCAAAAAATCATCCAAAAAACTTAAAAGTTTGGACCAAACATCTGACCATTAGTTGGATGTTTGCATAAAAAACTAGTTGAAATCAGATAGAATTGACCTTTTGCACGGATGATTTACACATTAAATCCTACAAAAATGAAGGGATATTGAAACAGTTTTTACACTCCGGATCCGCTGTCCCTCTTTGGTGTCCTACCCCTCCAAATGCTGCCACATGGAATACACCACTCCGGATCCACTGTCCCTCTTTGGTGTCCTAACCCTCCAAATGATGCCACATGGAATACACCAACTCCCCTACCAAATTCATTAACTCTGTTAGTTACACCTTTCTCCGTTAAAACCCAACCTAATTCATGCCCTTTTCTCTGAACAAAACCCTCTCTCCCTCACCCAAATCTCCTCCAAATCCATGCCCTTTCGGTTGATTTTCCTTGTCGATGTGGTGGGGTTTTAACGGAGAAAGGGTTCAATTAACAGAGTTAAAGAATTTGGAAGGGGAGTTAGTGTATTCCACATGGAAGCATTTGGAGGGGTAGGACACCAAAGAGGAACATCGGATCTGCAGTGCAGTTTTTAAAAATTCAGTATAACAAAATAACATTTGTGAATAGGATGACTACCTTCTTGCACAGGATATAAAGAGATGAAACAACTCAATAAATCAGGCTTACATGACACTAGTTCACCTGAAACATATTGGCTACTTAATACAGCGATCAGCAGTGATTGAAATAGAAGCTATATATCCTATGAAAATTTTAAATCCTCCACCCAGCTAAGTCGAATTCCGTTCTTCTTGAACGGAAAAGAAAATCACTTTTCAGGCTCATAGATCGGACACACAATTAAAGAAATTCAAGCATAATGGAAATCGATTTAATACAGGATTACTTTGAGGCATAATCAAACTAATGCAGCTTCAATCAGAAAAACAATAAAAACTATGTTCCTTAACTAAGCAAAGTAAGCATGAATAGAGACAGCATTCACCGCTGCAAGTGACAGTCACACAGGAGCCTCCTTGTTAAGCACGACTCGACATTGTGCTTAACTTCATTTTCACAACTAGAAATAGAGTCCCCGTGTATAAATACCATGATATAAATGGGTACCCAAACTGAACAAAAACAAGATTCTTAGCGTTGTGGCTCACGGGACGATCCAAAAAAATGTTTGACACTTTGACTCGCCAGATTCTTTTAGTATCTTTCACTGTGATTTCATCACATAAAAGCACATCCCGCTGGTCTGTTCACATCTTTTTCTACTCATCCCACAAGGCCTGCAGTACGTGGAAAAGGTCCACTCTCAATTGGTTGGTCAAGGATCTCTGACTCGCCAGATTCTTTTAGTATCTTTCACTGTGATTTCATCACATAAAAGCACATCCCGCTGGTCTGTTCACATCTTTTTCTACTCATCCCACAAGGCCTGCAGTACGTGGAAAAGGTCCACTCTCAATTGGTTGGTCAAGGATCTCCGACTTCTTTCTAAACCCATACATCAAAGCTTCAAAAGATAGTCACTAGAAGGCATAGTTAAGCTACCACACGTCCACAACCAAAACATTTCGCTGCACTGCAATGTCTACAAGCTTGTTGCAGCGGCAAGATTTATAAGCAAGTAATCGAAGTAAGGAAAAGCATATACATACAGATATTGCAGATGCTCAAGTTTTCTGAGTTCAGGAACCAGATGACCAGACAAGTTTGAATTGCCTAGATCCTTGCAGAAAAAGTATCGTGATGTAATGGTGTAAGTGACGCATCACCAATAATGACTTCGAGCTTCTACGTTGTTACGATTACAAGATCAAAGAAATAGATATTTAACATGTAATCACCAACAGTAATTCATGTGTAGAACTAGCCAATGAAAAAAAAAAAACCTAGCATGATCAGTACCCATGTTCCTCCAAACATCAAAGACAATGGACCAGAAATTGAGAGAGTTCTATCAGTCGATCTGACACCTCAAAAAAACCACTTATTCAAAGTACAAAGTTTTTGAATAATTTCCTGGTTCACATCGATTGAAGATATTCAAGCCAGAGGATGCAATAGTTCCTACGTTACCCCCGAATAACACAAAAATAAACCTTGATTCCTCGAGTCAAACCACAGTATGAAGTTGAACACCATACCATTCTTATCTGTTTCATGCAACCATTAGGCTACGTTTCCGCAGGCATGTTCCTAAGATTGTTCCAGATAACACACTGTGTGCACCAATGGATTCTCATCTGTTTATTTCAATGTGAAATATCATTACTTAATATCAAATTCTTGTATTACAAAATGGATATATAGTACAACTATTTATTTCCTTTCTATTTTCGTAACCAACAAATGTACCAGTACCCATGTAATCCCCAATCTGTTTTCTCAACCAACCAAGAAAAACCAAAACTTCTTTCAAGGTTTTTCCAATTCATTTTTTCCCTGCATCCTTGGGATTTGAGTCAAGTCCTTCATGGCTAATAGACATATTAACTTGAACAAATAGTTGGGCGTAACCATCTCCCGCCTGTCATGCTACAGTGCGAGTGAGTAGGGATAGGGTTGAATCGCACCGGATTGAGTATTACTCAAAATTTTAACCAAATAATGGAGCATCAAAATCTTAAGGCTTACTTTGCTGCACACAATTTACACGTATGCGTTAATGAACATTTTACTCAAAAGTTCAGCTTAGATTTGGATTAATCCATCGAAGTGTTTCACACTAAATGAAGCTCCTACTCAATTTCAACTCGAATTCAGGAGATGCTCTAATGGGTTGCATACATGCCTATAGATACATATAAATATATACATCTAGAGAGAGAGAGAGAGAGAGAGAGAGAGAGAGAGAGAGAGAGAGAGAGAGAGAGAGAGAGAGAGAGAGAGAGAGAGAGTGTTAAGCATACAGGCGAGTAATGCGGATTGCAGGTGATGTGGAACCAGGTACATGGATTGACTAGGTTTGGATCCCAGCTCTGAAGCACCTTGTATGGATTGTACATGCTCCGACGAAGCACTCAAAGCGGGTCCCCTTCTGAATTCCCACTCATTTCCAAACCCACAACTGATGGTATCACAAAAGCAACCAAAAACCTCAAGCACCCAGCCATAGCGCCCCCTTTAGCCCTTTTCAGCTCTTAGTTCCTTCTCTTGTTCTGCTATCTAGGGTTTCGTTTGATTCTGTTTGAGATTACTGGGAGGAAAAAGTAGAGAGAGAGAGAGAGAGAGAGAGGGGATCGGTTGGGGGAATAACAGAGTAAAGTAATGGATGGATTGGGGGGAGGAATATTTTGGTTTGTTTATAGGAGGATTAGTTTTCTGAATTTGGTCAATTAAATACTAATGTGAATCAAATTTGGATGATATGGATGGGTTTTGGGTGAGATGTGTTTAGTGGGTGTGGTAGCCAAAGTCACATGATTCGTGTGCGTGTGCATGAGTGAAAGCAAAAGCGCGAGTCGTGAAAGCATATCTAAATCACATATTAAATTACTAAAATTCGTGAGAGCGAGGATTGAAAGTGTGAGCTTAGTACGAGAACTGAGAACGGGAATGCATCAAATTTTGGAGGATTATGTGATTAAGGTGGGGAGTGCTGCTGCCAGCTGGTAAGTTATTGGTTGGTAAGTTGTATTAGCGTTGGGTTCTATGTTTTTGTTTTTTCCCTTTTTCTTGTTTTGGTTGTCGAATGGCCAACAACTTCAAATAATAAGCATTGAAAATATAGTCTAGTACTTTAATTTGAACTGAGTATAATTTCTCCATTGGATTTTATCAAGATTTGATAAAATTAAGCCTTTGATTTTATCTATTAGTAAAGATATTTGATAAAATCTCTCCAATGCAAAAATCTACAGATTTTATCAAATCTCTTCACCTATGGATAAAATCAAGGGCTTGATTTTATCTACTGGAGAACAACCCCTAAAGGGTTTATACATCTTTACCTATTATGAAAGGGGGAGTCGCAAGTTTGTCAGCAACATGTGGAAAGACTACTTTGCCCTAATCTTTATATTTTGCCCTTATTATTCTACGAGACCTACAATAATGGAATATTGAACTATATGTGGGACCCGCCATGACATTTAATAAGTAACAGCTTGTGGGGCCCACCCTTAACGATAATATTCAACGCCAATTTTCAAAAGATAATGTACTCCAATTTTTTTTTAATTAGTGGCAAAAAAATATTTCAAAACGTGATGGCAGAGGTTGATGATGGTACTTGACGAGGTTAACAATTTTTCTTTACAACATATCAACATGATATTGCTTATAAATTGAGAATTGTGATAATAGATAGCATAATCACGTGTGTGACACTATTTATCAAAATCTATTCATTATTGACTTAACTAATATGACAACTGTGCGTGACGACCGCTAGTAAAATAAAAAGATTTAGCTTGGGGAAAACGAAACCGTGTCCTTAAATGGAACCCCTTTTCCAAGTTACTGGCCAAAACTAGGAATTTATATATAAATCCCTCTCTCGTCTCTTTCTAAATCAAACGTTGAAGAGCGATTAAAGACCCAATTTTAGTCCAATCATCGGGTGATTTGAGATTTAACTCAAAAATCCTGTGATGGATATAGTCGAAAGAACTTTCGTATTCATGTTGGGCACAATCACTGGAGTCTATATCGCACAGAATTACAATATGCCCGATGTCGAAAAACTCGTGGACATTGTTATTGTCATGGCCAAGCAAGTCGAGCAGCACTACCGCAAGTGATGGAGATTGCACAAGGCCCAAAATCACCCGCGCATACATGAGGTGTGGAAGCAAGAATAATATTTGTTTGTTTTTATTTATTTATGTTATTTTAAGAATCAAATCTGCTAATTTAGGAAGTTATTGTTCATTTTATTTGGGAAACTTGTTTATTTCAAGTTTGGAAATGTTGTGGTTAGCCTATAAATACTGGGCTTGCTGCCTTCATTAGGTACTTTTGATATTAAGAATAAAGAGTTGATTGATAGTTTGGTTTTTCTTTTATTTTTGCTCTCTTGTTGCTTTCTTACGCTGGCCAAACCCAAGCAAAACGGGAAATGGGGACCCTAGAGGGGCTCTCTTGGTGTGTGGCATTTGAGCTGTCAATTCTCCATTGAGAGTCGTGAACAATCAGTTTAAGACTTCCAACGTGCCAAACTTCTGGTTGCAATGTAGAGTTTCAAGTAATATTAGAGTTCCACATCTTTATAAAGATTAAATAGTTATGAACATATCATTGGTTTTGTAGACCTCGCATGATAATCAAGACCTAGTGGAGGGGTTATTGATTTAAGTTCAGATAGTAGAAGAAGCGCTACAGACTGTCCTCTTTTATTAATTCATCTGTCCCAATTTGTTTGTCCCTCACTCTACTCTAACAGGATAATAACTTGTTTAATCTTTAAACAGATAAAAAAATTTATAAGCAATATATCTAACAAAAAAATTTATAAGCAATATAATCTTTAAACGGATAAAAAAATTTGTTTGTCCCTCACTCTACTCTAACAGGATAATAACTTGTTTAATCTCCAACATGGATCTTGTTTGGTACATCTTAATTAGTTCTATTAAACAAAATTTTCAATATCATATAAACCATTTTAAATAAAAAGATACAAGCAATTTAAAAATGTTGCGAACTCCCAAAAAGGCAAAAAGGACCACCAAATTGGGACAGAACATCATTGTTAATCAAAAATTGAAAATTCCACCGATGCAAGCACAATCCTAGAAAATAAATCTATGGAAGTGAACCAAGTAGAAAGTACAAACAAAATGCCTCATTGTACTCTCTTAAACTCACAAGGCTCCTGCTTATTGAAGGATCCATCAGAGACGGTAGGTAGGACCATAACCCCACTTTTTGTTTGATGTCATTGTAGGTTAAAATGCTGTCTGACAAATCTAGTTTGGTTTTATTTGATCTTAGCCTCTTGGGTATTTGGGTACTTTGGTACTTCTGCAAAAGGCAAATAAATGGACATTGCGTGTCAGGTCACCCGAGTTGTTTTGTGGAGTCTATCAGATATTCATATAGACTCTTTACTAGGTTTAAAATATTGTGCAACGCCAATGCTCTGGATGCTGAGTGAAAGAAACAAGGTAATGTGCACATAAATCAAAATGATTCTTGGGTCTGCCCTCTCTGATGCCTTTTGGCTTTGATTTGAGGGCATGATTCCGCAGCAAACGCGACGGTATAGGGGGACCATTGTTTCAGTGGTATTCTGTGAGCAGCCACTTTGTGCATTTATTGCCAAAGGTTAGGTCTGTCTCCAATCTATCTGTTTCAGTGGTATTCTAGGAGCAGCCACTTTGTGCATTTATTGCCAAAGGTTAGGTCTGTCTCCTATCCATCCCTCGCCCATACCCCCAATTATTGGGGACTAAATGGGTTATGTTATTGTTGTTGTTGTTGTACTAGGTTTAAAATAATTACAGTCAGTCAATTCACAGATTCCTAATTCTTGAGTCACAGATCTAGCAGAATTCGTGAAAACCAAAAGAAAAAAAAGATACCCACAGCACAAGGCCGAGAGGAGGATTTATAAGTAGGTGCCTCACCCCGCTTCTTCTTCTAGAGATATTAAATCCAATGACTCAAAATAGTGCAGGGGATATGGAATTAGGAGAACCGCCAGCTGAATAAATCCACTATGTATACTATACTTCCATTCATCAGAGAAGAGTTAGTTTGGAATCTTGGCAACAATGCTCTATGTGCCTTGGGGAGCATTTCTAGGTCAGTCTAGCAAAGATGCATAGAGTCACCTTCTACCTGGTTTAGGATTCATAACCCTCTAATAAGTCCTGAGATGCCTAGAGTCCTCTTCAACCTGGTTTAGAATTCATAACCCTCAACGACGTCCCTTTTCAGCCAAAAAAGGCTGACCTAGGCCATCTTAACCCCCTTTCCTACCTATTGGTCATCCAAACTCTAACTTAGCTGTTGCTTAGACCCTCAAATAGCAAGTCTTACCCTGTTAGCAATCTAACCCTAATTCAGCCACCGTTTAGACCCCCAGGTGCCCTTTCTTCAAAAAATTCTGTGAGCTGCTACCTTATGGGCAGCAAGCAAAAACTTATATACGTTCCTCCACATAAGCTAGAAGCCTTCTTCTACCATTAAAAGCCTCAACCGAGAACCCATTCCTACTCTAAAGTCTAAAGCATGTAATCTTAGTAGGGATTATTAGCTCTGCTTTTCCAATCTACACAATATGCAGGGTAAATCACTAGGTTCACTCAATGAATACGATCTAGTAGCTATGTGGAATATTCCACCAACCAATCGTTTACAAACAGTTACAAACGAATTCAACACAACAAATGGAAAGAATAAGTTTTAAAGAGGATAAAGACAAGGAAACCTTGTTCAATGGAATGTGCTCAAATGGGACCTGAGGTAGGGATTGTTCCACAAAGGTTGTTCTTTGAGACATCTCTGGAAACACATGCACATGTTTTAGTGAACGAATCATGGTGAATACTCTTAATGGCACTGATATTTAGAAGGCTCGGTTCTTACACAACTTTCAGGCTTGAAATACCAATGAGCTCCCTAGGGATTGGTCCAGTTAACTGATTATCATTGAGACGCCTTCCAAGTCAAAAGAGTAATCAAGACTTTATCATGGAAGTGCATTTTAAGGACTAAATATATGTCAGTTAAAAAAAAGAGTAAATATATATAATTGGCCTAGTATAGGCAAGTATGATAGACTCAACCTATTTAATGCAGCCCGAGGTGTAAAAGACATGAAATGCATTGATCCAAAGGAGAGAACTATTTAGATACGGCCCAACTATCTGCAAGTTCAGCATTTATACAACCCCAATAGGTAATAAAACCCTCATTGAATAAAATATGCAGCCTCAGGTTTGCAGAGTCCCACAATGAATTCAAAATAACCGTCACAGAGTTTAATACGTGTAAATAATGTTTGTCGACCAAGCTATGTGACATCAAGCAATGAAGGACTCCTTGGATCAAATGAAATAGCCAGCAGCAGCAAAGACAAACAAATCACTAAATGGGGCTAATGACAGGGAACTATATATAAGAATCTGAAGCACAAGTTACAGAGAAGAGAAAGCGTAGATGAAGAAAAGATGAGGAGTGTTAGGAGTTTGATCCGCCTAAGGTTCTTCCCATGTGCATGTAGGCCTAATCCGTTAGCGAGTATGCACAGAGTCCATCACATCACATGGACCCAATATATATTGAATGACCCATATCCACTTAAAAGGCTAAGCCTTGTAAGTGGTGAGTCATCCAATAGTATATTAAGGTCCAACTCTTTTTCTGTTTATCCAATGTGGGACTCAATCTTTCACACATGTTCCCAACAATCTCCCCCTCATGTGTGAATCATGCATTGGGCCTACCTCCCTCTTTATCTGATCCACTTGACTCTCCCTTAATTCTTGATCTATCTCTCCAACATCGTGTCCAAACCCAAGCTTATTTACCGCACCCATTCCATTAAGAGCCACCATACTCCACGAGAGCCACCTTGCTTGCCAGCCAAGTGTTGCACGCACCAGGAATTTTTCATGCTCTATCGAGAGTACCCACTCCATTGAGAGCCACCTTGCAGCCAGCCACCCGCCGCAAGCACCGGGAATTTTCTTGCTCCATCAAGAGTTACAATGGATTTTACCTGCTCCTCCAAGAGTCTCCTTCCAAGCCCACAACCACTGATGCTTCAAGGAGAATCCGCCCATAGATCGTCAACCATCGGCTCTGATACCACTTGTTAGAAGTCTGACCTGCTTGAGGTTTTTCCCATGTGCGCGTAGGCCTAATCCGTTGTGGAGTATGCACAATGTCCATCACATCACATGGACCCAATATATATTGAATGACCCATATCCACTTAAAAGGCTAAGCCTTGTAAGTGGTGAGTCATCCAATAGTATATTAAGGTCCAACTCTTTTTCTGTTTATCTAATGTGGGACTCAATCTTTCACACATGTTTCCAACAAGGAGGAGGAAATGACTGGCTTAGAGAGCAGCAATGGAGGGATGAGATGTTGCAGGAAAGGACCCAGGCAGAAGCTGCTGCAGCAGCAGCAAAACAGAAATCCAGAGACAGATAAAGAGAGGAGAAGATAGACGGGGGAACCAACAGCCTCCCAGGGTTCTTTTTTCAATTCATCGTTCCTAAAAATGAGACAACATTTTTACAGGGGAACATAAAGCAATCCTAACCCTCCCTGCTAGGTGTCTCCTCAATATTGGCCCAGGTGGGAAAAAATAACTTAAATATGTGGACATCTCCCAAATAGGTCAAAATAAGCACACAAAAATAGTCCCAAGACAATGAAACAAAAACAACTAATTAAATGACGAAAGTAACCCTAAACTAACATCACTATTTGTGTGTCATAATGAAATATTTCAGTCTTAACTTTTAACACCACTATTGGTGCTGAAAACAATTGAGCATGCATAAGCATCATCGGGGAAACAAGTGATTTGCAATTTACTTCACAGTGTTCTACATAACTATAAAACAAGGTTCATGATCACAAGATGAACCAACCCCAAAAATCAAGGAAATTTTTTTAGGAATTGAGATCAAATTATCCCAAGATCGAATGAAGACATCGCTTGAAACAGAAACTGCTTGGGCCATAATCAGCATAAAGAGTAAACAAGATGATACGAGAATACTCACAAGAATACTAGGATTTCAACTTGCCCAATGAAGGAGGGATGATTCCTGAGATGTTATTGATGTACAAGTCCAAGCTAATTAGGCTTTTCAAGTTACCTAGCTCAACGGGGATGGTTCCTTGAATGTTGTTTTTGTAAACCTCCCTGCATCCACAGAAAATCTGCACTCAGTAACTGCATTGACTCCTTGCAAACAATTTAGAAGGACACTTTAACCAGTGCTAATTAGACTGAAAACGTTTCACCAAAGATAAGACGCAAACAACAGCACTTCGTGCGTGATACTTGCTGAGGGACTGTTAAATACAGTACCTAGGTAGCTGACCTTTGTTTCTCCTTGTGGAGCGCATTCCTATTATATTTGTACTTTAAAACCAATATATATTTAACTTGATGTCATAAGAGCCACACCTTTGGAGGTTGACGGTGCTGCTGCACAATCAAAACCTGAAGGAGAAAAATATAAAAAATTATAGTCATTATACACGTGCTACATATCTCATTAATACGGATGTTAAGAAATTCTCCATATATCCGATTAAAAAAAAGAAGAAATTCTCCATATATATCATGTATTTTCATAGCCAGGCGTAAATGATTACCTGAATGTAGTCTATCTAGGCTATAACCATCTTCTTGTGTTGCCTCTGAAACTGCTGCAAGACATGACATTCTTTTCTTCCGTGATTGGCTTGTTTTGTTTATCCTTGACGATGACTCGCCTTCTCCAGAATTCAATTCGTCTTTTCTTTCACTGTACAATTGTCACCACCTTATATATTTCTATGGCTTCTTTGTTGGTCAAGACTCAAGAACCAATGCAGTTGAGCTTTACCCCTTAATCCTTATCATCAGGAAGTTATCTTTCATCACCAGTTTTTATGTATTAGTATCCACATTAAACTTTGAGGTATACAGTTGATTTAATATGTATAACTATAGTTCAGTATACTTATACCGGCCATATTTTGCTGTTGGAGCTGCACCTCTGCATGTAATTGTCGTCTTCTTTCATTTCTGCGCTTTCTCTTCTGTTCCTGTTCCTCATCCAGTGTGCAATGTGATGTGGTTGTAACTCTAGAGCTTTATTATGGGATGAGGTATGAACCAGGTTAATATAATGCTGGCCATAACATTCAAAGCAATAGCTAAAGCTTTTAACCTATACATGGAATGTATACTACCGAGAAACTAAATTGTACAGAATGAAGATGGCTAAATTTACTGAAGAAAGAGTAACTTTAGTCAATTTATTCATAATACTTTGATGTTCTTGATTGCATAGCTCATTGTGGGAGATACCGTCTGGACATCAAATGAAATCAATAACAGGACTGGGAATCAGAACACTGAACACCAATATAGTGAAAGGTGCAAATAATAGAGATGGCTAGTGAGTTGTCGAGGTGCAAATGGAATATAGCAGAAAAAGTCTTAACACTTGAATTGAAACATTTGTAAAATATCTATTACCAATTTCATGAAAATCTGCATCTCCTTATGTTTTATTTCTACCTAAGAAAAAGATGAGAGATAAGGGCCTCTAAATTACTCTTGATCTTAGAAACATAGATCAATAATATAAGTAACGGATGCATCAAAGCTTACCTCCGCACCTACCTATGCCGAGAGGGCAAAAGAGGACGTAAATTGGAAAACAAAAATTTAGAGAGAAAATGACATCCGCTATGTTTCATCTAAGGAGCAACAAGTGCAAGAGAGATGTGGAAACCTTACCCTGCCTCTGCCTTGCTGGTGACTCGGAAGCAGGGATATTTTCCTACAAAAGAAACAATATACCTAACAATTTTGATAACTTTCGCAGCACCATGACTAACATGCTATATCAAAATCAATCCGGAATAAGTCGAGGTGCGTGCAAGCTGGGCCCGAGCATCCGGTTACCAAAAACGAATATTTTATCAAAATCTCATGGGTATGTCAAAAATCTGGAGAGCATTAACGTCATTGCCAATTCAAATCAGTCAAAGTAGGATTTAACGTTGAAGGTCAGCAGACCACAGATTCTATCGGAAATTTTTACCATTAAATAGGAAAAATCTATTCTCAAATGCTTATGCATGTACCAAAAGCAGGTAGAATTTTTACAAATACACTGCCTTTTTCTCTTATTACTAATTCCTTACTAAATCTCCTGGCAAAAAGTGGGCCAAATCTGTTGATGTTGGTATCCTCATTCCGTTCGAAAACAATACCAATGATCTTGCTAACCCTTACGGGCTATGGCCGTCTCAAGGTGCCTCATTATAATAGGATTTCTATTGCGAACATCGGAAGAAATAACTCGAAACATGTAAGTGGAAAACTGAGGACAATCAAAGAATCCCAAACCTCGTGAGAAAATCAACTTGCTTTTTGTTCGATTTCTGCCGCCAAACGGTTGTCGGCGGCGAAGTCCTGTTGTTGTCTGCAAACCAGATTTATCAGGCTACAGTGGGTGGATTTCTTTGTCGAGGAAGAGAGGAGAATAGAAGAGAGAAGAAGAAAGTTGGTCCGGCCTTCTCGCGCGTATCTGCGAGACGGCGCCGTTTAGAGGGGAACTGGGGAGCAACTGAGACAATGCTTTGCACGGCGTCGTTTTAGATCCACGTCATGACATAGGTTCAACCTGTGTCATGCCGTTAAAACGACTTCGTTTGATGATCTAAGAACTTTTGGGTACCGTGAGGACGATTTCTACTGATATCGACCATTATTTAATGATCCGAGACATTGTCCTTGTAGAAATTATTATAGTACACATGATTTATGAATATCGCGTTAATAAAGTAAATTCTTGTACTTAATCTAATTGAATTTCTATTTGTTAAAATCGATTTGGATACACTGAATCATATTTCTTCCTTATCAATAACTCTTAGGAGATTTTAAGCATGTTTTCTATCTATCTTAGTAATATTTTAATGATCCGAGACATTCATATTGTAGAACACAGACTAATACAAATCATGTAACAATTTCATATTAATTAGATACCGATTGGTCTTTGATCGGAATGAATTTATGTTTCTTAATATAGGTATGAATATACTGAATCAAAACCATAATTACCGGTTTCACATATTCTCGCGTTTCCCTTGCAACGGCGTCGTCGACGTTGAAACTCTATCCCTCTCCCTCTCCCTCTCCCTCTCCCTCTCCCATTTTCCCAGTACGTTTCCCGTCCGATCAAAATCATCTCCGACAACGGTCGGCAACTTAGAATCATCTTCTTTAACTTGCATCTCTGGGATAGTAGTACCGAAGTGGGTTTGATTCAGAGTCGGAGACACTCGAAATCCACCTTCTTTAGCTTGCATCTCTCTGTATGTTTTGTCTTTTAGTAGCTTTCTGTATCTATTTGATTGATTCTATCTTTAATTGCTAACTTCTGTATTTGTATTTCTTCAACCAATTTTGTGGTGCTTGAAAATAGCAGTTGGGTCAGCCCTGATTGGAGCTTCAATGCAGTTGTTCATGATCAAATCCGGAGAATCCGGCTTCTGTGTCTGAGAACCCTCCTTTATAACTTCTTTTATATTTGCTTCATTTATATCTGTGTTTGTGTGGGAAATATATTCTTGGGTGTTTATTGATGTTCTGATTCAAAAAAGTTCTGTTTTTTTTTTTTTAATGGAAACTGGGGTTGTTTCTAATTCGGCTGAAAAACAGAAAGTTTAATTGAAGATAAGGACATTAGTGTAGGATTCTCCTCCTATATGGGCAATGCCTTCTGAGTATATTGTGCTTGTTTGGTCAATTCTGAGGGCCTGTGGGGTAACTATTTTTGTAGCAATGGTGGGAAAACCCTCAACTATTTTTGCTGGCTCCAAAATGATATCTTCAAAACCCGATGGTTATTACATCGCTTCCCAGTACGGTAGCCTTCGAAGTGAAGTTTGTGTTGTCTGCTATCAGAAGGATGTAATGCCAGCCTAAAGATTGGAATTGCCATATGATTTTTTCACTAGATTTTCCATATACGACTTAATATGGTTTACGTGCAGGACTGGTGGAAAATTGGGACAGCTCAATTGATCTAGTTAATGTCCTTAAGCATGAGATACGTGATGGACAATTGAGCTTTAGAGGCAAAAGGGTACTTGTATTCTAATCTAAATGTATATCTAAGTTAAAGAGATGAATCTTGCTACTGATTGACGGTGAATAAGTTTTGATACGTTAAAGCTTAAACCTGCATGTCCAGGTATCCACTAATTTGTATTGTTGGTGTGTCTTTCTCAATGCAAGTTTCCACGTATGAAGATATCTACTTACTTATGAACCATACTTCAATTATACAGTTGTTCCACTGCCCAATTTCATTCACAATATTCCTATCTCAGGTGTATGTACAAAGAAACACAAATAGAAGAAACCCATCGTCATTGGTGACTGTTCAATTGCCGAAGGTGGTCTCAAATTCTCGACGGTTAAAGTCTCCCCAGTGACATCTGTTCATGATTTTGGTATGAACCCAATGTTCTACTCAATAATCTTGATATGGACAATTTATACTTAGCTGCCCATTCTGATAGCTATGGCCTACAGTTGCTTGCTTTATCTATTCATTGGTTAAACTATGGTCTTTTTCCCCATCATATTATTATTTGTTTTATTCACCTTTGCTATCTGTAGTAATGAATTGGGTATATGCTGATTTTGGTATTGTCTATGATACTATCATACAATGATAAGGTATCCTACGGCTCGTATTGCCTCTTTTGGAAAACGATACTTATCCCACCTTGTATCTTTTTGCATAGGAATCATACTACGATGGCATATCTTACTGTTAGTTTTCAAATCTCCTGCCACAATACTGAAAATGGAACCAATAAGTTTGGTAGGAAGGTACTTAGTTCGAAAGGAAACCATTCTAGGCTTCTTTGGGACCAATGTAGTGAGTCTAGATTATGTTGCAGGAAATTATAGTGTTATTTCTTGGGACAGCGATGATACACGAGGGAAGTTACTGTTCACTGCGTCGGGCCCTGTTCTTATATACCCAAGTTCAAATATTGAGCTCAAAACTTCAAGAAGCTTGTTCACTTGATTATGCAGCACGTGGCCGAGACTATAAAGCTCGATTTTGAGATATCTTGTAATTGTCAAAGATTTATAGATTTTTGCAAGTTCTATGTACAGGCGGGGGTATATAATGCTGTTGTTGAATTTTCTCTGTTAGTTACATTGAAGTTGTCTCGATTTTTTTTTGTTCTGTACATATGTGTGTGTGTACATACAGATCTGTAGATTTTTTATGATGATGATGTAATTTTTATTTATTTATGATATACACTATACAAATCCGTAATTTTTTTTTTGGAAACCCTTTTTCTGTAACACTCTCTCAATTAGATGATTTGTTTGTTGATTTTGGATGTTGCTAAGGAAGATCTAGATTGGATGATTTTTGTTTTTTTTTTGTTTTCGTTGGTTTTCGATGACTTTTTTTGTCGATTGGAGTCCAGATCTATTCCCCCTCTTTGGCGAACCGAATGGGCCCCTAAACCGGACCGAACCAGTCAAATCGAAACCAAACCAAATTGAGCTCTAGATAATCAGTTTCGGTTCAGTCTTGCTCCCGAACCAAATTTACTCGGTTCACTGAAATATGGCCACGAACTGGACCGAACCGAATTGGTTTCAGCCAAAGGCGCTATGGGCATACACAGTATTCTTCCAAAACTACTCTCCTGTCCTAAACCATAACCCAACAAAACCATGGAATAAGACCATTGAATCAAACCCTCTCCACTTCATGGGTTCTCTCTGCATTCACTCCAACAACACCCCAAAAAATTGAATCAATGGGCACACTTTCACTCCCCCTCCACGTCCACAAACACCCACAACCCAACATACAAATTATGTCAAAGACCTGAACGATTTTTCCGAGGATGAACAGTCAACGATGGCGTAGATCTGAACAATTTCTGAGGAAGAACAACAACGAAGTGAGAAGAACAGGTAGTGGTTTGGAGGAAGGTTGAAGCCGTGGCTTGTCTCTCTAGTTTGTGTGTTGAGTGATGGAAGAAAGAAGATAACGTAAACAAAAGGTAGGAAGGGGAGAGAGAAATGAGGGGAAATAAAAAACCAAAAGTAGAAATTGAAAAGCGGGGAGTTTCTTCCCTCTATCATCAGAAATGGAAAAAGAGTTTTGGGAGAAACAGATTCTGGGTGTTGCGGCCAAACATCCAGAATGAGAAAAGGAGAATGCAAAAAAGTGATAAACAGGCAGCCAAACAGCCCCTTACTCCGACCATCAGCAGGGTCAACTTGCCGCCGCCGCCCCACTGTTTCAATCTCTGGAACTCACCACCCCTTGACTCCCTCTTTTCGTCCAATTCGAGTCAGCGCCAATGCAGTTAGGTTTGTTCATACAACATTCAGGTTTTGTGTTTTTCATCGCTCCTACCTATTTTTCTTCCGTTTTATTTATTTAATTAGGTATTAGGTATACTATTCGAATTTTATTGTATCTTACACTTGGTTGCTATATCTATGTTCAATGTTGTGATTCAGAGTGGGGTAAGTGTTGGGGTATGCATACCGCTTTATTTTTATAGTTAATTATATTGCCATGAGGCATATTATCTGTGTGTGCTCCGCGTGCGTGAAAGCTGTCATTTAAAAAATCACAGAGTACAGAAATTTGTGTGTGTGAGCATTTAGAGCAGGAGTGTATGGCCTTACTGAAGGATCACGTGAATAAGGATTGTCCCGTTTTGTAGAAAGAAAAGAATTCTGTGTGATTCAAGGAGCTCAAGTTGTTCCCTGGATTCTTCCATTTATAGATTAGATTCTTGGATTTGCTTGGCCCTATGCTAAAGAACCAATTATCTAGAATTTGGACATTATGAACTGGACCAGTTAGGTGGTTGTGACACGGTGACAGTAATTGGAGCACAGAGGTGTGGATGCCCAGAGGCTACAAGTTTTGATTTTTGATTGAAAGCAAACCTTTTTATTGCTTATGACACTTTCTGTCCTCCTTTTCCATTAGTTGTCAGTTCCCTTGACCAGGCAATTCAGAATTTAGGGGTTAGAGTAATGGGAACTTCAATAAAGAGAATGTTAGTCAGGGATGCCCTGTTAGAACGATGTGAGAAGCTTTGTGGTTTGAAATCGTTTGAGGTAAGCATTCCCGGGCTAAATGTTTGACATGTAGGTGCGATGATATTAGATGTGGGAAATTTGCTCTTCCAAAAACCCAGTCAAGATGTTCCCAAAACGATAATGGTCACGGAAAAGAAGAAGAAGAAAGAAAAAAACACACCATCAACACCAAGTCACAAACCGTCAATAGAAGAACTTTACCTTTGTAAAACCTCATTCGTTCGTTTTGCACTATGATGGTTGGGAATCTTTTTGTTTATTAAGTTAGTGACAACATGAACTATTTTGTAAGTTTTCACACATTGAGTAATGCATAATGAGTACTTCTTCCTTTTTGGAGAATACTTTGTTTACGGATTTATTGTTGTCAAGAATTGTCGCATTATCTAGCATATGCTAGAAGGTGCTTTCACTTTGATTGTGTTTTGACTATGATTGTTGGAATCGTGCGATTCGCAACTCAATTATTTGACTCAATACAAGTTTTGACCAATATAATTTGGCTCTCCCTATTGACCAAAGTTAACGGAGTCATACGATTCAATCTCGCATTCACGATAAATCATGGGAGTTAGTACGATTAACTCCTTACTATGTTTCATCTTGTTCTCATGTCTATTGGTGTTTGTGGGGTGCTACCTATGGGCTATTATCAATAAATAAAAATGATTTTTTTGTTCACTAGGATGAGAAAGCAGGCTGGGGAGCAGAGTTATTCCAATAAGATGTTGAAGTCATTGACGTAAAGAACAGTCCCTTTACTGTAGAAAGCAGTGAACATAAGGTGATGTTTTGTTGTTGTAGCTTTCGTTCAAGTGATACAATGAAATTATTACCAATGCTTAAAATCTTCCATTATGCTGACTACTTTCCCCTTCTCAGTACTCAATCACACAAAATCCTGTGTTGCTAGGCAGATGATTCAGATAGAAACACAACTTGAAAGTGGCAAAGAACATTTATATCTATCAACCACAAACAAAGGCAGGAAATTACAACTTTAGGAAGGTGGATGAAACTTTGTGCCATACATACATAAAATAGATTTGTTTTTGTTCCCGTTAACAATGACATGTCACTACTGTATTAACAACAATGAGACTATCACACGCTCGTTTCTATAAGTCATTCTGCTACCATTTTTCCAATTCATCACCACAGAAGCATTTACAGAAGGAGAAGATGTTTAGACTGCAAGTTTCCCCTTCCTCTGAATTTCCAATTTTTCTTCCGAGAAAGAATTTCTTAGCCTCAGCATAGGTATCCTGAAACCTTATTTACCCAATACTTGCAAGAGTTGATAACATTGTAGCCTTCGAGATTAGAAGATATAACATGGAATCAGAAAGGAGCTTAAACAACTCGCGGAATTCTTTTAGTGAGCACCATTGGGGTTCAGAGCATTGGTACTCCCATTATTAGTATGTTCCCTTCCTTCATCAGTGTTCAGTGTTGTAGCAGAGCTCAGTGGCAATATGCCACATAATAAGGCTCTCATCAAAGTCGACCTCATTGACCCAACAGAGTAAGTTAGTGCAACTTTCAAATCGAAGAATCCAATCCCCTCTGGCGGAAAATATCTCCTTTTTTGTTTCTAAGTCATTCACTAGCGTAGATTTCATTTTCAACTCATCAAAAATAAGATCTCTCAAGTCATTTGATAAAATCCTCAGTTTCCACGCATTTCACCCCATCTAGCATGTTGGTTAGGCCAAAAAATCAATAGTTTTCTCCAACCATTTAGAATGTGGATGTAGGTAATAATTTATCAAGTTGTACTTAGGGAGAGGTTCAGACCACCTGAGCTGCACAATTTTCATGATCTTTCCAAAGGAAAAGCATCTAGGCTTTTTTCCAACATTTTTAGGCCACCTTTCTCTATCAACCCCGAGCAACGTCTAAAGGATCCTAGTAAACCAATTAGGATGCTCATACGATGTGAGAGTCACAGTAGTCCAATCAGAGTAAAGGACCATTATAAAAACAACTAAATCAAGAGCAATAGCACTAACGAGCAAAGGGTACGTAATTCCAATATCAATCTTTTTAAACTCCTCCTTGTCCACATAATATTTGAAGAGCACAATGGTTGCACAATTTAAACTAAACGAAAGAAACCGAAGAAGGTATCCAATCATACCTTGCACCACTGTGGTCTTGGTATAGAGAACTTGATAGAAGAAATTGAGTTCTACCTCAACAACTTTGAAATCATCTCTTGGTGTTCTCTTGAGGAAGAAGTCTCTGCTCTAATTACGCACACAGAAGCTAAAGATTAGACCCGAAATTAGTCCTTTGAAAGTGGTGCCGACGGTGATGGTGGACATGGTGATGGGGTTGATGGTGGTGGTGGACATGGAGATGGGGTTGGTGGTGGAGAAGGTGCCTACGGTGGTGTTGGACAATGTGACGGGGTTGGTGGTGGTGGACATGGCGAGGATTCCACTCTCTTCCCGGACTTCATCTCCATCTCCAACACCATTGCCATGTTCACCACCCGCCTTCTCCACCACCAACCCCCTCGCCATGTCCACCACCACCAACCCCCGTCATATTGTCCAACACCACCGTAGGCACCTTCTCCACCACCAACCCCATCTCCATGTCCACCACCAGCACCATTACCACCAACCCCATCACCATGTCCACCATCACCTTTGGCACCACTTTCAAAGGACTAATTTCGGGTCTAATCTTTAGCTTCCATGTGCGCAATCAGAGCAGAGACTTCTTCCTCAAGAGAACACCAAGAGATGCTTTCAAAGTTGTTGAGGTAGAACTCAATTTCTTCTATCAGGTTCTCTATACCAAGACCATAGTGGTGCAAGGCATGATTGGATACCTTCTTCAGTTTCTTTCGTTTAGTTTAAATTGTGCAGCCATTGCGCTCTTCAAATATTATGTGGACAAGGAGAAGTTTAAAAAGATTGATATTGGAATTACCTACCCTTTGCTCGTTAGTACTATTGCTCTCGATTTAGTTGTTTTTATAATGGTCCTTTACTCTGATTGGACTACTGTGACTCTCACATCGTATGAGCATCCTAATTGGTTTACTAGGATCCTTTAGACGTTGCTCGGGGTTGATAGAGAAAGGTGGCCTAAAAATGTTGGAAAAAAGCCTAGATGCTTTTCCTTTGGAAAGATCATGCAAATTGTGCAGCTCAGGTGGTCTGAACCTCTCCCTAAGTACAACTTGATAAATTGTTACCTACATCCACATTCTAAATGGTTGGAGAAAACTATTGATTTTTTGGCCTAACTTACATGCTAGATGGGGTGAAATACGTGGAAACTGAGGATTTTACCGATGACTTGAGAGATCTTATTTTTGATGAGTTGAAAATGAAATCTATGCTAGCAAATGACTTAGAAACAACGAAGGAGATATTTTCTGCCAGAGGAGATTGGATTCTTCGGTTTGAAAGTTGCACTGACTTACTCCGTTGGGTCAATAAGGTCGACTTTGATGAGAGTATTATTATGTGACATATTGCCACTGAGCTCTACTAAAACACTGATGAAGGAAGGGAACATACTAATAATGGGAGTACCAATGCTACGAACCCCAATGGTGCTCACAAAAAGAATTCCGCAAGTTGTCTAAGCTCCTTTCTGATTACATGTTATATCTTTTAATCTCGGAGGCTACAATGTTGTCCACTATTGCAGGTATTGGGCAAATAAGGTTTAGGGATACTTGTGCTGAGGCCGAGAAATTCTTTCTCAGAAGAAAAATTGGAAATTCAGAGGAAGGGGAGAATTGCAATCTGAGCATCTTCTCCTCCTGCAAATGCTTCTGTAGCGATGAATTGGAAAAGCGGCAGTAGAATGACTTACAGAAACGTGCGTGATAGTCTCTTTGTTGTTAATACAACAGTTGAACCTGTCACTGTTAAGGGGGACAAAAGCAAATCTATTTTGTTTGATGCATGCATGCTGGCGAAAGAGCTGAAGTAATTAGAAAGGAAAAGAATGTGGGAAATAGTACGCAAAGTTTGGGTTGAATTGATGTGCTACGCAGTGAGTCAATACCCACGCAACACAACTCAATAAAGGTGGACAGCTCCTCACTTTGGTTTGGTTGTTGATGGCTCATCTGGGCTTTACAGAATCAATTTCAGCTACGTGAAGGTCATGCAAGGGCTAAGCTGATCGTGATGAAGTAGGCTGACTAGTTTGTTGTACTAATGATTGAAGATTCATGCTTTTCTCTTTGTTGGAAAATTTACTCAACTGCAATAGTGAGATAACCCCATTTGACATTTATCGAGTTTATTCAGTGGTAATACTTTGGCTTAAAGAGTAGTTGAAGACAATTCCGCACATCTCTATTTGATGGTTTACTTATGTGTATTTAGTCTATTTCAGTCTCGCTTTGTGGTTTTTTTTTTTTCTTTCTTTCTTCTATTGCTTGCCCAAGGATGGGCCCATTATATTTTTATTGTGTCCATCTGTTTAAGCTCATTTATGTTTTCATTATTCTGTTCATATGCTTTGAATATGTGGAGGCTGACAAAATTGAGCTAAAATCAACTCACTATGAATTCAGCCGTGGGCTCGAACGAGGCTTGTAGAATCACAAACTAATTTATGAGTCCAATATAACAGAGGCAATGCAAACATGTAGGCTCTGCTCATTATGAGTTCCACAAGGGAATGCTTATTTTGTTAATCCTTATCCATCTATATAACAATATAGGGAAGTAAATTCAAGTTATCCTCTCACATGTTCAACTTTTTTGAGGCTTTGGATGGCTGAGACTGAGTTGAATTTCACACCAGGGGCTAGGATGGGTTCACAGATTCCACACTTCCCCCTCAAAAGTGTCCCATCCACTTTAACGTTGGGCATAAATCTCAGCCATTAGATCTGTTCAATCTCAGCTGTTCTCACGTTCATCAGTCTCTCCCCTCGCTCTCTACGTTGGGTTTCTCAGAGCAAAAACCACATCTATTTCCAGGAGAAATTGGGGTTTTACTTGCAATCTTCTACATTCCTTCCTAACCTAGGCTATTGGGTATTTCTTCCAGGTAATTCTGCCATCTGCTCTGAGATATTAGATCTTGGGTTTGTTTCTATTTTTCTGATGCGAACTCCCCCAATGTGGGCAAATCAAACCCAGGCCTTGCTTTGTGTTCCAGAAGTCTGGAAGGACTGATAATCAGAGAAGGATTCAGGTTTGAATTTTTTCAATTAGATATGAATCTTTTTTTTTCCCTGTATGGTATTTACAAGCTCTAGACCAGATTCTATTCATTATACAATTGTGATGAAAATACCATAAAAAAATACAAAACCAATTAAATTTAGCAATCAGCAAAATAAATATTAGCTGAAACTTGGAAATTTTGGCTGCCTCTAACAAAAGGCTAACCATTCATATTGAACTTTCCTCCAATTTGCTAACATCATCTGTGGTGTTTGCCAGTTCTCATCTGTTCTTGAGCTAAATGGTGATGTTTGTGGCATGAGCTCTACCACAAGAGCTTTTATCATTGTTGTTGAATGGTTGCATCAGCTCGGTATTGTTTAGAGTAATTTCTCTTATCACTCTTTTTCGAAAAATTATGTTTTACTTACTGCTTTCATATCACAGATTAAGGAAAAAGGTTAGACAATTAAAAATAATTGACTGAAATTATTGGACCCCTGAAGCATATTTTTCTTTCAAAATGTAGAAAACCTCCTCAGACATAGATGCAGACATCATCTTCTCCTCTCTTTTTTTTTTGGGTGCAATGCTTGGATAAATCAACGATGAGATTTTTTCTCAATCATTTTCCCATTTACTTTGAGTTGTCTCCTATATTAGTTACTCATACTTTTAACACCTTTTTTTAACTGTTTGGTCAATTGATACTCTTATCTCCATTATTCTGATAAGATTGCTCAACTTTTTCCTAGCTCTTGGTTTAACCATCTTACTAGGATTTTGAATTTCTAAAAAAGTTGGACTTGGGGAATTAACGAAAGCAAAAGACAAAATCGCAGCTGAAGCCTTTAAGAGATGAAGATTCTCATACATGAATTTGATGTTTGAAAATCTTACATGGGAAACAAAAGATGAACTTAAAATGCGATCTAGATGGATGTACTATTAGCAGTCATATCTCTCTTTATGAAGTACTATATGTGAGCGCATCTCTCCATTAGACTTTGCTTTGGTAATTTGCATGAGTTGGCTCCTATTTCAGAGGGAAGCATTGCTGCTACCGTTCAACGTGTAAGCTGTATATATGTTATGGATTTGCCACATGGGCGTGTTCCTATTTCAAGTTGCAGAAGCACGATTTCATGTTTAAATTGGATAGTCGGATGTTGTATGTTGCTCTTTTTTAATCAAATTCGATCGCTGAACTTAGAAGGATGATATGTGAGACTTATCTTGCTTATTTAAAATTGAAATTTAGACTTTGTGAGGACAGTGAGTTTGTCGGATGTGATCAATACCATGAATGAGTCCTTTTGTAAGCTTGATGACCATGGGAGCCTTTACCGAGACTTTTTTGTCATTCTGCCAGGTGGTTTTCTCTTCCTGTATCTTTGTTGCTTTTTTTACTTGCACCGTTGTTCGCAGATGTGTGTGCATGCTATGCCATGCACTTGATTTGTAGCCCGAGGATCCTTTTTTTTTTTTTTTGGGAACGGTACAAGAAAATCAACTTATTTTCATTCTTTGTGCATGTTTCCCATCATTTTGATTCCCGCATACCACCAATATAACTTTTAACTCTTTTGTGATTGTTTGAATTGATATTTTGGTTTGGATCGTTTATACCAAAGTTACAATATTGTAGTTGTGTTAATACCAAAAAATTGAGATCAGCATGGGCCATAGATCTGCAGGTGTAAAATCCCTTCCTCTTGCCCCCCTTTTCTCACATGTTCCGGCAGCAACAGCATTTGATCAGTTTTTCTGTGATTTCATTTTGGGTCTCACAGAGTCTGTTCTGCTCTTGCAAGCAACATCTCTCTAACGCTCAGTCTCTGTTTCCCTTGCTCAGGAATGGAGGACTCACAATGTGTCCGATTCACTGTTTCTGCATCTCTTAGTCGGCGAATGGTGCGTCTCTTGGTATGCCTTGCCTTAATGGTATACGTGATTCCGGTTGTTTCAACGTGAAGAAGAGACTTAAGCTACTGTTTTTTTCCTCAGTTTTGTTTTGTGTAGACGTGTTTGCATAGCTATATGGTTCATCAGAATGATAATGAGTCTTTAGAGGTCGATTAGTCATTATCCAATGGACTTTGGGAGTTGTCGGGATGACAACATTTTCATGCCCGTTCTTCTGTTAAGATTGTCATATGTAAATACTTGGATAAATGAATACGATTGTGCTATTGAATCAATCAATCTCTGTGTGTATCTGTTGGGAATATCTTTCCGTATAGCAGTTTTACTGCTGGGTTTATCTACGTAAACTTTCAACTATATTAGATGTTAGAAGTGCGTTTTAATCCATTGTTGATATTTGTTTTGGCCAATTGTCAGATATTAATAAGCGTGCGAATTTTAAGAAATAAATTGAAGAAAATTGCGAAATGGACACATAACCAAGCAAGTCAACCCAGACCCAGCCCATAAAACACAGGCGGAAGCCCAATACAGATATGTTCAGACTGGAGGCCGAAGCCCAATCTAGATTTTTTTCTTTTGAACTGGAACCCAATCTAGATTGGGTCAGACTGGGTTAGCTAAACTGAAGCCCAAATATAGTGGTCTGCGGTTTGCACTTGGCATTTCGTTGGGCTAAGTCATATTGGGTTAGAGTAACCCGCTAGCAAAGCTCCATTCTAATCATTAAGATTACCTCAAACAAGACTTGAATCTTCAAAACTCTTTTTGAGGGAGGGTGTTGGGGTAATGAGAAGAGAGATAGAAAGAAAATTTTATTGGGGACCGTGCAGAGTAGGTCTTGAGACCCAAACCGAACAAGGTAGACTTGCATCTTAAAATTTCTTTTTGTACTTTTAGCGCAATCTTGACTTTTACTATTTTTGAGCAATGTTATGGCAACCTAGGTTTAGAATACCACGTGAGTTGTTATTCGTGCATTGATAAGAAAAATGCAGGTGGAGCCCATTCTACAAATACAGTAAAAAAGACAACTCACATGATATTAAAAACATGGTCACCATAATATTGTTGTTGATGCATGCAAGTGGACGTGAATTCTTTTTTTTTTTTTAATAGGAGTGTAAAATTTTAGCCCAATACATTTTAGCCTACCTCATTTTCTTGTGTAATCCAACTCATTCTAACTCTTGATCCAAGCATAGCCCAACCCTTACAACTTTTAAAAAAATTTATGGGGCCTGAAGCAAAATTTTTAAATGGGTTCCCTATATATTCTGCATACAAATAAAAATTTACTTCAAAACTAAACAACCATTACAATAATTCAAAATTCATTGAACTTCATGACAAATGGAGGCTGGAGCATCTATTTTATTAATGTTCTAAAATAAGGTCTCATGCAAGCTGCCGGTAATTTCAATTTAACCACTAGTTTTTGTGAGCCCCTAAAACTTGGATTCAGCCTATTTTCAGATGTAGCACTAGCATGCTTAAACAAAAAATAATTGGAACTAATATATATGAGGACCTTACATTTATATGGCTTATACTCTAAACCAGCTCTAAGGTTAGTCTAGGATAGCTTAGACTCCTACTTCTACCCTTGCTCAAGCTGAAGAGATATAGGCTATGTTTGGATGGGTTTTGAAAAAAAATTGTTTAGAAAAAAATTTGAGATAATGTTTGGTTGAATTTTTGAAAATGAGAATAATGAAGTAATGATTAGAGAGAGATAGAGACAGAAATAAAATGATAAGGAAATGAGTAAAGAGAGAATTTTTTAAAAAAGAAAGAATCTTTTGGAAACTTTTTTTTTAAAATGGGTAAAGAAGGTAAGTGAACAAGGCCTAAACAAGTTGCCCCTAATTATTTTGGTAGTTACATGCTTTGGTAAAAAACCAAAAAGTGGTTTTTTAAAAAACCATTTTGTCCTTATTCAAAAAAAATTTGTATTCGTTAGTTTTGTATCAAGATTTTTGTAATTTCTGGATTCCTCTTGACGAGACAAATCTAACAAATATAAAATTATGGTCAAAACTCAATTTTTTAATAAAGCCAAAATAGGTGGATTATTGGACATATTTTGGCTTTATTAAAAAAAATTGAGTTTTGACCATAATTTTATACTTGTTAGATTCGTCTCGTCGAGAGGAATCCAAAAACTACAAAATCTTGATGCAAAACTAACAAATTGCAAAAAAAAATGAATAAAGAAAATGATTTTTTAAAAAACCACTTTTTGGTTTTTTACCCAAAGCACCCTTTTCATAGTCACAATATGCACCTACTTTTTTGTAGATGTTCCAAGAGGCTAAAAAAATCCCCAAAAAATATCATCTTTCTACCGAAGTCAAAAGTCTGTTTTTTCGCTAAATGTCAAATCAGATGATGTACATATATGAGACAAATAACTTGTGGAAGAATACCAAATATACAGCTAAAAATACCCAAAAATACCATAGTGGAAATTTACTCTGGTTATCCTCATGAATTGAATCTCATTGGGTATTTTTCTTGATAAGTTTTTGTGATTTCGAATGATATTATGCTTGGCAGTAACCTCTTGACTTATGAAAAGTAATACAAAAAGAAAGAAAGCAGCAGATCCTTTGGAACTTTCAGTTTGCTCATTTGTGGCCTCTAACGGAGTTTGTGCGATTTTAGACCTCGTCGAGACCATCAATCATTCGAAAAATCCTGACACACTAGATTAAGTCCTGTCATACCAAGATAAATCTATAAATGTATGTACAGATTGATGTCCTATCGATTAGAATTTTTGACATAGTTTACAATCTTTATAAGCACTAAAAAAATGAACGATTATGGTTCATAATAATCGAAAATGAATCCCAAAAAGAAACACTAATAGGCAAACACAACAGTTTAGATTTATTACACCTGAGGCTGTCACTTTTCATAGAACTGGGGATGGTGCTGTCCCTAAAGCGACAACATCCATGTTGTCCCAATCTGGGTTGTTTGTGTTCAACAATGGACGGCTTGAATTTGTTTGGTAGCGGATGATTCGGATTTGTTTGGACAAGATATGATCCAAGCCGTCCATCACAAAACACGGACAGTCCAGATCGGACAATATGCACCCCGGGTGGTCTCTTTTCATAACGATCTGAATGAATAAATCACACGTTTGCTGATGGAAGAAAAGCACAACCCTAATATGTCAACTTCAATTGCGACTTATTAGTACAGCACATAGCTATCGCATGCAAATTCTCTACAATATTCAGGCGTGCAACGTTACAGTACAAGATGTCAAAACACACCAATAACACCAAGAAAATATAAGGTACAAACTCCATAATACAGAATGTAATGATTAAAAAACAAGAACCTCTAAAAGACATGTCTATGTACACTGAAATGATTAGAGCACCCATCACTCACCATTAGGGCTCTCACTATTCACTGTAATGGTACGAGGAAGTTCATGATCGCATGTTAAATTTCTCAGGATTAGCTAGTCAGACGTTTGTCGCGTGAGCTAAAGAATAGATTGGAATAGGTATATATAGGTATATCAATATCACAGTCAATATTTGGAAATGGTTTCTGATAATCGTGATCATTCATCTGATTTTCTAGGCTAATTCTAAGGTCAAATTTCATCTCGTAACACTTAATAGTCTTTTGACTCTTTTCTCTGTAATACAAACAATAGTTATAATCGCGCATTGATAGAGTGTTTTTTTTTTTTTTTTCCAACAATTTTTTAATCAGGTATTTTTCGGCATATTTGAGGTATTAACTTTTCTTCTACTATTGAGTGAGAGAATAATAGAAGTAGTTGTAACAATATAATAGCGAAATTATAATAAGACAGCTAATATTGCTCTCCTCTTTCCTCCATAGTTACGTGGCGGTTAAGACTCTCGTCCTCAAGAGAGAAGTTCTCCCACCATGGCACTACCCCATCATTTTTGGACAGTAACAACCCAAATTTACTGATTTGTGATCATTGGCCCTCAGATTCGAGCTCATATGCCAATTTTGTGGGTTCTCCAGCAGCAGTGGCGGTGGCGTGTCAGGCTGTGAGACGAAGAGATGTAGGGGTTTGGACAAGCTGGATTTTTTCTTTTTTCTTTGTTTTCTTGTATTTTCGAACCGATAGTATCCTTTTTTAGTCTATTAATATAAGTTTTTCCAGTTAAAAAAAATACCAGTATACACCAACATTGAATACAGAACAATCATATTTTTAAGCTTTTAAACAAGGCGAGAAGGGAAAAGGTTTTCGGTTTCTGTAAATGGGATATAATGGAAGGGGGAGAGTGAGGTTTGATTGCAACCAAGGATGGAGCCAAGGGGGGACAAGTGGTGGCGGCCGCCACCACAAGGTTTTCAAAAAAAGCAATTATTACATAGAAAATAGATTTTTATCCCTAAATTATATAAACTTGCCACCACTAGATTTTTATGTTATCATAGTTTTTCATAGAGTGGATGAATATTTGTAATACAATTTGTCTTTTTACTTTTTGAGTACATATTTTCGCCACCACAAAGGTAAAATCCTGGTTCCGTCCCTGATCGCAACTTGTTAGAATTTTGATGGAAAGGTAATGCATAAAGCAAACATATTCTTAAGGTGTCTTACGATTGAAAAAATCATTTTTTTGGGAAAAAGGTCTTGTCAAATTAATTGAGATACGTGAACCCAATTAATATTTTTTTTAGTTACACGAACAAACTAATTTAAAGTGCATGGTTAAAATTGAAAAATAATTTATTGTCTAAACTGTATAACAAAATATTACATTAGTTGTTGATATCCCGTTAAATTGATTTTTGCTAGGATATTGTTCTGTGTGAAATTTATGCGATGAACGATTTGAAAAATTATTATAGGCTCATGATAGGGTGAAAAAAGTAACGGTTTGGAGAGGTGTGGAGAATTAGGATATGTATCCCATTGGATTTAGGGTAGATAAAGTTTTCATAACCGTATAACAATGACGATATTAAAAATCTATCTATTAAATAATTGTGTGACTTTCTACAACTGTTTTGCAAGAAATTTGATAAGCAGTTGTCAAACTTTTTTGTCGATTTAATGAATTAGTTCACAAAAAGTATTTTTCGGTTGGGATTTGATAAGAGATGGTGGAAATAGCTAGAAGCTAGAAAGTGCCCAACCGCTCTGAGAGTTCCTAGCGAGTTTTAGAACCTTGTTCTTAGCTCGCCTGATTGTAACCTCTGGTTTTCAAAAGGGAGTTGGTCTGGGGTTTGATAAAAACTTCGGACAGCGTTTGGTTTTTAACACACTAACCTTCCTGCTAATTCTCTGCTGATGTATGTCGTATGAAAAAAATAAAAATAACTTTTCTGGTCAACCATCAAATGAGAGCTAGATCAATAACTTAAATTAAAGCAGAATTAACCATCTTAAAGTGTATCAACTATCTTTAACCATGGACTTGTTTATCTAAAAAAAATCGAGTTTTGACTATAATTTTATACTTGTTAGATTTGTCTCGTCAAGAGGAATTTAGAAACCACAAAATCTTGACGCAAAACTAACGATTGCAAAAAAATTTGAATAAAGACAAAATGAATAGTCCAATAATCCAGATTATGGATTAGTTTAGTTTTGGGGAAAAAAGTGTAATGAGTGGAGAGAGAGAAATGAGTGTAATAATTACAAAACTAAAACTAAACTAAAATTTTGAAACGAACAAGGCCACAATAATTATAATAAGACATAGCTACAAGGCTAGGGTCCCGTCAACCACCGATCGACCATATAACTCATCACAACACTCTTATCGAGTGATCAACCAAATGCTGACAAAGCTGAAACTTTTCTGGTTAGATGTGACTCTTAGCCAATGTTATAAAAGAAGGTCTGGAAAGTCGACTACTTGACGACTAACCTGACTAAGCATCAAGTACTTGGCCCTGAAGCGAGAAAGTGCATGGTCGCCTTCGAAGCCTCTAGCGAGTTTTAGGACCTTGCTCTTAGCTCACTTGATTGTATCCTTTGGTTTTCAAAAGAGAGTTGGTCTGGGGTTTGGGCCAATGTGGAGACTTTGGACATCCTTTGGTTATTAACACCCTAACTTTCCAGCTAAATCCTACTGATTCAGATGGAAAAAAAAAGCTTTTCTGGTCTACCATCAAATAAGAGCTAGATCAATAAATTAAATTAAAGCAGAATTAACCAATCTTAAAGTATATCAACTATCTTTAACCATGGACTTGTTTATCTATATTACAACACCCATCCAATCTTTCATTCAATTTCCATAATGCTCCCATTTCTTAAAACTAACCAAAAGACTTCACCAAATAAAACAAAATTAAAATAGTAACTAACCAACTGACCATACCCAAATGATACGGTGGATTCAAGTATACGTTACTATACGTGAGCTTAACCCAACAGCAAAACCATAAAAATTAAGCTGGTCAACTCATATCCTGAGCAGAAACACACTGAGTTCAGGCCCACCGTTCCCATCCGGGTTCATCATGTAAAACGCCTCCGAGTCACGACTCCCCACCACTCGCTCGAACCTCGCCCTCATGTACAACAACTCGCCCAATCCCAAATCCTCCTCCTTCCCTCTGCCGCCGGTCACCACTGGAATCACTCCGGCGCCGACCGACACGCTCCGCACCGTCCTCAGCACGTGCCAATCCGAGTCTCCGCACGCTCGCCCACTCGCGTACCCCAACTTCCTCCCGTTACAGTACATCGTCCACTTCGGCTCAGTGTACAGCCTCCTCACGTGCCTCCCACGTGGCTCCGAACTCCTCTCCTTTTCGCACTCCAGGGCAATCCGGACCAACCCGGATGACATCTCCTTCACTAAACCGGACGTCGAAACGGGTAATTCGATTAGCAAAACGGGTTCGGATGCCGGGTCGGTTTGCACGGCGAAGGTGACGTGGCCCCTGCGGTGGCCGAAGAGGGTGCCGGTGACTTTGCGGCCCAGGGGAGGGGCGGCGGTGGAGAGGGCGGTGGTGGGGATGGAGAGCCAGCGGCAGGTGGCGGGGATCATGTGGGAAGGGAAGGAAATCATGTTGAGGAGTGATTTCAGGAGAGTGGACAAATGGGTTCGGGTTCGGGGTTGGGTTGGTTTTTGGATTAGGGAGTTTTTGGAGGTTTCGTTGGGTGGGTCGTGTTTGAATGAGGAGGAGGAGGAGGAGGAGGAGGGGTAGTTTGAGGGGATGATGCGGTTGGTGCTACGGCTGCAGCTGGTGCTTCTTGGGAGGCTGCGGCGGAGGTGTTCTTGTTGCATTTTGGAGAGAGAGAGAGAGAGAGAGAGAGAGAGAGAGAGAGAGAGAGAGAGATGAAAACGTGTGTTGTGGTGTGTGAACAGAAGGGTGCAAATGAGGCCGACAGAGTGATGAAAGTGTGGGGGGAAAAAGGAGGTTAGGGAAATATAAAGGGGAACAATGGAGGTATGTGGTGATGATGATTATTATAGGACCAGACCTGGGGTATATATATAGTTTGGGTGTATGTAATGGTAGGGAGGGATTATATTATACTAACAAAATTCTTAAGTATCATCATGGTCATTGGTTATTGGTTATACTCGTGCGCCTGCTTGATCGAGTTAGGGAATATTTAAACAACAGTAGTAGTAATACTTTCATGATCGCGTCTGCGTACCAATATTTTTTACGGCTTGTTTGTTAGCGAGATATGTTTTGAAGGAGAAAAAGAGATATAATAATAAGAGGTGGATGTTGTTGTACCCAAAAAAATCTCTCACGCACGAAAACCAGTAAAAGCAAGACACAAATTTACGTGGTTTGACCAAATCGGACGTATTTCCATTGGGAGGGGGTTTTCACTATAATCCGGAATAAATTCGAGTTTTGTGGTTAGACACTCACTCTCAATTTCACAATAATGAAAGCCTCACAGTTCTCTCGTGTATCTCTCTCACACTCTTTGACTCTCTCACTTTTGTCACACCAAATAAACCAAGCACATCCGAGTATTTATGGAATTACAATGATAAAATCCTAAACCATTCCCTCCGGGCCGAAGCCCATCCGACCCTCACGGGGTGAAATCCCAACATATGTAGTTGGATATAAAACGATAGATTAAAAGTATTTGTTTTGTTTTGGTGTTATATGATAACGATATGAGAGATTGGGTAATGTATGATTAATGTGTCAAATTTCTATTTTGTACAGAATATACAATTCAAAAAACAAAAAACATGGTGGGAATGTGGGAGTGAGACCAAGGAATTAAATGGTAAAAAGGAGGATGAATATAATTTGGATTGCGAGTGTGTCCAAAATATATTCCTCTCAAAGGGAAATACAAATCCAAGCTAAATTATTTTTGGATACTAAAATCTAAAAAAACGGCCGAATATTTATAATTTATATTTTTGGCCTTCCACCATATCCCCACTTACGTCCCTTTGCCAACAAGACGTGATAAATAACAGATGCCTCATATAGTTGAGCACATTCATGTTTTTAGTGCTGGTTTCGATTGCACCAACGAATGTGCGTTATGTTATGTAACTGAGGTCTAATCAAATGTTGGTCAAAACAAAGAATGAGGCTTTTTTTTCTTGTCTAAGGTCTGGTTTTGGGTAAATTGAAAGCATTGGTTTTTTTGGTTTTGTCCTTATCCAAAAAAAAATTGCATTTGTTAGTTTTCGGTCATTTTTTGTGGTTTCTTGGCTTGTCTCGACAAGAGGAATCTAAAAAGTATAAAATTATTAGTCAAACTTAAAATTTTGTGAATAAAGACGAAGGTGGCATTCAAAAAATTGATTTTTGAGATTATTTTTCAGAGAGCAGTTTTTTTTATATAAACCGTTTAATACAACCGTGTTTTTATAATAAAAGAAAAACAAATCATGAAATAATATTTTAAAATATAGACCATCAATGGCTAAGATAAACGATTGAGATTCAATTGTAAGAGTGTGTATAATACACACTCAAATAAGGGACGTGTATTATAACTTTTTTCATTTTTAAATTCACAAATTCTTCGGGACATAAGTTTCGCACTCACACTATTAAGTGTACTTAAAAACATTATTCTCTTTCTAGACACTTTTCGGACATACTTTGCCGAGGGGACTATTCACTGGTTATTTGTTCATACCTCGTCGGGACATAAGTTATGCTAAATATCATGTTCTATCTTTGACAGGTTTTAGGACACACCTATATTGTGAAAAAAGGATTTTGATTCGTGTTTCAAACTTTTTGTTTTTTGTTTTTTATTACATTCTTGTGGCTCGAAAACATAGGGGTATTAAATAATGTTGATGACCATAATTTCTAGCATATAATTTTTATAAGCAGTAATTTATTGATTGGTATCTATAAAATCAACAAATCAAATGATAAATGTAAGGGTACCCCCAAACACGGTTAGCCATTTTTGTGAGTTATCCTACGCGTAAAAATCAACCTTAAGACATATATGACCTTCAGATCGAAGAGAAAGAACAATGATAGGTACACCCTCTCAATCACTCCCCACCACACCCTTTCTCACATGTGTGGTGGGGTCCATTGGGACCCACCGGGTGAGCCCACCACACATGTGAGAGAGGGTATGGTTGAGAGTGATTGAAAGAGTGTGTACCTATATTTTTTGGAGAGAAAACTAGTCAATATGTACTTTTAATCTGACTTGGATTTTTTTTTTTTTGGGGACAGTTCTGATATGTGGGCCTACTCTAATATCCTGTTACCCTGTGTAGCATAATGAGAAGCGTGCACTGTACTTATGGTGGACCACACTTAAGTAAGGACTCCTATCTTAAGTACTCCCGTGGTTTATTGATTTCATATTGGCCGTTGGATTCGAATCGCTGGTGCTCGTCAATGTTAGGACGCAATAGAGACGTGTAATGGTGTTCCACTAATAATAAATCGTTTTTTTAAGTATCAAAATAAGTTATTCTTTCATAATACATCACATAAAAAATCGTAAAAAATCAGTTTTTTCAAAAAATCAACTTAGTGGAACACCCTCTCACTTGGGAAGGCGAGCAACATCGCTTTGTTTTGGAAAACTTTTCTATTTTTATTGTTTTTTTATATTTTTAAAACGGAATGTCCGATTCAACTTATGCGCACCTCAACTAATTCTGGTGTCCTAGAGGTAACAACCGAGCAAAATCCCCATTAGTCCTAAGAGTTTGCTAGCGTTGAGAATCGAACTTAACACCTTAGATGAGAACAAACCCTCGAATCCAAGACATTTTTTTCCAACCCCCAAGGGTTAATCTATTTTTATGTTTGTGCTTTTTACACATTCAAACTACTTTTATTTGGAAATTGGTAGAATGTCTCACGCCTTATCTGACATAACATGTTGTGCCTCATATACGTAAAAGGAAGACAACACACTAATTACGTTATTATTAATGTTTAGGATGAAATTCAAAAAAGGCATTACAAAATATAAATTCCCTCCGTCCCATTTTCTTGGTTCCTCTTGGGAATCAAATTATTCAATGGGACAAATAATCATTACATTTTATTTGAAGTTTCAAACACTTTTCTGAACAAAATACCCTTTGATGATCTAGTTTCTGAATGTATCTATGAAAACTTTAAAAGAATACTATTGAAAAACTAATGAAATAGATAATTTAAAATGAAAAATGGTCAATATGGAATGGGGGATAGTGTTCTCCCTTCGGAAACAACATGAATGTTGGGCCAATTACGGTCATCCATGGTCGGCCATGAATGGCCCAGATCTATTAGATAGCGAACGATGGATGGCCCAGATGTATTCGACAGCGAATGGTTCAGATTTGCTTGGATAAGATGTTATCGGAGCTGTTAATACCGATCACGAACGGTCATGATCGGCCAACATCCATGCTGATTTTGAAGGAACATCACCCACCCCATGTCCCTCACATTTTGAGACGGTCGAAATGGAAAGATCAACTAAGAAAATGAAAATGGAAAAAGAGTTGCAAAACTTGAAAAGAGAGGGCGAGTGGGGGAGAGCATTCCAAATAGATAGGAAAGAGACAATGGGGTGACGACTATGATACAGTATGAAACAAATGTCAATGCAGAAATAATTAATGTTGCATTGGAGGCCACTGTGTCCCTATTCTTTTGGAAGTGGTAATCAAAACAAAAGAACCCTAATTAAAATAATCTATAGATAACCCTAATTAATGCTAACTATAGTCCCTTAATTATTTTAATCAGTATAGTTTTGGGACGGTTCCAAACAAAGGCATGCTCTCGATCTTGGGCTGTGACCAATCAGATTGGTGGCCTAACACACTTTTGAGATAGAGTTAAGATTGACTCAACCTCACGATCCCTAAGTACTTAAAGGAGTGTTCCGCTAAGAGTAATTTAAAATAAATTATTTTTTACAGTATTTTATGTGATCTATTATGAGAGAATGATCTGTTTTAGCTTTTGGAAAAACTTATTTTTTCTGTGTGGAACACCCCTTAGAGAGTACTGTTGTCCACACACTATGGTTGTACACACTTTAATTGTATTAAGTCTCAACATAAAATAATACAGGAGTGCTACATGGCTCATGCACACATAAAACTTACTCAGAAAGTATCCAGAATCAAAAAGTGGGTGGCTCAGATTCACTCCAAATCAATCTAAGCCACTCATTTTCGAATTTTGGGTGCTTTTTGGGCAGTTTTCTTTTTGGATAAATTGGGCATTTTCTTTGCACTTAGCATTTTCCAAAATAATATGCGGTGGACAAAGGGTTTGGGTACCACTAGGGCTGCAAATAAATTGAGCAGCTTGTGGATTGGCTTGTTGAGTAATCGAGTTAAGCTTGAGTTTTAGGTTCGTTTAGTAAATGAGTTCGGCTCAGCTTGCAAAAGCTCTACTCATTTATATAGGCTTTACTTGTTTAAGAAGGCTTGTTGAGTAAATTACCTTAGCTTGGCTCATTGACAAATAAGTCAAGCTCCAACTTGATTTTTGACTTGTTTACTAAACGAGCCGAGTTGGAGCTCTACAAAACTCGGCTCGACTCGTTTACAATCACACAAGGCTAGCTCATAGCATAAGCCAATGAAGCCACCGCTTCGAGCCGCTCCAAAAATGTAAAAAAAAAAAAAAAAAAGGGCCCCCAAACATGTAGGCATCCTATATATTGTAATGGTTGTTCAATTGTTTATGACTATATGTTTAAATTTGTACAATGATAAATAATTTTTAATGGTTTTTTTATTGAAGATATGTGTTCAAAAAGTTTATTATGCAAAATACATAGAGGGCCTCGTTCATAAGTTTGTTTTAGGCCTCTAAAACTAATGAGCCGGCATTGGTATAACGTGAAGGTGCCCTAGGAGCATAAAATAAATTTTAGTCCTCCACACGTGTCATTTTTGTTATTTGCGTCGAGCATCTTTCCTAATTCATTAGTAAGACACTAAGGCTGTGTTTGGAAGTTGTGGAAGAGAAGGGAAAGAGAAGAGAAAATAAAAAAGGAGAAATGGGAAAGAAATGGGGAAGAAACTTAGTTTTTTCTTTTGTTTGGTTTGTGAAAGAGTACTATTAGAGGAAAATTTACACTAATGGGAGAGAAGAAGAAAAAAAAGTAGCTAATTTTCTCTTCCTTTTTCCTTTTCCTTTCTCTTCCATTTCCTTTCTCATTCTACTTGGAAATCAAACAAATGAGAAGAATTTTTTTTAATTTTCTCTTATTTTCCACTTCTTTCCTCAACTTCCAAACATAGCCTAAGACTTAATGATAATGACGAATAGTAAAATAAGTACAAAGCAGTTGAGCTTAATTATAATAAGGCAGGAAAAAGACCAAAAAAATTACACTCCCACTATTATTAGTGTGTTTTTTTTTTTTTGATAACCGGATGTCTGGGCCAATTTGTGCGCATCCCGACTAATTTCGTGATCTTGGAAGTAACAATCGGACATAACTCCAATGGCCCGAGGAATTTGTTGGCAAGGGACTCCTATAGTATTCCAACTCATTTTAGAGTCTTACCATATAATCGTCGACTCGTACACTTTTATATATATGTCCTGTTTGGGATTTGTCCAATTGATCTGTGCTTTGTTTAGAGCCACGCTTGGTGGAAGTATTTTACGGTTAGACGTGATCAATGATTTCTGTGGGCTCCTATTGGAAAATTGAATTTTGAAGCAAAAACCACCATTCCAATTTGTACATTTGTATTTGTAAGGTTGGACTGTACGTTAGTGGATTTTATTAGATTTATTTTGAATAAACTGGTTTTTCACGGTTTTTTATGTGGTGTGTTGTGAGAGAATGACCTGTCTCGATTTTTGAAAAAATAATTTTTTGTTAGTGCAATTGCATGAATCAGTGCTTCCTCAGAGTAAAAGATATGTGCACGAACAGACGAGGCAATATTTATGGCATTTTTGTTACCCAACGATGCATGTATATACCGATGGATTGGTGTTCTGGTATATTTTCTGAAAACCCTAATTTGCCTATGTTTATAGATTTGCAAACAAGATGTCAATCAATCACACAACGGAAAGCAAACAAATGAAGAACATAATGATATATGTGGAAAACCCCAATACAAGTAAAAACCATTGGAAGGAATCAAAACACTATACTCAATGTGTAGTTACAAGCAATCTTACCAACGATCGTGAATCCTCACCAATCGAACCTAAGAACTACTTACCGAATCCTCGTTCACCACATCCAGTGCTTTGACCGCCGCTGCCTTGAATCCAGAAGCCTTCCGTTTGCCTCCTGGAATCCACTGAAGGACTTTGAAATGCCTCTCGAACTCCACAAAAGGACTTTACTCAGAGATTGATTGTTTCTAACGAAGAACAAACCCCTTTAAGATGATCTTGAAACTCACGTCATTCACAAGCCTTCACAATTCTTCAAGGTTCACAAACCCTAGCCACTGAAAGTGATGAGAGATGGAAATATTAGTATTAGGTCTCTTATTACCGCAGCTCTCTAGTTTTTCAACCTAATGACGAAGATTTTATAGTTGCAGAATCGGGCATTTTTGCCGGCTGTTTTGCTCAAGCAAAATATCCAACAAAATCAAACATAATGTTTTGCTAAGAAATATGCCTCGAAATGCTTGAGCAAAAAAGTGCATCATCTAACTTCTTTCCTTGTGCATTTCCAATGATATAGTTGCCAAATCCAATGTATCACCAAATCCCATCATATCACCAAATCCCATATTCTCCAAATCCGTATTACTTCCGTATGACTTCCAAATCCCATATTATTTCCGTATTACTTCCATATTCTCCAAATCCAATTTCACGATTCTAGTGTTTCCATATCGAGACTAGTACCGTTTTTTGTCGAGACCCAATCTTTGTCTTCAAAATGAGCAATCCGTCTTTGACTAAAAAACTAGTGCACTCGAAATAAAAATACGTGTTGATATGATTCCTTTTCCACACCTAAAACAGACACTCTAAAAATAAATACCGAAGATTACAGTGCCATAAAAAATACGATACACCCAAATGTATATGTTTTGGGCATGGATTTGCCAAACCAAAGGAAGCTTGGCCTATTGGGCTTACAATCTCCCCCTTTGGCACTTCTATGACAAAACAGACTTAACACTAAACACTAAATCTGCTAGCAAGTTGTCTTGGACACCTCTAACTACCAAACAAAAGACAAAAAAATCTCATTTATTTCAATAAAAGAAAGTGCCTACAACATGATACATGCATTTTGGGTACATGGGATTTGGAGGGGGCATTTGTGTTGGGATTCCACCCCGTGTGGGCCAGTTGGGCTTAGGCCCAGAGGGAGTGGATTGGGGGTTTTCTGTGTAACTCTATAAATACTCTGTGATGCCTAGGTTATGAGGTGTGGTAGCACAATGTAGAGAGAGAGGCAGAGAGTGTGAGAGGTGGAGCTGGTTGTGGCTCTCCCGAAGAGAGAGATACACGAGAGAACTTGTGAAGATTTCAATATTGTGAGATTGAGTGTGAATGTGTAACACAAGAACACGAATTTTTTCTGGATTATAGTGAAACCCCCCCTCCCTGTGGATGTAGGTCCGATTTGGCTGAACCACGTATATTGTGTTGTGTTTTATCTTGCTTAACTACTCTTGTGCGTGTGGTGTGTTGTTCTGAATCCTAGAAACTGGTATCAGAGTTTGGGTTGAAGCACCGGAGAGTGCAGAGCAGTTGAAAAATCACTCGAAGGCCATTGGAGCATTGTTTAAAGCTTTGGTCGGACAAAACAGGTAACAAAACTTATTTTTGATTAGAGGGAAAGGTGCAACTCTCAGAGACGAGTCCAACGAAGTGCTCGGAGTCAGTTTTGGTCACCGGAGTAGGTCAATCACGGCCTGAACAGCGGCGGGCGGAGGCGAGTGGTGGCTTGGACTGGGTTCGGATGAAAGTTGCTTGAAACCAACTTTTGAAAACAGAGGATTGTTTGTCTCATCGAGACAATATTGGATCTGGGGGGAACGTCGTCGAAAACGTCCGGGGTGAGCCTTACGCGCCAGTCAAAGGGAGGCGCATGAGGTCGTCCGCTGTGGGTGGTAGTCACGCGATGCACGCGTGGTCAAAGGTTAGGGGTGACCCAGTTAGCGCCACGGAGAATGCCATCTTGGATGGTTAACAGCCACGTCAACCATCCAATGCTGACGTGGCGCCACGTCAACAAAGGGGTCAGAAGGGTCAAGATTCAGGTGAAAGGGGTCAGACTCGGGGTCAAAGGGGTCAGACCGGTTAGATTGGCGGTTCAGAGGAAAAGGCAGACCGGGTTTAGTGCAGACCAGACTGGATAGCAATCCGTGACAGACTCGATTGTGTTTATTGACCGGTTCATGGGTATTTTGATCGGTTCATGGCCGGTTCGGACCGGTTCCCGACTCAATTTTTCATTTCGGATACAACCACGTGTTTTGTTTTTTCATGTTTGTGTTATTGCTGGATTGAGCCGAATTTAGACGTTCGAGGGTGTTTTAGGTTGTGAGGAGGCTGTATCTAGCTAATTGGACAGTTCTAGATTCACTAGTGGGCTTAGATTTGAGTGATTTAGGCCGAATTTTGTAGCCCTAGATACATCTTCAGAGATTGTGGAGGATCTGACACAGTCAGATCAATTAGATGGGATGATGTTGAGTCGGAAGCAGACCATGGGAGATCCGATGGGAGTCTAGGGGGTGCTAGGACGGCGGGGGATGGAACATGGATGGAGCAGGGGACAGGATGAGACCCGGGAGAGCTGATAGAGAGTGATGAGAGACCAGGATAGTGGCAGGAGTGGTAGATTGGTGACAAAGAGGAGAGCAGAGTTGAAAAAGCTACACATCAGGAGTATTGGGCAGACTTTGCAAAGATCAGAGGTTGATCGGAGCAATCGGGTGATTGCGGATTCGCAGCGTTTGAGCCGTGGTGATCAGTCAGAGAAGCTAGTGATCAGGGATACATTCTCTTAGGTGTTGCATCTTTGTTGATGGGTACGGATACACTTGTTTGGTAATGACACAAACACTTACTAGAGTGACAGGTTGGAGTTTGGTCAGTAGTGATTGGAGGCAGTCTAGTTCAATCGGATTTGAAGACCTATCATCAGGATTTGCAGTTGTGATTCGAGCTGCATTGGATTGGATGATGGGCCACCATACAGGCTTGTGAGAGTGCAGGGACAGTTTGAGCTGATGTTAGGCATGGTCAGTCAGTATGGGTGTTTTGTAACGTGAGTAGGAGAGGCGACAGTTGCGGTTGTGCACATGATAGGTGCAGGAGTGTACTGAGGAGTCATGACCGGGATGCTACTGGATGCACTAGTAGTCGAATCAAGAGTGTGTAAGATGCTAGCTAGCAAGGATAAGACGACTGGTTGCTATGGGTTGTTCACGGGAGCTCTGGACAAAGGGATTGAGATGGAGATCAGATGATGCATACTAGTATTCTCTTTATACTGTGTTTTTTATGGCGGATTATCTTTCCAGTTATGAGCTCATGTTGGTGTGGAGAGATAGAGTCACAGATTATGTCTTGTGATTGGGCATGAGCATTTGGGTTTTGGATGCCCGGATGCGGACACGCCGATTAGGGGGTGCGGGATTGTGATCAACCGCAGAAGATCTAGCTTGCAAGGATACATTCATTCGAGTGGTGTGCCCAGTTGGGGTGCGGAGATGCTTGTTTGGGAATGACATAGGCGCTTGTTAGAGCGGTAGATCAGTTTGAGCCACGAAGATCTAGTAGGATACGTTCACATCCCGAATTCACGAGAGGTCTATCTTGATTTTTGGGGTGCGGAGGTACTTGGTGAGAGATGCAGTGTCAGAGAAGGAGTCAGCCTCATCACAGATGGTGTGTAAGATCATTTGGAGGAGTGAGCCTCTGGTGTGGGCAGGGGGTTGCTGCATTTCTCTTGACAGGACATGATGCTAGAGTGGCGGAGCGTGGCAATGAAGCTGTGGGCGCTTCTGTTGGTGAACTTGGGCGCTTCTGTTGGTGAATGCATACACCTCGAGTTTGAGGTGTGCGAGTGGAGACATCCTAGATGAGGGGATGCGATACTTGGACGAGTGGAGATATTCTTTTTTAGGGGATGCGGTACTCAGATTTTCTAATTGGCTGCGGAGTCTGGTTTTGCAAGGATACACTCTTTTGGGATTTGTGTACTCTGTTTGGTGGTGCATGGATGCTCGACTAGTTAGGGACATAGGCGCTTGCCAGAATTAGCTAATTGGATGAGGCAACATGGGGGTGTTGCAAACGACATTGTCCACTCGGTGTGGAGGGGGTGATTGTTGGTATTCCACCCTGTGTGGGCTAGTTGGGCTTAGGCCCAGAGGGAGTGGATTAGGGTTTTTCTGTGTAACTTTATAAATACTCTATGATACCTAGGTTATGAGGTGTGGTAGTACAATATAGAGAGAGAGGCAAAGAGTGTGAGAGGGCGAGCCGGTTGTGGCTCTCCCGGAGAGAGAGATACATGAGAGAACTTGTGAAGATTTTAATATTGTGAGATTGAGTGTGAGTGTGTAACACAATAACACGAATTTTTTCCGGATTATAGTGAAACCCCCATTCCCGTGGATGTAGGTCCAATTTGGCCGAACCACGTATATTGTGTTGTGTTTTATCTTGTTTTACTGCTCTTATGCGTGTGGTGCATTGTTTTGAATCCTAACAATTTGGATCATGCAATTGGCACAGAAACATACTAGAAGAAACTATAATTGTCAATTACGCATAACCTATTTGTTTGGCGGCACTAATTATGAAGAGATATATAATCTTATGGCATCTTTAATCCTATCGATCACATTAAGAATTTATGAGATTATTTAGTTAGACACCTTTTATTAATTTGTTGAGTGAACGTGAATCATCACTGATAAATAGGGTTGCAAGCCGAAAAGAGCTGCTTGTGGGTTGGCTTGCTAAGGCTCGGCTTATTTAGTAATCGAGTTAAGCTTGAGCTTGAGTTTTAGGCTCGTTTAGTAAATGAGCTAGGTAAAACTTAGCTCGTTTAGATAGACTTGGCTTTGGTAAAAGAAACTTGTTAAGTAAATTATCTAAGCTTGGCTCGTTAAGGGTTGGAGCTTCTACTCTTTTTTTTTTTGGCTCATTTAATTAGTAAACAAAACGAGCTCGAGCTCTACAAAGCTCAGCTCATTTTACACCCCTACTGATAAGTACCGGTAAGTACCGGTGTAAGTTAAGCAAAGGGGCTCTCTCTCTCTCACAGACAAATATTTTTTTCTTTCTCTTTATTCCCCTTGCCCCAGGCTAGTTTCATCACCCTCTTGTACGGTGTGGAAAGGGAAGGCCATGGTATGAGTTCTGTTATATATTTTATGCTAATTGATTCTTAGTGTTTTGTATTGCATTGGTGGTTGATAGACGCGTAAATATTAACATTAGTGTCCCTTATTTTATTGTTGCTAAGTCGATTTTTGTATTATTACTTGGAGTTTAATGCATTATTTTCATTACAGGTATTTTGGAGGCTTTGATATAAAAAGCACATAATTGAATTTTACTTGTCCAAATAAAGCCCGTGAACAATTAATTCTAGCGACAGGTCCAACCGTCCAAGCTTGTAATGTACTATCAATTATGAAGCAGCCAATCAAATCCCTCATGATGGATATTGGAAGGATTTTACTCCTTGGGCTTTGTTTGGCTAAATTGAAGAAAATGGTTTATTGGTTTATTTGGTTTTGTCCTTATTCAAAAAAAAAATTCATTTGTTAGTTTTCGGTCGATTTTTTGAGGTTTCTTGGCTTGTCTCAACGAGAGGAATCTAAAAAGTATAAAATTATTAGCCAAACTTAAAGTTTTGTGAATAAAGACAAAAATAAACCAAAAAACGTTTTGGTTTTTTGGTTTATTTTTTGTCTTTATTCACAAAACTATCTTAACTACCTTTGTCCTAATTTTATAGTCACTTGTTCTATCTTAAGCGGATAAAAAAACGATTATATTTTTCAATCGGTAATACATTTTATATCTAATATAGATCTTATTTGATAGATCTTAATTTAATCTAATAAACAAAGTGTTCAAAATTTTTTTATCCAATATAGGGCACCCTAGGGTTTAGGCACTTTCATAGGTTATGCTACGATTTAAGCACTTTCATAAGGTACCTTAGGGTTTAGATTTAGGGTACACTTCCTATTATAGAATTTTAGTAGTTTAGACATTGTCATAAGGTACTCTAAGATTTAAGTTTAGGCACTTTCATAAGGTGCTCTACGTTTAGGCCCGATTCATAACTCGGGCTTGAGCAAAAATGATTCTTTGTTGCGAAACAAGGCTTGGAAATGAAAAACGGCCTTAGTTTTCATTTTCGTCCTTTTTTTTTTTTCCCATTGCCATCTTTTATGGGCCTTGATTTTATTTTTTTATTTTTAACTGCCGAGGGCCTGCTTTTGTATGCACATTGCACGCCGATGGGCTTCGGTAAAAAAGTGAAAAATGCAAATGTTTGGTTTCGACCGAACAGCTATGTACTTCGGGAATTGAGGGCCCAAGGGTGCATTTGGTTGGATAAAGTGAACATTGGAATTGAATGACCATTTCAATAGAATTCAATTCTTATGTTTAGTGTATCAAAAATTTAGCAAATCACCATTCCAAATAGAATTTTCATTTCCTCTAATAAAGTAATAATAATTTCATTAGAAAAGGCAAGGAATCATCATTGCATTCCTCTCTAATTTTGATGCCACACGAAATTACTACCGCCACACCAACTTTTACTATTACAACTCCAAAATTTACTATTGCCACTCCAAATTTACTATAGTCACTCCAATTTCGGAACTAATTCCTAAGCATAACCAAACGCAGGAATGGAATGGTTATTCCATTCTCATTCAATTCCTACCTCCATTCCATTCCCACCTCCATTCGATTCTAATAAATCAAACACAAACAAGTGGGCTTCAAAAAAAGATATAAGTTGTTGAAAACCGAGAGGAGGTGGGCTTGAAGGATTTGTATCTTGGGCTTATTGAACGCATTTCCAGGTTGGTCTAGCTTTGCAGAGTTCATTCCCGCGAAGCCCAGCCAAAATAAAAAATGAATGTGCAAGGATACCTTCCCCCTGATGGACAAAATTACCACTCTTCAAATATTAATTTGTGAAATTTTACTACATACTCCAATTTTACACTTTACTATCTTCTCGTCACCTCCTTCCACATTAACCTTCCATCTGGCGATATTAAAAGTTAGTGAAATTTCACTAATTCCTAAAAAACTCCAATTTAGTACTAAATATTTTTTTTAAAACAAACACATTGGAATCGAACATAACATGGAGTAGTTCATAATTTTTTAAAACCAAAAAATAGTAATTTGGGGTGTCTATGAAACAAACGCATTGCAATTTTTCGGATTCTTCAAAAATGAAAGAAGAAACACAATGTATCGTAGTATTGGGAGACCTTTCATTATCATGATATCATCACAAATTTACACCCTCCAAATTGATACACACTCCATTTTTGTATTTTAGTAAAATTTTTATCTATAAAAATTTCATTGAAAGAAAAATAAATAAATAAATAAATGAGACCAATCTTCGGAACCCATCCCACAACCTACCATGAAAATCCAAAATCTTAACACGCTATAAAATAATCACATATATAAATAGATGATTGCAAAGATTTGAAAGATATGATTAAGCAAGATTTATAATTATAAGAAATTCAGAAAGATTTATAGAATCTGGAACACTAAACGTGTGACATTGCCCAAAAAAGCTTTTATTAAACATTCTTAATTGGGACGATTATTGCAGAATATTGTGTTTTCTTATTAATTAGCAACGATGAAAGAAAAACAAAGACACAAAAAAAAAAAAAACTCACGAAAGAACCATATTGTGCTCTCTCTATTACGTGTCTTTTTTTTATTTTTTTATTGTGTTTTATTTACGATTATTGTGTTTTCTTATTAATGGGGACGATTTTGCAATTATTGTGTTTTTACGATGAATTTATCTCTAGGGGTATGTGTACATGGTTCGGTTTGGACCGGTTTTATAGAAATTCGGGGACCGAACCATATCTAACGGTTCTAAAAAATTGAGAACCGAATCAAGATAGATCATCAACCAAAATGATTTTTCCAAATCCTTTTGCAATTAAGAAAAAGAAAAGCAATTTTGTTGGTCAATCAATTCATACCACTCTTCATATCTGAAGTCGTCCTCACGAAAAGTCGCTTTGCATTAACACAGAAGTAGTGCATCATACGAGTGCAAGAATGACACTTTGATCAGCCCCAAATTTAATTATGGGCCTCTTAATACAGTCCAAATGTGCTGAACAAAACATTATGAAACACAAGGTCTAAATTAGGAAAAATCGAACTTCTAATATTGTCTTTTATGCAAACTCTTGTGTATTAAAGTGTTAGATCAACGCAAGGAGAAAAGAACCCAACAACAAAAAGAATAAACGAAAGTAACATGTCAAGTCATTAAGATTTAGGAATATTGACTTAGAAATTCAAATCATTCATTGATTTTGTCAATATATGTATTGCTTTCATATCAATCCTTAATTCCTTAATTAGTGCACGTAAATCTCTCCCTCTCATTCCTTAATTAGTGCCCGGATATCATTCCCTGATTACATGTATTGATTTTGCAATATACATAAAGATAATTTCTAGAATTTATGAGATTAAAATAAATATAAAAAGTGTCAAAATAAAAGACATAGTTACTAACAAGGTAATTTCAAATTTTATGATTTGAATGCTCAGCATGGTTTTCTTGCCTTTTCTAATTCGGAACCTTTTCAACAATATAGATGCAATTTTAATTACCAACTATAAAATATTTAATAGTTGAATTCTATCCTTGCTTTTATGCTATTTCCTCGCCTCTTTATAAAAAAATAAGGGATGGAAGAATTTCATTGCAATACTAATTGTTTTTTACCAAATTTAGTGCTTTCCATACATGCACCGATGCACGGGTGACAATAGTGAAAAATTCAATAATTGAGAAACAAAGATGCTATTGCGATAATAGTGGTTCTAGAAAATCATACTAAAAGGAGTGTTTAAAAATCATACTAAAAGGAGTGTTTCCTATTTAATCTATATATCTCACCTTTGAAGCTATATATATATATATATATATATATATATATATATATATATATAGCTCAAATTAACCTCAAACGTCAAAACCATTTCTCTTCTACTAGTTCCTCTTTCTTGCATGCAATAATATACATATATATAGATACACGAACTGTGGAGAGAGCTCGCCAACACCATGGCTGAAGATGATCAGCTAATGTGTCTGATCAAAAACCGTTGCGCCTACTGCGGCACACAATTTGAGGTACATATTTATCTGTATGCATATAGAGAGACACAGAGATTGGCATGTATTTATAACCTTAATAGAATCAGAAATTAATAGAAATTAATTACCTTAATAGAATCAAAAATTCAAATCGATTATAGAATGACCCAAATCTTGAAACAGTAAACCAAAAGATGCAGACTATGAAAGGTCAAAACAACAAATCTGTTCTTTATGCTCTTATAGATTCTTAATGTATATAATAATGTATTCATCAGTCCTCTATCTCTCATTTTTTAAATTACACTCAACTTAAACCGGTGAGGGATTTTTAAATCCGACAAGAAGCAACACGCAATAATGCTAACTCTACAAATATTTCAAAAATCCCGCTCAATAGTTCATGGTTCAACATTTCAAGGGGGCACGTGACCCCTCCCTGTGTGGTTTTGACCCCAACAAATCATACAAACCCACAACGTATTTGATAGCTAGAAAGAAAAAATAGTTCCGATTTTTGTGATAGAATTTATTTTTCCCTCCCTCATTCAATTTTTTGGCGTAAATAACATACATAACATGACTCTCTCTCTCTCTCTCTCTCTCTCTCTCTCTCTCTCTCTCTCTCTCTCTCTCAGGCTTTGATAGCAAAAAAGTGTGGGGATTCTGGCCAAGCAATGGCGAGATGCGGGTTTTGCCCATTACCCACGCTTCTAAACCCTCAGTCTATTTATTTATTCATAAGCAATCTATTTAATTACTTGCAATTAATTCATGAAAGATACTTTGATCTCTTGATGCAAATTAACACGCATATATTGTTCAGGTCTTGCCCACAATTGTAAACCCAGATACTATCCAGATTCACTTTCGACATTGGCAATTTATTTATTTTTAATTCATAAATAATCTATTTAATTACTTGCAATTAATTCATGAAAGGTACTTCAATCTCTTGATGCAAATTGACACGGCGTACTTGTTTAGAAGGGAGTTTGGTACTATATAATTGGCATTTGCCTTCCAAAAAGGTAGTGATAATGTCAAAATTATTTTTGATTGTGTCAAAATTTTAACGCATAAAGAGCTTGTATTTTTACGCATGAGTACAAGTATTTCATACACATGAGTTTTGGCTCAATCAAAAATAGTTTTGGCATTAAAACTACCTTTTGATTTTTGGGTTGATGCATGTGAATAGTATTGACTGTGTTTGGTTAGATAATTTAGTTTAGTTTTGATGATGTCGGCAGGTATAATAAGTAGATAGAGATAGAGAGAGAAATGAGAGAAATGATGATGTCATGAAAACTAAAACTAAAACTAAACAAAAAAACGAACAAGACCAATTTATAACTTGTCTCGTTTTATCTGAAAGGCTAGAAAATCCCTTAATGGAGCGTGGCATTAGTTTTATTTTAGTTTATTGATGGGAAAATAGAGAACGAAATTTCACACACAACACTCAACTCACATAATTAAGTTTAAACCTCGGATCCGGGGTGGGTGCTATGCGGTAGGTGTTGTGCAACAAAACTATGTCATTTTGCTTGATTTTTGTGCACACTTTCAAAACTTCCAAGGGCCTTGTTTAGAGGAAGAAAAAACCATTACAAAGTGCATAAACCCAAAGTGCCTACATCCACTATACCCTATCCCAAAGAACCTAAATCCTCTAAAATTAAACCCCACACTTAACTCTCCAGACAAGACCCTTGGATATACTATGAAAATGAGCCAAACGACGTAGTTTGCTGCACAACATGACGCACAACACCTACCGCACAACGCCTCCCCGGATTCTTATCCTCACACTTATAGGCATTTAAAGTTAAAATTACATATTAAAAATCCTTTTTCGCTGATAAGCGGAATCTAAGACAAAAAAATCACTATATAGGATGGATTACGTATATTGGTTGCTAGAACTTCGTATGTATGGAATGACATGATTATTTACCACGACACTCGCTTTACTCATTATTCCAAAACTTTGTTCATATTATTCACAAAAAATTAATTCTAAAACTTTATTTGTGACCGTTGGATTTTTCTTTTAATTCACTTGCTATGCCCTGGAAGAAAAAAGAAAATGAATAACCTAACTGTAGTTTCCTCTTATTTTATTTAATCTCCTTGAAATATTCCATATTTTCACATCTTAGGCAAAAATAAGAACTAAATTTTAAAGGAGAATTCTTGTGTATAATTTCAGACAGGTCAGTCTTCTTCATCAACCTTGTCCACATCAAACACGTTGTTGCCTCCTGAAATATGAAAACGTATGTATATATCGATATTTCTTTCCATTTGTTTCAGTTATTATTTGAACAATGTATTTCAAACCAGCCATCTTTATAAGTTTTGGATTTTTTCTGGATTATTTGTTTTACTACAAAATCGGATATCCAACAATTTATCAGGTAAGCGCATACCATCAATTTGTCAAGTAAGCATAGAAATTAGAGTTCAACACAACTTTACCTATATTTTCAATAATGATCAGAATTGCTCATCTATGTTTTTCAGCTATTTTTTTTTTCAAAACCCTTGCCCAATAGTGGTTTTTAGTTTCTGCCCCTATTATACGTGCACTACATTTTTGAGTTTTCTCTCAGTCTTTCTTTTCTCGATTGTTTTCTAATTTTTTTTCTCTTGTTTCTCCTTTCAATATTATTCCTATTAAGCATATACTTATTTACTATAATTTCGTTTAAAGAAAATGGCTACAATACACCGTAAAATGTCTTTATTAAAGTTCAAATTCTTAAACTACTTTGCTGTTTCAAATTCTAGGATGTCACTAATTGACCTTAACTTTTGAATCATGTAACAAAATTAACCGTTGAAATGTACCTTCTACTATATATTGTCTCCATCGATTGAATCTGAATCCTGTCAAATACACCATCGCTATATATGTTTTGAATCATGTATGAGGTGTGCTGTATATATACCTATGTGTTTTGCAATAAAAGCCAGGAGATATCACGGGTCAAAGCTGCCAATCCTAGTCTAACTAATAAGGAGGCTCGCGAAGTGGCTGTTAACAATGTAAGTGTTATTTAAATCATACTATCTATCTATGCATTATCACTCAACGAAGCTTCCTAAATAATTTATGCATTAATTCCTAATTTGTAGTGGGCGAGGGATGGCCATGACTGGTACTTGAAGCAGCAACAAGGTAAGGACACACATATAAGTTATTTAGTGCCTCTTAACATTCTTCTAACCAATAAAAAATGGTTAAGCATGGATTGACAATGGGAGTTGACGTTTTGATGGAGAGAAATGATGTCTAGTTACGCTACTTAGGAATTTGGTTAGGAAGCAATTCGGCTAATTAGGAACTAAATGAAATTGGGAACTAAATGGATACACATATATAAATATGTAAACAAAATGTAGTAATTAAAAGAATTTGAATGATTTAATAAAATTGAAATCTTTTTTCTTTTTTAAAAAATATCGGACCGTTACAGAACATCAATCTTGCAAACAAAAGAAACAATTTCTTTGTAGTTTTATGTTGTTTTTTACTCTTCTATTTATCTAGAAAATAAAAAGGGTAAGAGAGTTTTCGTGTTACGTAGGAAAATATAATAAAATCCCTAGTTTACCTTTTTTGCTTTGGAAGGCACCTATACCCCATGCTATCAAGGTTCAAGTCTCACTAACCACTAACATTTACTGACAATTAACACTTCTTGCGTGTACTAAAAAATAAAACAGAATACAAACACATCTGTAGGCTCTGTGTACATGGACCAGATCTTATAAAGATCGATCCAACAGGGAACACAAAAAAGATTTTTTCTATTGAGAAAAGGAAAATGATTTTTTAGACGGGAGATGGAAAATGATTGGAAATTACGTAAAAGATATTTTTTTTTTCAAATTCATGTTTTCATTCACTCCGTGTATCAATTCTTGATTCAAATACAAGTCTTTTTAAGGAGTAGCTAATTTAGATTTCAAGATTTTTCACTTCGCGGGAACCAGGCCCGGCCTTGTGGGGAGGCTGGGGAGGCCCAAGTATATAGGTTAGTATAGGTATGGGTTTGCATAAAATGATCCAAGAGGCCCACCAAAATCACTTTACCATTTGTGATAATATTTGAAAAAACATAGGCTAACTTCATATATGCGCAAGGCTCCAAATTCGGAGATTTGCAACGCCCCTGCGTGCGAGGTTCGCAACGCGCACTCAATTAACTAGTTTCCGGTTCGGTCTTCACAAATTGGCTTGGACCTTGGCCCAACCCGTGTGCGCACAAGGCCTCTCTTGGGTCTAGCTCATCAATGGTTTATGGAGCCTCCACACTTATAAAGAACACAAACGTTCTCTAGTTAGCCAATGTGGGACAAGTGTTCTTTGAAGAGTTTTTTTTAAAAAAAAATACATAATCCCAACACTAATAGACTCTTTGTGGGACTCTGGTTTGTATAATTGTTTTTTTTTTGTATTCTAACTTCAAGGACAACCGACTAACCGACCACTAGTTTAATTACTTAATTGCTTATATTGAAAGCATTGAATGATAATTACTTTTTGTGTCTAGCCAATGACACTAATATCTTTTTGTAAATGGTCAATGCATGGTAATAACACTTTTGTGTATGGGATTATGGCTTTTTGTGTATTGGATTATGTATATTTTGGCACATTGAAGTAATAGTCTTGTATGTGTATTCCCAGTTCGAACTTTGTTTTGAAATTTACATGAGATGTTGATTTTTGTTACAATAATAGTTTTGGTTACTCTTCTAATAGAAAAAAAATTATATATGAAGGGCCTCAAATTGAGGATAAGGTTGGGGCCTCGGGAAACATAGGGTCGGGCCTGGCAAGAACTTAGTTTATTTATTTATTTTACCTTTTGAAATTAGCCACTTAGCAGCCAACAACTCCCCAGGAGAGTTTCTTCTAATCTTTGGGTCATAACCCACCTCTTAATCCAATGGTTTTTGACACAAACACTCACGCCTATATCTCACCCTCTCCTTGCTACTGATTTTTTTTACTCAACACTTACTTAGCTTGTGAGAGAAGAAAGAGAAAGTGAGAGCTAGGTACAACAATGGAGGATTAGGAGAGAGAGAGAGAGAGAGTAGAAGAAAAGAACAGGTTTTCATATATACATACTTGTGATACCCTAGAATTTAATTATATGACTTTTAATCTTTTTATGTGTTAATTGGGTGTTCAAAGTGCATATGTGGATTTATTTGATTGGTGGCACACACACACATGATAGACTCATGCACACACTATTATTTTTTTCCCCTTAAGAGACCAATAATAGAGTTAGTGGGATATTTTCTCCACACCTATCTGGGTCTTCTACGTAGAAAGAGAGAAAGAGGGAGTTTGACATTAGGAAGAAGAAGAAGAAGAAGAGAGGGGAAGGGGGAAAAACTTAGAGAAGGTGCTATACTTGGTAATTCTTGATTTCTTACACTTGATTTCATGTATTTGCTTGATCAATTCATGTTTAATTAAAGGGTTTATGTTTAGAGACCATAGAAATCCTTGATTGTGGAAATTTGAAAGAGTTCTTGGTGAAATTTTAGTTAAATTCGTCCAGTTTATGCATTCTGGAAATTCTGCAGATGTTAGGGCTTGTATGACTGACTTTGGGGATTTTATTGACTGGGTTATACTACTCGTAATTTTCTAAAACTTTTACTGAGAGTTCCTCTATGGGTTCTCTTTGTTTGGTTAAAATTTCGGACTTTGATTCCATGTATTGAGCTCTGTAGAATTTCGTGAAGTTGTTGCTGTCAATTCGGATTTCTGCAGGCAGCAGTAATCCATCTTGGTAGAACAGTCATAACTTTTGCTACGAGTATCGAAATCGCACACCGTTTGATTTTTCCGAAACTAGACTCGTGTATCTTTCTGTCCATGTAAGAATTGTACCTTGAATTTGATCGCACAAAATCAGTTTTTGCATTGAAGTTTGGATAGATGCAGTTTCTGAAATTTTGTTTTGTTGAATGAACTAGCTTTCTTTGAATTGGTGTACAAGGCTCATTTGAACTCCATTTTTGACATATGACCTATCGATGCGAAGCCTAGAATGTGTGTTTTGTGTTGGTTTGGGCTTGGTATCCAGGAGTTGTAAGGATATGATATTTTTTTGTCCCTAGGAATTGACCCAACTTTATATTTGGTTCCCACAACATTGCTAGGGATACTTAGAGCATTTAGGGGTTTCATTTAGAATTTTTGATTACTTGAATGACATATCCTAATCACATTTTTATTATTTTAATTAATATAGGAGGTTCGGGCTTGTGCGAGGACCGAGGTGAGTAACCGATACATAATTTACATGGTTTAAAGCGCAATTTGGTACTTTTATGTAAATCTTCTATTATTTCAAATGTTTTGTTAAATGAATTGTACTCCATGGATATTAAATGAAAGGTGGCTATATTTTGTATCTATTAATGGCATCCCTGACGTCCCGGCTTGCTAGGGGACAGTGCTAAAAGGCTAGCAAGGTTGATGTGTTTGGTACGAGGTATGCATAGACGTCTAAGCTATCCACACCGGGGACGCCTGGTGGTACGATTTGATTGGTTATGGGATGTGCATTATAAATTGGATTTGGAAAGATGTGTATCTTTTTGGATATGAATTTGTGCCTTGCTTAATTAATGTGTTTTCTATAATATATCCATGGAAAGCATGTGAACTATGTATCGATTTCTCATACGAGCTTTAGCTTATGACGTTTTTTCCACCTTTCAGGCGACGAGGAGTAGTTGGGTGTGTTCATAGTATCTTTTGTGAGCGTGCTTGGTGGTAGAAGACTTTTGTTGATATGACCTTGCTCTAGTCTTCATTTTGTTTGTACTAGTGTACTGTAGGCCTTTCGAGCACGTATCTGGGAACTTGACTTGTAAATATTTGGTATGGATTGTGTCTTTGTATTATTAAGCACAAGCTCTGCTGGATACTTTAAGTTGGTGCTTGTGACCCGTTTTGGTTGTATAATACAGGTTATATTTCCACTGCTAGATTTGCGTCCCTTCCTAATCATTACTTTTGGATGACTTTTGTTTATGTTTGGCCTTGGTGACTGTGTCACTGGCGCTTTGTTACGCCTATGACCTTCAGGGACGGGTCCGGGGCGTGACAATACTACCGCACTAAATTTGTGATACCAATCTTCTCATATACTCTCAAGCACCCTCAAACACTCCAAAGCACCACCTCAAAGTCACCCCGGAGCCCATCTTGCCCATCATCTTCTCCAGTGTTTGTTTTTGCCAAAAATATCATTTCCTTGCTTTGATCTTCAGAGGAGAGGTAGATTAGTTTTTACCCACTTCCCCTAAGTATATTATGATATGTATTAGTTGTTTTTATTGTTTAGAAGTAAAACAAAATGAGACTCATGCATCAAAATTGGCCAAACCCGTACAAGCTCTGTTTTCCGCAACTGCTCGAGCAAAATAGATGGCATGCAAAGTGGTACCCAAGGAAGAGACTACAATACACACCCCTTTTTAGTTGTGTATCATATGCACCCAAGCTATCTACCGTTGGATCGTTAAAAGTTACAAATCAATAACAAAAAGTTACGAATCGGTAACTTGTTAACCTGAGTAACAGATGACCTAATAAATTAAAGTTACGAAACCCACGAAAAGTTATGAAACACATGATTAGTTACGAAACACACGAAAAGTTACGAAACAAAAGAATATGTTACGAATCATGTTGTCTAAAAGTTACGAATACTTAGTACAAAAGTTACGAATCATACAAAAATATTACGAATCATACAAAAATGTTACGAATTATATTTGAGAAAAGTTATAATTTTTTATCTCAAAGTTACGAAATCCATGAAAAGTTACGAAACACACGAAAAGTTACAAACCATATTATCTAAAAGTTACGAATTCTTAGTATAAAAGTTACGAAACAAACAAAAATGTTACGAATGACCGGTTCTTCAAGTCATTTTTTATGAGGTGGCGCAATATGGACCACACAATTGGTGCATATCGTACACACTTAAAAGGGTTGTGTATTGTAGATTTTTCCGGTACCCAATATTGAAGTTTGAATGCTATCTTGGTTATTACAGTCTAACCCCTTTGGTTTACATGATTTTGCGGGTTAAATGTTGAAACTAAAATTTGTACCCTTTGTTCCGATACCTCAGGGCTGCATGTGTTATTTCTATTGTAGAAAACATTTGCTCCAGACTTCCAGCTAACATTATTCTCATGTTGTGTTAATTATTTAATTGTGTTCCACCCTGGTGCACTACTGAAATTTTATTAACACCAACAAGTTCAAATTGAATTAGACATCAAGATTTGATAATATATGTATTTAATATGCTTAATCTAATAACTAGTTAAGTATATATGTTTTTACCTTGCACAAAAATCTACAGCAAAACTTTGACGAACCACTCTTGCGTATCCATTAGCTCAGTAAAATATTCATAAAGGATTTGTGATTTAGAATTTTGCCAAGTGTTACTGTTATAATCATTTTATTTTTATGCAAATCCAAATGTAATATATTAACAAAACTCCTCTTATTATTTTACCCACTAGATTGATAAAGTCTAGGTTGAAATTTTTATAAATCAAAGTATAAGTTCATACATATCTTTAACCTACTGTTTGTGAAAGAAAATTATAGGTTAAATTTCCCTTTAGAAAATTACACAAAGGTTCTAAAATTATTAAGACTTTTAAAGATCTTAGAGTTTTATAAATTTCTCGACAACCGTTAAACGTTTTCATTTTTTTTTCTATTATTATTACTCCCTCCGTCCCAATTTTTCTGAAACCAAATACCTTGTTATTTTTCCTAAGCTATATACTAGTGAATCTGTCGAGATTCACAAAATATAAATTATGTGAATTGCATGCACGTTACCAACTGTCATATTGTTTTGTTCTTTATTTTATTATTGCAAGCTCTTAGATGAAAATGTTGATTGTTAGAATGGACAAATAGGTTTCCGGGTTTGGTTTTCGTGTGTAGAATTCACATAGACATAAGTTAATGGAAAAATTGAATAAGGATTTCGATTGACATTTGATGAGATGGATGACAGTCATCCAGTGATTTTGGAAATGGAGATATTGTGATTATGGATTGATAGAGATTTGGAACCCTAAGTTGTGGCATTTTGTGATTACTCCATATTGAATTATTTGGTGATATAAGGGTGATTTGTATTATAGACCGAGTCACGGCTATATACTCCCGAGGTTCTGGTTAGTTTCTCATGGGCCCAGTGGTACGGTTAGTCCTTGAGAAATTCATGCTTATGAGGCGTTTGATGAATTTCGATTAAGTAGATAACCTAGGCCTTAATTTGGGCTCCCAGTCAGGGCAAATAAGGAGGAGTTGAATCATGAAATGGCCATAAACTTAGTGGTTATTCGGGAGGTTGTTCTAGGTTGAGAACTTAGCAGAAAACGTAAGCTAAAGGCTAGTTAATGAAATCATTTGTTTGTTATTCAATTATGTACTTTCTTTTGAATATGCATGAACTGTGGTTAATTGTACTGTAAGAGTTGGTGGGTAGGAGTTATCCATTGGGTGATTTATCACTCATGGTATTGTTATGACCCTAACATTTTACACCAAGTACTGAAGGAAAAGGAAAAGGAAAAGGAGAAGCATCCTACCAGACAGAGGAGGTCCTTGCCGAACAGACAGAGGAGGTCACTGTCGAACAGATGACAACAGAAGATTGGGATCTAAACCAGAAGCCCTAGAGATCCATCACCTCCTTTATTTTGTGGACAAATGTAACTTAATTTTCCCAAGAAAAGTATACTATGTTTATTTATTTATTTTTAATCGGTAAAGTACTATGTTTAGTTGTACTTTATTAATGAGATCCTTTTTATTTATATTAATCTTTTATTAAATGATTTAAATTAATGTTTCCAAAAATTGGGCCATTATATGTTCAATTTAATTGGTTGGTGATGCAGGAATGAAGTGACATGAGTTCTAGTAATGGACAACTGATGCAGCAGGGCAACTTCCAAGAAAGTCGATCGTATTTTACGTCAATTAATTTTAGTTAATATGTTTATTTATTCTAGAAGTATTTGGTTTCCTAGTTTGTTTAGTTTGAGGTTTCGATCCTATGTTGAGATAGGGCTAAGATAGATGTAAGATTGTGCCACTTAGTCACCTCACCATCTCCTAGGATATACAAAATGAACTCCCTAAAAATAACTCTTAAGTTGACTCCTAAGTTTTACACATAGATCTAATTGGGGTCTATTTTTCACTCCTAGGACTTGCTAATTTTAGAGAGAATATGTGCATTCAATGGGCTAGCAAGAGCTTGCCAAAAATCTTTTGAAAATTTCATGTCAAAAAAAGATTTAAAGACTTTGGGTCCCACTTAAAGCTAGTTACAATGCTACCTAAATTTACCTAATGTGTCAAGACCCATGCTTAGAAGCCACTATTGGGAACTTATATTGGGAGCCCGATGAATATTACAATTGACAAATGGATTGGTAAATTTTAGGAGTCTCACCTAAGAGCCATTTTGAGAGTCAATTGTGGATGCCCTTAGACAGTGTTATCGTCCACACATTGTGGTAGATTGTACACACTTTTTCTTGAGTCCCACATAAAATAATATGCAGTGGAGAAAGGGTTTGGGTACCACTAAGGCTTCAAACAAATTGAGCAGCTTGTGGCTCGGCTCGTTTAGTAATTGAGCTAAGCTCGAGCTCGAGTTTTAGGTTCGTTTAGTAAATGAGCTCAGTAAAGCTCAGCTCGCAAAAACTCAGCTTGTATATATAGGCTCGACTCGTTTAAGAAGGCTCATTAAGTAAACTACCTTGGCTCGGCTTGTTTACAAATGAGCTGAGCTCAAGCTTTTAAAACTTCAGCTTGGCTTATTTACACTCCTAAGTATCACGTGGAGGTGCCCTAGGAGCATAAAATAAATTTTAGTCTTCCACACTTGTCATTTTTGTTATTTGCGTCGAGCATCTTTCCTGATTCATTAAGACACTGAGGCTAGACTTAATGATAATGACGAATAGTAAAACAAGTACAAAGCAGTCGAGCTTAATTATAATAAGGCGGGAAATAGACCAAAACGATTATACTCCTACTATTATAGTGTTCTTTTTTTTTTTTTTACAACCAAATATTCGGACTAGTTTATGCGCATTTCAACTAACTTCGGGGCTTTGAAGGTAACAACCGGGCATAACCCTAGTGGCCTTAGAAGATTGCTGGCAAGTAGGGATGACAATTTCCCCATAACCAGTGGATACCCGCCCCGACTCGCCTATGTGGAGGCGGGGATAACCCAGAATTTTCTCCAATAATAGCTGGTATGGAATGATGTGAAGAAAACCCGCTCAGGTCTGGAGTGGGTATGATTTTGTAATCCCCACCCCCAAATACCCATACCAGCCCCATACCAGGTTATACATACTACATATACTATATTATATACGTAGATATAAATAAGAACATACATATAAATCTTGAGTATAGTTATATATATAAACAATTACCTCTTTAATTAGCAAATCTTATTGATTACTACTACTTATCATAGACTACTTAATATTCAACAAATATCAATTAAGATTATATTTCTAAATATAATCATCAATTTATTTTATTATTGACTTACTTTATATTTGTGTGTTTGGATGTGGATATATTTGGGGAAATCCCGATCCCCATTGAGAGGTGGGTTTGGTTATTTATCTAATATCCCGAATGGGAATGGGGATGGGGATGGTAAAAGACCCTCCAATTGGGATCAGGTATGGAATAAGGTCCCCCGATTCATACCCTATCCGTTGGCATCCTACTAGCAAGGGACTCCTACTATCATAGTTGAAGTAATTATTCAATGCTTCTGAGGCGTGGTCGCATAGTATTCCTATTCATTTTAGAGTCTTACCATATAATCGTAGACTCGTACACTTTTATGTCTTGTTTGGGATATGTTCAATTGTCCAATCGTAGACTCGTATTTTACGGTTAGACATGATCAATGATTTCTATGGGCTCCTATTGGAAAATTGAAGTTTGAACTTTGAAGTAAAAATCACCATTCTTCCCTCTCCCCTCGTGTAATAAATTAGGAACGCTGAATAACAGAAAGTAAAATTGTACATACGGTTGCACGGTACGTTAATGGATTTTATATATATATTAGCCTTATTTAGAGTACAATTGCATGTCAGTTCTTCCTTAGAGTAAAAGATATGTGCATGAACAAATGAGGCAATATATATATATATATATATATATATATATATATATATATATATATATGGCATTTTTGTTACCTAGCGATGCAGATATATACCGTTGGATGGGTGTTCTGGTATATTTTCGGTCAATGAATCACTGATCACGAGAGACTTTTTACTTTTTGAGGTCGGGCCCGAGAGTTTCGCTATTGAAATCTCTAGTCTCAATATGGATAACTTGTCTTTAACCGGATCGGAGTGCGAACTTAGTCGAAATATGTGAAAACTATCTCGAATGATTCCTACCGCTAAAACAAAAAAAGAAAATTTCATTTATTTCAATAAAAGATTTGCCAAGGAGGGTCAGTTCTCCCCCTTCTTAAAATCTCTAGCCCCTCGCTCGTTAGGTAGTAAAATTTCTCACCTTAGAAGCAAATGATTGAGGATATGCACATGGGTTTGAGTGCCTGTTGATGGATGCGGCGGAGATGCAACTTGTTTCGTGAACTGCATGTATCCTATGGGTATGGTTTTAGTACTTGTTTAAACCCTGGGTTAGAGTAGGTTACTCTTTCATCACTAAGCATGCGGTCACGTCGGCTCAAACTAGTTTATCTCATTATAGATTGTTCTGCATGGTCGAACTTGCAGTGTTTATTTGATTTTCTTTTAGAATTAAATGGGTTCATCAGTTCCTCGGTGCTTTTTGCAATTTGGGTGCCTTTGCATTTTACAACACCAGTGCCTATGTTGGCCTTCTCCTTTTTTCTTTTTTTGTAAGTTGAACACCTGGAAAGTTTTTTCATTTTTTTCTGTTGTCTTTTTCCTATTAAAAAGATAGGCTAAATTACAGTAAATCCCACTTAATTACGGCCCATCTTTACTTGATCACTTTCATGTTTAAAATTCAACACTTAACCGTCCTACGGTTCTCTATGGAGACTGGAGTAACAATCAATCACTTCTATCAAAAAACTAGTTGGTTTTTGGATGGAATTATGACATAGGACGACACTCTTGCTAAATTTTGATGACAATAATGCATTATTTTTAAGGACAAAAAAACTATTAGCTAGTCCAAGGCCTGAACACAACACCATCTTGTCCAGGAGCGGAACTCGAATTTTTTTTGTTAGTATGGTAAAAAACAGGGACGGGGCCTTATAGAGAGGGGGGGTCGCTCATGCTATCCTTGGTTTCAAAAAATGTTCTATTTTACACTTATAGATTAGGCACCTAATGATGTTTAAAAATAACTTTTTAAGGGATGAATGGTTTTAATCATTGAAAAAAATACCTCAAAGATTTTCATTTAAAGACCACAGGAGAAAGGAATCAGCCTTTATTTTTATTTTAACAAAACAGATAGTTCAGGTAAAGCTTGAGTTTGCACTTAACCATTCGCTTCATATTTTTACTAAAAAATATAATCACTCCATCCGAAAATGATAGTCCCCTTGAAAAGACGTGCACTTTTCGGATAAAAGAATAAGATACTTTCGTATATCATTTTTTGAGTTTCTTCTCACCAAATTAAAGATCTCGATTAACACTTTTCCATACTTTATTTATTATCCCAAAATTATACGTCTTTTCATAAGGGATGTCATATTGGGATGGAAGGAGTACAACAATACGTAAACTTTTGTTTAACGGCACCACCTCCAAATGTAATTCTTGGCTCTTTCACCGGTCAAAAATTAGTTCCTTGTGTGAGATATATTTGGCTTTTTGACCTTTTTTAGTCCCCAAAGTATGGAGGCCGTGTCATTTTGGTCACCGATATTCCAATTGCACGATTTTGATCCCGCAACGTTTAAAATTTGTGTTTAAATAGTCCCTACTTGTAATGCCATCCATTCTCTCCGTTAAAGTGAGGGGCAAATTAGGTGTATTTACCCACATGCAGTAAAACAGGGGGCTCAAAATTCACCAAATTCCCATTGTTCTCCGACGACCAAAACATCGTCTATGCCAAAATCACCGCCGCTGCCATCTTTTTCTATCTTTTTCTTCATCTTCTTCTACTCGAACACGCCTTTGTTCTCCGACGACCCACCTAGGTTCACTCCGGTGCAACCACTACAGGAGCTCTCGTAAGGGAGAACGAAAACTAATAGCAAACAAAACAACTCAAATTAAAAATAGGGCCGAGAGGAAGAGAGAGGCGGGGCCGGGGGAGGTGGGGTGGGGATGAGGTCCTGGGGATGGAGCTGTTCTTTCACTTTTATGGATTTGGGGAGATCGGGACGAAGGGAAGGAAAGATGGTAAGGTGCACGTGATGTTCAAAGGTGCTGGGGTGGTGAAATACCTGATTTGCCCGTCACTTTAACGGGGAGAATGGACGGTCGCGCAATTGGAATATTGGGGACCAAAATGACACAGCCGCCATACCTTGGGGACTAAAAAAGTCAAAAAGCCAGATCTATGGTAGATATACACTAATAAAGGTAAGTTTGCTTTAAATAATTGGTCCCAAAGACATACTATATTCCGAAAACAATTCATAATAAACTCATTTGTAATTAATACTATAAATTCTTAAAAGGAAGAGAATGCGGATGATTTCTATGCATTTAAAGCGAGTCAAGACATTGTACATTTTTTTGGTGGGGTCGAAATGGCAAAATTAGATTACAAACTATCAAATGTTCTTAAGAGATAAAAAAAAAAAATGAGACGGGTCCAGTGATCCCCCTTGTATCTTCATGGCTCCACCCATGATCGTGTCTCTCTTCTTTTTTTATTCCCACTCGACAGTCAATGATATCCGAATCAAATTGTGCATATCTTAACTATTTCCTTTCCCAATCCGATCACGTCATCCCCAATCCAAAGCCGCATCTTTTTTCTTTTTCAACACTCTCGATAATTATGTAGGAGAAACCATCTAGCATAGCTAGCTAGCTAGATGGTTGGCCACCTTGTAAACTTAAGTATTTTGCAGTTTTTTTTTGGTATGAGCTAGTGGCCAAACCTGGGTACATGAGCGGTACTTCAAAAGCAGTTAAGTGTTCAACTATTGATCATAATCATAATAATAATAATAATAATAATAATAATAATAATAATAATTTAAAAAATACGAAAAGAAAGTGTTCATGTAAAATTTTGAAACGGACTTGAGGAAACTTGAGGCCCCTTGTGTAAGCACACTAGGAGTTGAATCGTTTAAGTGAACCCACAAGAGGATCACCATGAGCGCAGTACAACATTGTGTAGACTCTTTTAGTGAATGGTAAGCGAGATACGATTATAAGACAGAGTGTGACTCAAATTTAAGAAATTTATACGATCACTACAACAAATTACACCAATGCCGACTAAAAATTTACTCGGCTAATGTGACTTTTTAGTCACTGCAAATCAATACCGACTAAATAATTTAGTCGGCGAAAGACCTTTGGTGAATGTATTTACCAACCCAAAAATACTTTGCTCGGCAAAAAGTACTTTGGTCGGTAAAGCGTATACTAATCGCCGACTAAAAATTTACTCGGTAAAGGGGCACACTAATCGCCGACTAAACATTTACTTGGTAAATGGTTTCACTAAATATTGGCTAGGAAATACCAAAATCCCCTGCCTACAATTCCGTGAATTTTTTAACTGGCGCAAAAAAATGTGGTATTCAAAAATTTGATAAATGCCGACTAAAGACGTTAGTCGGGAAAAATAGCTTTGGCGCCACATTGTTCCCAACTAAAGTATAAGAGTTACTCGGGAAAGGGTTACTTTCAACAAGTAAGATAATTTACTCGTCAATGGTACAACAATTGCCTAGTAAATTTAATTTAGTCGGCAATGGTACACCAATTGCCGAGTCAATTTATTTAGTCGGCATTAGTGTAATTTCTTGTAATGAATACATCAAAAGGACTTTTTTTTATTTTTATATAGGAGTAATTATAAGTTCAAAGGGTTGGATACAATATGCTGCTTGTTTTGAAGAAGGTTCTTGCTTCCGTTGAAGGAGTTAAGTTGGATATACAAAGTTGGCATTATCTATTCATTCAAATATAGAGAGGGAGAATCCCATTTTGGTTTTAAAAAAAAAATTTGTGAAGTTGTGTCAGAACATAATTTCTAAATTTTCCCAACAAAAAGTATCATAAGTTATTTGGACAAGTAGATATGAAAAAGTAATAAGCGTCTATTGTGCTTGTCTTCCATAAGGTCGCATCTTTGAATACCCTAGAGGCTAAACCATAAGCTTGGGGTCACTGGAAGTTTCCCGATCATTAACTTCAGAATTCTGAAATTAATTGAGGTGCGTGCATGCTAATAACCCGTTTAAAAAAAAAAACGATTTTCTAACTACTTTTATGGTGACGTGATCTAGTAATTACGACTGATCACGTCACCAAGTTAACAAGTCTGCATAACTTATAGCAAATATAACTTCTGACAGTTAACAAGTCTGCATAGGGAACAAGTGGGGAAGCAACGATGGAACTAGCAAAATCAACTGTCTGCACCAGCCCTCGTAGTTGTATAATCGAAAATATGTGGGGTAATTTGTGATACAAATCAAGTTCTAGGGTTTTACGTGTAAATTTCCGCAGTGTTTAGTTGTTCTGCGACGGCCCTAAACTACATTTCGGTCGGAATCTGAACCAGCTCATAATCTAAAATCATCGCTCAAAGCTCCGGCGACGATAAGCACTGGTACATCTCTCTCTCTCTCTCTCTCTCTCTCTCTCTCTCTCAAAACTTCGATAGGAATCTGAACCGGTTCATAATCTAAAATTTATATGCTTAAACTTAATGCGTTTCTGGTATACATGGATGAAAACAAAAACAAGAGTAAGGAGCGCAGTTGTACGAGTTTTATACATCTACGAGGCCTTGTTTGATACATGTTGTAGTTTGAAGGGGATTGGTAGTGAGGACGGGATTGTGATTGAGATTTATAGTGAAGAATTATTAACATTGAAGTTAGTTTTTTGGTTGGAGATAGGACATTGTGTAGATTTTCTTTTTGGTCAAGCATTTTTTTGGGCCTGGAATGGCGGATTTCTCCTCTTCTGGTTGGCTTGAATGAAACAGGGAAAGTTCTGAATAAGAATGTAGGAGTTTTTAGAGCTCTTTTTTTAGGTTGGTTGCACCTATTGTAGCAAGTTTTGCCTTTTAACAGTGTGTGTTATGTTTAATTGGCAGCTAATTGGAAAGACCTATTAGGAATTTAGACGGAAATAAACAGGCGTTGCTCATGTGAAAGTTTTGTTGGGAATCAAGGAAATTACACGCAAAAGTGCTACAGACACTGGTGTCCAGGCACATCTTCCATATGCATGTGGGCCCACCTACTGTTACACCGACTCAGGTGCGAGTACAGGGTGCGGGTGCATGTCCAAACGTCGGACCTTCCTAAACTTAAATATTAGGATATTGGGATATGTGTCCCAAATTGAGTGTGGGCTTGTTTATACTATTATATAATATATTACACAATTTTTTCAGTTTATGTATCGTAAATCACATTAAGAAATATATTTAAACAAGAAGGGGTTAAAAAATCTGTGTTTTTAAAAAAACCATGATCGCAGTGGCACTAGCGTATCTTGTAGTGATTGGCAATTTGGCATGCCTCCATGAAAAAAACATTGGGCACAACAAGCAAAGACACAATGTGATGAATAAATGTATAGCATGAAATCATTAAGGAGAAAATACACACGAGCACTTAATATTTGATTTATGATACTGTGAGGATGGAATATGTGCTAGTTAACATTATGATGCTTCCAAACAACCTTGGGATTTTCAATTACATGAATTACAAATAATTTGGTAAATTAAGGGGATTTTTTTAGTTGGAGCTACAATGTTAACCCCAAGCTAACCCCAATTAATTGGGATATAAGTCTTGGTTTGGCTTGGATAGCTACAATGGTAACCCAAATGAGATATTGACGTGGCAGTTGCTATCATTTATGATTTTCAAAACATATTCTATGTCTACACTACGGTAGATGGAGGAATCAACCACACCATTCAAGGAAAAAAAACTCCTAGCACCTCTAGTTCTTTACTATTTCTTTCCTGAAACTGTTGCTTTGTGGTTCACTGTGGTGTTGTCTACTTGTGATAATCCTCTTCTACTGCCTCATAAAATTATGCTGAAGCTTCAAATGTTGTATTATCTGTAACTTTTGCCTTTTGATTATGTATTTAATCTATTTATACGTATAGTGGATAATATATGTTATAGACTCATGGTTGTTGACTCGTTTGACTTATTTACAAGGCTATTTCTTATATCTGGTAACATTATATATGTAGCTTAGGACTCGTTTGTCATCTTCCTCAGTGCTGCTGAGATCATGGGAACTGATGTGAGAGACAATATGGAGCAAGCAAAACCGCTACCACAATTACAAATATATCCTACGTTAAGCAATGGAATCTCCCCTTTCTGGAGAGGTTTCTCTTTGTCTCTTTCACAAGCGATGGTACTGACAGAGATTCTCAGCATTTTTAAATCTGTATTTTTCTTTGACAGAGAAGTATGAAAGGGATGCTAGGAAGTATTGGGATGTCTTCTACAAACGTCATAATGACAGAGTCAGTTTTCTTCACTTATTTTTTATTTTTATTTTTTTCCCTTTCCTATAGTCATTATTACTAATACTATGTACAACAGTCAGTAGATCGTTGAATGTTGGTTCTGCAGTAAGGAGGCTGTGTTTGAATAATTGAAACATAAAGAAGCTGGATGACATCCAACAACGTTTGCCCATTTTATTGACACCCATTACATTTGTGTTATCACTTCCTTTCAGGATCTTAGCCTTTTATAAATCATAGCCTAACCTGATATTGAATTTGTGTCATCTATAGTTCCCAGCTGGACACTTTATTAAATTCTTTAGAAGTCCATCATTCACGTTTCTCATCAATACTTCAACTGCAATGGTACTGATTGCTATTTGGCTATTTTTTTCCCCCACAGTTCTTCAAGGATCGGCACTACTTGGATAAGGAATGGGGTCATTACTTTTGTGTGAGAATAGAAAAGAAAATTGCTATTCATATATATATTATTTTTTTATGATTATTGTATTGGTAATATGCTACTCAGTTTGAGTGACATGCTCATGAGTTTTTACCCAAATTTTTTCAGGGTGCAGAAAGGAAAGTCATTCTTGAGGTAAATGAACCAACACGTGCTTTTCAGTTCACCTCAAACTTTTGATGCAAGTTATAGCAAATATTATTAAAATATGTATAACTCCTACATAAATAAGGAGCTGCATGGCTTAACCACCTAGATTAGTTCTATGGAGCATATAGATATATTGTCAACATAAATGCTTCAATGTGGGTGTGATCCACGGTATACTTTCTGTATAATGTTGTGGATTTAAACATGAGTTTGATTTTACAGATTTGGTAACATATATCGTAGACCATAGTGAAGTGATGCCACATGTGGAGGGATGAGAAGGGCAAAGAAGCTTAGCATAAACGGCCACAACCTTTGAACTCAATTCTTCTTAAGCAACCTCTAATGATTACAGCCACCAATATTCTTATTTTATGAGCTAATAGCCCTAAATAACAAGTTAACTAGAATCCTAACTCGAATAGGAGATAATCCTAATCCTTAATCCTTATTCCTATTTCCTAGATATCCTTACTTAAAGGAAACAAAATACAGTAGTTGTCCACAATCATGGTTGGGCTTTTGGTTCAATTTGAAAAAGTGTCGGTACTCTAGTTCACCTGTTGTTCCAAAAGGGTAAGATGCTAATAAGCACAAAGCAAATGGAATCAATTGTACATGGGGAGACTTGAGCTGAGATCTCCCATGCGTGAACTGAGAGCTCTAATACTATGCTAAGTTGCTAATTTCCAGAAGCTCAAGGACATGAGCCCTAAATGTATATCAATCTATTCATCTGGTACATAGGATCACTTGCACATGAGGTAGGGCACCTTGATGCTCCTATGCTAGCTTGTAAGAGCAAGGCCATGAGGCTGCCTTAGTTTGGTACCGTAAGGATATGGCCAACCAATATAATTGCTCTTGAGTGGCAATAGGATCGTGCGGCTTGGTGGTTTCATTTTGGGGTTCGTCATGGACTCATGGTGGCTCATCCCAAACTCAGTACATTACACTACATGCACATATGGTTGGCCACCTTGGCACGGCACCCCATCACTTCCCTTTCATATCCTTTACCAACCTTGTTCATATGTGCCTCATTAGAGACTTGGACCAATCTGTACTCGCCACATTCCAAGTATTGCTCTGTTGGAGTTTTTGGGTCAGAGATTAACCCACAATGTGCCCCAATCTTGAGCCAGGGCGTGCGAAGGAAGGAGTCTCTGAGGAGGCTCTAACTTTCAACCTTCCCCCACCGTTGTAGAGATTCTCCCTGTGTGTGTACACTTGAGCCAAAATCCTCAGACTCAAAGTCTCAAACCTTCCGACTTTCATATCATAGTTGATCCTCCTCTCAATAGATTTATCCTATGCTTATATCCACCTTGATAGTACCATACTAGCCTGTCAGCTTCAGTGCCCTAATGATGGTCAAACAAGAAAATGGCTCTTACATGGCAGGCTGTGTGGCTTGGGGGTTTGATTTGGGGATTTGTCAAGGTGATTCGTCCCATTCTCCCTCAAAGAACCTTCCCTTTGACTGGTCTTTGAAAGAGATCTCTGTGGAAAGATGAGGACATCGTCTTGTCAGCAATTGAAGAATATGTTGGGATTTTGGTACCACTATTAGTGGCGGTATTGTGAAGTGATTTCCCCATTTCCAGGTACCAAACTGGTGTGAAGTATATAAGCGTGAGGGCATCCTGTAAGAGCTAGCTTTTGGTTCCTGCCCAAGAACTTGTAACATGGTATAGTTTCTACGGATGAGTAGGATATGCAAGTCTCTAGCCTTGCAGGCACTTCCAAGTGAGCATGGTGTACGTGAGGGAGGGTGTGAAACAAGTATCACTTGCCTGGATAGCAAAGTAATATGAAGTATATATGCTTGACGGAACTCTTGCTTTAACATTTAGCTTTTGGGGTTGAGTTTTACTCTAGAACGCTGCTACTTCTCTCTGTTAATCCCCCTTCTTCCGTCCACCCTGCCCCACACACTGCCCCAAAATATGTTTCCTCTCTCACTTTGTCCATCTGTAGCGACACTGAGACATCGTAAGTGATGTCTTTGGAGGCTGCCTAACCTCCCTGGTTACCTCAAAAGATAATAATAGTTGTATCTAGCCTTAATTTTTCTTTGATTTACTACCTCATTGTAAAAAGAAACATGGAAAGACACAACTCATCCCTTTCTCTTTAGATTAGGAAATTTTTGTTTTTGCCCTTGCAGTTCTTGTATTCAATCTTTTATGCACAAGTGTTTGTCATAGCCTGCCTAATGTGGCATGTATCACTTCCATTACTATTATACATATATTTTTTTAGTATGGAATGCGTGTTTTGACTACTTTTTATGCATTACTACTTTTGTTAACAGGTTGGTTGTGGAGCTGGAAACACCATCTTTCCTTTGATTGCAACATACCCAACTATTTTCGTCCATGCATGCGATTTCTCACCACGTGCTATAAACTTGGTTAAGGTTTGGATCTGTTTTCGTTGCATACAATTGTAAAGCTATTTATCGTTGAATGTGAATTGGCCTTGGTAGCAAGATCTTCCTATCGGGGTGTTGTACCCACATCAGAAGGTTCCCAGGTCTTAAGTCAGACAGAGACTCTGGGGAACTTCACCCCATGGAGAAAGAAGCCCGTTCCCAACTAGGATAGAACCTTTGAAGCATAAGATCCCAAAAGAAATGAAAGTAAAAGACAAAAGTAAAAGTGCCAAGGAAGAGAAAATATGAATTAATGATGATATACTAGAAAAATATCAACTCAAATTGCTCAATGACTTGGAGTAAACTTGATATTCACTTATATTTGCTAGAAAAATATTTAATTCTTAATTGCATTACACACAAGAACACTAAACATATGTACATATAGTAATATATAGGTATCTGCATAAATTATTTCTAGATGCTCCTCTTGGCACTCCCAACAAGGAGCTTATATGATCCTCTGGTGCCCCATCTTCGTAATTAAGGAATTGGCCCTTCTATAATATAATAATATATAGTTACGTCCTGCACTATGGTAGTTTGGCTCTTAACTGCATGATCGCATTCGCATGGAAGAGGTAGAAAGGTTTTTTAGTATGTTAGCAAAGATGAATATGCAATTACAACATGTTGCAAAGACTACTCATTTATTTATAGAGGCCACATTCCAACACCTAGCCCCGTGGGCAGGTCTCAGGTTCAATACTTTGGCACTCCCTTCCCTAGGCCATTTAATGACAGTTCTTATACTGGTGAAAAAACTTGGCACTTACTTTATTTTTTCATTAACTCACTAGGTACCTCACTCTCGGTTTGGCTTTTAATAGCCTAAGTTCTGTTTTAAATTTCAAAAAACATTTTTGTGGAATTTACTCATATTTTAAAAGCTCAGCAATGCCAGCAATTTGAGCGACATTGCCAACTTGTAAAATTAGGTACTTGGTCCTGAACTTAAAAACTCAATAACTCACTACAGATATCCATTTCTTGAGAAAAGGTTGCATTTTTGGTATCTGGTTTTCAAGGTATAATCAAACAAGATCAATGACCGGTATAAAATTTTATACATAAAAAAGCCCAGGATTTCTCAATTTCTTTAGAGTTTTTTGTTTTATGGTTTCTTGATAAATTGAGAAATTTATGAGTCTTCACACTTACACCAACAAACTAAGATATTTCTTACTTTATTCGATCAGTTGATTGATATCATTTTACTTGCCTCACCCGCTTGATCCCCTGCATGCCTTTTCAATCACTAGTCCTCTAGCCTCTAGGATTGTTACCAAAGAGTATCTTTCGGCACTTTGCTAACTAGTTAGCAAAGTATTGATGCTAATTCTTTGTATGAGGTTCCACATGGAGATGTAGTCAGTGCTCTCTTACTCTTAGGAAACATTTTTAAGTTGATGGTTTCTTGGGTCATAGGACCTAATTGGATGAGCTATATGTTTTTTATTGGCAGGCGCATAAAGACTTTATGGAAACCCAAGTGAATGCATTTGTTTGTGATCTGACAGCTGATGATCTAAGCAAGCAGATTTCTCCATCTTCAGTTGATCTAGTAACCATGGTACTTCTGTGAAGTTTGGAATTTCATGTTTATGAAAAACTCATCTCATTGATGCTAATTGCTTTATTATCTTGGGATCTTTAACTGTTTCAGAGCTTGAGGTTACTTGTTCTTGTAACGTATTTTCCTCCAAGCTGACTTGTTAAGCAGGTATTTGTCTTGTCTGCAGTATCCCCTGAGAAGATGCCTTTAGTGTTGCAAAATATCAGAAAAGTTCTCAAGGTAATGATTAGTAAATGTCAGAGCTAAATCATGAAATTCCGTTCTGACATTGCTATTATGACATCTGAATTTGATTTCAAATTCTCTCTCTGCAGCCAGATGGTTATGTTTTGTTCCGCGATTATGCCACTGGTGACCTTGCTCAGGTTATTACACTTTCATATTACTTATCCGTGGGAACATAATTACACGTATGTGACATATAACTATATGCTCTTTCAATGTGTTGGAGAACTGCACGTCATGTATGTCATCTGCTTTTGATGCTGTCTTGAGGGTGTTGAGAAACCCATTAACAGAGTGACAGCGGCAGCTAGAGTGCTGGAGTTTCTTTTGCCAAAATCCTCTTCTGTGAGAAGCATGTTTAATTTGATCAAGGCACCTACTTGTGAAATTGATTTTCCAAATTAAAGCCAAGCTTTCATAACCAGAGGCATCAGCTTTATTCTCCTTCACAACCTTTCATATCTTACAAAGGCCTGGTGTCTGTGCATGCCGGCCACCTATTACATCCCAGTGTTCTTCCAAAAATAGCACATCAAACCCGTCTCGTTGGAGAAACTTGTCCTCAAGTTTTAAAAGGTTTGGAAGGCTCTCCTTTTTTCGTATCAAGCAACCTGCTTCATAAACTAGATCAATCCCATAGACTTTTAGCATCAACAGAAGACGGAGATAGCTTGTGTTAAGTCTATCTAGAAATGCTGTTGGCAGATACTCCCAGGGAACTCTTTCATGAAAGATATTAACATCCGCATAGAGAAGAACCCAAGAATAGCATAGGGAAAAGAAGATGGTAGTAGCAGTATAACCAACATGAAAGAAAATAAGCAGCAGCTGCAGCAGTAACAAGTGAGGGGGGAAAGGACAACACTGATAGAGGAGAGAAGGAAGAAGAGAAAACAGGAATAAAATGAGTAAAGAAAGAAGGAAGCACCGGATAAGCAGAGTCAGAGGAAAAGAAAACAGAATACAAGAATTTCAAACTAATAGGTATTTCTCAAACGAGTTTCATGGAACACCTGCAGCAAAGAACTTGAAGAGAAGAAGATGAAAACAAGGAGGGAAGATGCAAGGTAGCAGCAAATTCAGACTCTGTTAAGCTCAAGGAGCTTTAGCTAAATTGATATAACTTGAGAAACAACAGGAAAGTATATAAAAGTTGCAGTTAACTTTCCAAAAATTGTTCTCAGAATATATTGATAGAATCCAGAGAGATAGAGCCAGAATAGAAAGGGGAAAGACTCTGCAGTTCACTAGAGGTCTTGAAACAGCAAGGAAAACTCTAGAACTCTAGGGGCCTTGGATCGTGGAGAATAAGAGAAGCCACAAGGCCCACCACAACCACAAGGTTCACATCTGGACCTCCCTCAGTTGGCATACTTGAGCCCGATTTATAGACTCTTTAAAGCCCTATAACAAACAATTACAAAATTAACACTGGTAGAAGACGTAATAACAAAATGAGGCTTTGATCCTTTTCTTCCTTAATATATGAGGTCACAAAAGATGTTGCTAGTCTATGATTGTAGTTCCACAATGTCCTCAGCAATCTTCACCCCACATTTAATTTAGCAAAAGTAACGAGGTAGTTACTTGAACTTGAACTCTTTAACTTTTATGATTCTTCTGCTATGGTCCTGTTTCCACTTAATTCCCCTTCTATTTCTTTTTCTGGTCTTCATACCCTTACAAGTTTACATCTCAGAATTTTTAAAGCTATAATTATTGTTTCTGCTACTCTGGTATTTTCTAAGTTTATCCTGCAAAAGAAGGACTTTTGAGTCACATGATCCGCTACTGAATGTGTACGTGATTTTATTCCTGCACTATACATGTGACAACTCCATATAACCAATCAACCTACATAACATGGAAATAGAAAGCTTCATCAGAAAATCATATTTTAATGAGTTGAAGAAAGATTAAAATATTTCAGTTGATGAGTTGAACATATTGTCTTTTGCTTTGCAATAATTATCAATGGCAGTGTTTAAGTTTGCTGTGAATATGCTTTTTTTCTTTTCTTTTCTCCATCAATCACTCTTCGGGGTGCTGACAGGTTGATGCTCTCAGATGTAAAGAACAGGAATATCTTAATTGCTAATCATGTCATGAAATTATAACCTTTGTAACAAGGGATTGCAAGATTAAAAATGTGTTCTCTAATTTGGGTATTATGTCACTTAATCCTTCCAGTATGGTAAATTCGAATTGCAAATTATGTTTGCTAGGTAAATGTTCAACGAAACATATTGGACATGGATCCCATCCGCCTGTACGTTTAGAAGAGTCCATGTAACATTGATCAAATATTCTTGTGCATCATAACATATGGGAGTACTCATTCGCAGGAAAGGTTCAGTTGCAAGGATCAAAAGATCAGTGAAAACTTTTATGTCAGAGGTGATGGCACTGTAAGTTTCAGTCCAGAGTACTTTTTTTTCCCCCCACCATTAAGTTTTCATTTGACCATGTAACTGATTTTTATTTGCAGCGTGCATTCTATTTTTCCGATGAGTATTTGATAGATTTATGCACTGCGAATGGCTTTGACATTGAAGAACATAGTTTGTGCTGCAAACAAGTGGAGAACAGGTCAAGGGAGATAATAATGAATCGGTAAATTACCATTTCGTTTATTCAGTTCCACTGGTGGATTCATTGTCATCTTTGAAATTCTACGAGCATAGTTAAGGCACTTCGTTAGGCTATACATTTGCATAGATTGTCCAGAAGTAACCATATCTGATTCACTGGAATTAAGAGGTGAGAAACTTCAATCTAACTCCAAACGTTCCTATAATACTCCAAATTGATAAGAACTGTTGCTGGAAATTGCTGGGAAAGAAAAATGAAAGGAGGATGTTCAATTGCAAGCTAAAGATAGAAAGAAGTTTAATTCTGTACACACGCTTCACTTTTGATTTTGACTGTTGATTTACTGAATAGAAGAAACTAGGAACTGTAACTTATGTTAGAGGGAGAGAGGGAGGGAGGGAGGGAGATTCAAGAGGTTGTGAAGTTATTCTCAACATGGCTTCGTGGGAGGAGACTGCAAGATGGGAGGGAAGATAGGGCTTCATTGGTTCTATAGGAAGGAAGTTTATGGAAAGAGGGAGACTTTTCTTCTTCTTCTTCTTACTTTTTTTTTTGGGGTGGTAATTTGCGTGCAGTTTGTATCTTTCAAATTCTACTCCTTTCTTGTTCTTTTTCTCCCAAATGTTTGCATCTATTTTCTCTTTCCGCTCTTGTGAATTGTTGTGGTTGATTTCAGGCGTTGGGTCCAAGCCGTATTCCGGTTACATGATGGTAGTTCCTCTTGTTGCACAAAACCTGGAAATGAGCTGGTTCACAGAATGGATTCCATGCCTGAGGTCAAGGAGAGCCCTTTGGAGGAGACTGAGATAGACATAGCGGATAGCGTGGCTGTTGAGATGTTTGGTATCACAACATCCACTGATGAGGTGATGAATTAGTTTTGCTTCTTTCTACTTCACGGTAAACCTTCTACAGAATATAATACTTGTGTATAGGTAGCATATTTCCAACATTCATCGTCACAAGGACTCTTTACTTTGCCCCATTATACCCTCGACCGGCAGATATGTCATTGAAATTTGTCCGAGACTTATTCTCCCAAACTTGAACACTTGACTCTTGCAATTGTTGATAATCTTTTGAGGATGACGATGATGAAGCTACATTTGATAACGAAGAGTACATTGATGTAGGATTGAGTTGAAACCCTGTTAGGGAGATGTTGATGTAGTATTGTACGCTATGCAAAATTCCATTCTTGGGAACAGACAAAACCGCAAAGTAACAACTGTAATTACATATTACTTCACACACTGCATGACATCTACAAATACGAGTGAAACGCGAGTGTGATGCTGAATGGCTTCAACAACAGTACAGAGAACATCCTGAGTTGATATTCTGTTGACTGGTTGGAAGGGAACAGTTTCTGCAATTCTCAGCTAATCTTTTGTGCCAATAAAAAAATAATATTTGGAGAAGAACTGTAATCAAAAGAATGGGTTAAACCATAATTAGATCATGCAAAGCAAGGTAAACCTGTCATTTCAACAAAGCAAGAGGGAATGTTTAACAAACGAAGAAATTGACCTTATCAATACTACTGCATTAAACACAGTGTTTGTCAAATGGTTATTAGGACAGCTCATGTTCCTGTACGTTTTGTATAATTTCTCAATTTCTGTATATACGGGTCGTGTCTGTGTAACTGTTTTTCCTTTTCAGATTATTGAGGTGAATATAAGAGAAAGCACATTCAAGATTAAAGTGGTTCCCAAGGAGTATCAACACACCTGCAAATCAACTGGCTTGATGCTATGGGAATCCGCCCAGCTAATTGCATCTGTCATCGCTTCAAATCCAACTATTGTTGCTGGGAAAAGAGTGTTAGAATTGGGATGCGGTTGCTCAGGGATTTGTTCGATGGTTGCTGCTATATCTGCTGCAGACCTAGTGGTTGCGACTGATGGAGATTCAAATGCACTTGGCCTCTTGACTCAAAATCTAACTGCAAATCTTAGCCCAACAGATCTTGACCGAATAATTACAAAGAGACTAGAGTGGGGGAACAAAGACCATATTGAAGGAACCAAGAAATTGAATGATAGAGGTTTTGAGATCATTATAGGCACAGATGTGACTTACATTCCTGAAGCTATCTCCCCTTTGTTTGCAACTGCGAAGGAGCTCATTTCACCTGTTGCAGACGTTAGCGAAGAGTGTGAACCGGCTGTTATTTTTTGCCATGTTTTACGTAGAGTTGGATGAGCCGCTATTATATCTGCTGCATCTCAATTTGGTTTCCAGCTTGTCGATAAGTGGCCTACGGTAGTTCCATCGAGTTCATCCAAAAGCATCATCAGCTCTTGGTTCCCAGAAAATGCCTGCGATTTTATTCCAACTACGGCATTGAATATCATGTACTTTGTCAAAGTGAAGGCAGCTTTCTAATCATTGTTGTAACTCGGTTCAACAATAATTTTTTTTCTTTTTTTCTTTTTTTTTGGAAAGAGATGCAACGTTTATTTGTTTTGTAATTTGATTGCCATTCATAATTTCCAAAGACAATGAAGACTTGTAGTTGTGCTGGAACATCGCCTGATGCATGAAAAGATTTGTTGAATGCATTTCTTATGTACAGTTTTTTAATTGCTCGGTTTTCAGAGGTGATTCTCGTTTGTATGCCTCTCATTTTAAAAGGTCCTTGTGTATAATTCAATGCCTGTAACATTTTCGAAGAAAAATTTGGGTACCAAGCGGGTACCACGTGGTGTTCGACGTGATACCCCCTAGCGCCCAATCACAATTGTCTATCTCCGCAATCAATGGTCCAAACTTTAAAGAATAGGATATTCAAATTCTGACCATCCAAATATTTTTGGATGGCCGAGATGCGTGACGGGTACCGCCACAGAGTAGCAGTACCCGTCGGGCACCCTAGTTTCTCTCCATTTTTCGGGATAATTTTCCAGAACACCGATAGATGCCGAGTCTGTTTTGAAGCATATCTCTCAACTACCATCTACCAAGAAAATGAATGTCATCGAAGTCGTGGAGTCTTTAATAATATTTATTGTAACTTTTAACTCACATTTTAAGAATTTGTTAGCTGTAATAGAGCATCTCTAGTCCATTTCCCAAAACTGGTTCCCAAAATAACTCGTAAAGTTGACATATAAGCAAAGGGAAAATTTCAAAAAACCTCCCAAACTTTGCTCTCAATATCAAAAATACTCCCAAACTTTAAATTTTTTCAATCATACTCCCAAACATTCATTCCGTAATCCAAATTGCTCCCACCGTCTGCATCCATGAACTCACTAACAGAAAATGTTGAGGTGGAGGTTAATGGACCTAAAAAAACCCTTAACGACGTCGTTTTGGGCCTTTTAAAAAAAAAGAAAAAAAAAGAAAAAGAAACTCCTTCCTCCTCCCACAACCACCTGAACCACCACCATCAACACCAAAATCACCCGAGATATCTCACCCATCAACCCTTGACCATGTTTTTTTTACCTTTTTCGCTAGTAACAGTTCCAAATCTGACCCCCTTAGCCAAAACCGTGGTCTTCCCAGGCACCACGGAGTCTTCACGGACACAACCGCTCACCACCACTCTAATTTGGGTGTTTGGGTCGACCACTGTTGCCCCACCGTCGTTTTGAGCAGCGGTGTAGACTCCTTTGCCCCTTTTTCGCCATCATTGCCACTCGATATGGCCATGGGTGGCCCTATCTCGGAAAAATCGACCATGAGAGCCCACCAATGGACTGAAATCAAGCCAAAACCGAGTGGGTAACGAGAAAATCAATCTTGGAGTTTATAGATCTAAATTTTTTGGGACCAAAAATGGTGTAGCCCAGTGTGGATTATGATGAAATTGTGGGGGAGAGAGAGAGAGAGAGAGAGAGAGAAGGCCGACGATGGAGAGAGAGAGAGGGGCCGACGGTGGGAGGAAGAAGGAGATTTTAAAATATAAAAAAAAAAAGAAAGAAAGAAAAAGGCCCAAAACGACGTCGTTTTGGGTCACTTAACAGTTTTTTAGGTCCGTTAATCTCCACCTCAGCATTTTCCGTTAGTGAGTTCAAGGATGCAAACGGTGGGAGCAATTTTGATTATGGAATGAATGTTTGGGAGTGCAATTGAAAAAATTTAAAGTTTGGGAGTATTTTTAGTATTGAGAGCAAAGTTTGGGGTTTTTTTGAAATTTTCTCATAAGCAAAAGTAGGGTCTAATTTTGTATATTAAGAATTTGCTAATTTAAGAGAGCAAGGGTACTTCAACGGGCTCTCTACAATTGGCTCCTAAAGTGTATCTTAGTTTTTATTTATGCACAAAATATAAATGGATCCCCCATTCTCCCCTCTCTCCTGCTTCTCTCTCTCTCTCTCTCTCTCTCTCTCTCACACACACACACACACACACACAGAGTAATGGTTGTCTCCCCTTCGCGGAATGTGGGCTATCATTGACGTTTGTGGGCAATCACGTCTTTCATTGTTATACTACTCCCTTTGTTCCGAATTTATTGTCTATTTATGGGCATGCGTGCGATTTTTCACTTATTTATATCTTTCAATTTATAAATGTTTTTTACAAATTTGAAAACTTTGTTTAATAGAACTCATCGAGAGCTATCAAACAAAATCCATATTGAATACATATAACATTATACATTTGAAAATATAAACAATTTTTCAAGGTGCTGTGAATTGTACAAATGGACAAGAAATTTGGGACGAAGGAAGTATATGCTTAGACTTTTACAGACGTTGTATTTGTTTCGGATTTTTCCCCTCTTGTACTTGTTATTCATCTAAGAGCCGGACTAGGTTGTATTATGGTGGTGCCTTTAAATAATACTAATAATTAAATAAATAAAAAACTAAGGGCGAGCCAATCTTAGGAGCAAAACTATAGAGATCCGTTGGAGCATGAAATCAAAAAAATATTTATTAATTCTGTCTATTTGAGCTATAAGAGCCTGACTAGGAGACATTTTAAGAGTTTACTGAAAATCTTATAAATTCGCATTCGTCAAAAAATAAAGTGAGGTGGTAAATAACATAAATTTGAAAGGGCATTGCTGGAATACATACCTGTTAAAAATGTGTATTATATGTATCTATTGTATGATTCAATTGTGTCACCTCATTAGTAATCGTAATATTTTTTAGTATTTCGTAACTTTTCATCCATATGATTTGTAACATTTATTGAGGTGCATATAATATACTCTCTCCATTCCAAAATAAGTGTCTCTTACTTTCTGTTTTACCGTTTTTCAAATTAAAAAATCAAGTACTGCCGTGTATCGTGTTTCAATTTTTTTTATTTAAAAAATAGGCACGGTTTTTCGTAATAAACACTTACGGAGTATTTTGGAACGGAAGAAGTACATTCTATTAGAAGTTGATATTATAGACTTTCCCAATTTGAATACCAGCCGGATGTTCTAGAGAAATTTTGGCACTGGCGGTCTTTTTGGGTAACAACCAACCAACCCATCCTGTCAAAGAGCACACAAAAAGATTAAGTGGACGCCATGCTCTATCCACCTGCCGTTTTTTTTGACCATTTATGCACGCCCGAGGAAAATGACTTTGAATTTGAAGAACCTACGTAGATTTTGGCAACTAACGGTCCATAAAGTTTCTCGATTTTCCAGCTAAAAGGACCGTTAATTAAGTGAGATGTTCTTTGGAATCATGCACCTGACCCGTTCCGCTAAGGAAAATAAATTGACTTTTTGACTATTTTCGTCAATGTATTGTACTAGAATGATTTGACTTAAAATTTGAAGGTCAACTAAAAAATAAGTTAGCTTAATGGAGCGGTTAGAGAGTAACATACATGTTAAGGTTTGTTTTCGGTCCTTTCGGACTTATAATCCCACTAAATGGAGAATTATATGAGTAGTTATTGTTGTAATGTATCAATAATCCTTTAAGTTTACGTAGTATACCGAGATGTACACAACACAATGCAAAGTATTCAAGTACACAGCACCGCCCAAGTCCGATCTTTCTCCATTGAACACACAATTCAGGATGGTATACCGTATATATCACAAAATGCTACGCGATGAAAAAGACATTGCATTAAAAAGTCAATGTTTTGTAGTAATAAAATCCTCCGAAAACTCTATAAAATAAACCATTTAACTTGTGATGATGATGCCGTGAAGGACCCATTCAAGATGCACATTAATCTTGTAGTGTACAAAGACTCAAGAACCTTACATAAAATTAAAATGCATTACTTTTATGGTAACTCAGGTTTCAGGCCAATTTACGCGTAAATCGATTAATTAATTCTAGGGACCCAACCTCACCATCCTGTAGCCGTGGGGGTCCAATTAAAGACAAGGTAAAACTCGTTTGAACTAGCCCTGAAAAAATTGATAGCACCCGAAAGATTTCGAGCCTAAAACTTTAAGAGGAAGCTTAACTCCTAAATCTCAAACCATATATACAAGTTTTACATCTATAACGGTTGTGACATAAAATGAGATTTTGTTCAAGCGTTGGATGAGACAGGCCTGATATGAACAATATAACGGCAGGCCTGTTACTGGACTCTTTCGCTGTGAATGTGACAGAAGGTGGTGGGCAGCAAATGGGCGGTGAAGGTGATAAGGGATGAGGATTGAGAAACCATACTATTGGATGGAGGCTTTTATGGAGAGAGATTTAGAATTACAACACATTGGTAACCGCATCAGCATAAATGACTCTCGAGGCTGTAGAGATTTAAAATTACGACACTCGAACCGATTTCATATAGACTCATATGCATCAAACGGTTTTAGAGTCGTAGACACAGTTGCATGCGTCTGGACGGAATCTTGCTTCGATGTAGGTTCACATGCATCAACCGGTTGTATTTCGGCATAGTTGTATTCGGATAGTTGTGTTCAAAGTTGTATGCGTAGTAGACCTTTTTTGGTTGTTAATTGCGGCTATGGATTAAAAAAAAGATGAACACAAACAAATAATTATCCTCCTTCTCTCTCTCTCTCTCTCTCTCTCTCTCTCTGTCTTTTCAAGGAGGATCCGTGAATAGCCAATAAAATACTGCGTATTAGCAGAAACAATCCTAAAAGGATAAAATCAATATTATATTCCAATTTTGTGAACTTCCTCCTATATATAGCATCAACCTTTACTCCATAAATCATCAAATAGAAGCATTCCATTCCTATGGAACAGTGCTTGGGTAGCTAGATACCGAACACACCCCATCTATCTACCCAGTTATCCACTGCTGGTATTTTTTCCCCGAAAAATGATAATGTCAAAATTATTTTTGTTAATGCCAAAATTTTAGTGCACGTGAATATTTTACTCTGCATTTGATACAAAGCCTTATATGCATTGTAGTTCTGGTATTACAAAAACAATTTTGGCAACCTTTTCTTTTCCTCGCTGTTCCCAAAAAAAAAAAAAAAAAACTTTTTTTCCTCTCATGCAAGAAGCTTTAATATAAACAAGGGGAAGTTGTGTTCTAGAATCTTCTAAAGGGTAAGAAAATGAGGTGACAGAAGAGAGTGAGCACACATTGTGTTTTCTTGCATGTGTCCATGCTTGAAGCTATGCGTGCTCACGCTCTTTCTGTCACCCCACCACTCTCTCTCTCTCTCTCTCTCTCTCTCTCTCTTGGATTTATTTTTTGGAATTGCAGGATGCATCGAGTAAGTTTGCTTGCACCTTGAGCCCTACAGTTCTTCACACAGCCATTTTGCATGCTTACACGTGGGGATGATGTGACTTGACAAGGGGATCGAACATGGGAGCTTAGAAGGGAGCAAACTTTTAAGGATCAGGCCAAAACCACTTGATCAATTCCTTGAGGTTTCCCCGGGACAATTTTTAGGGGGCATAGAATTTTGAGAAAGAGGCTCTAATTAATTGTCCCTTTTTGGGCTTACATGCTCAGTACTAATTTTGTGTTTGACTTCTATATATGTTTGGTACTACTATAGTTGAGTGCTCCAATTTTGTACTTTTCTGGCCTCTTATATATATACTTTTTTGTTCTTCACATAGATGAGGAAAACTAAGCAATTACTTGGTTGTGTGGGAAACTTTTGATCAATCTTGATACTTAATAGTGTAACCTTCTTCTTTTTTTACTTAGTTCAGTCTCATATAGTTCTGATTTTTTTACTTCGTTTGAATCTGTCCACATAAATTGGTGATGAAAAAAGAGGTATTACAATAATTAGTAACGTGAATTATTTATTTAAATTTATACGCAACAGCTAATCATGTACTTCATATATTTCTCCATTTCATTATAAAAGATAATTCATGTGAATCGCTGATGTATCTAATTAAGCAATAAGTTATAATATCACATGTAAAACTTCAACGACATTCCAACCACCTCATGTGGTTTAGAAGTAGGAAACAAGTTAAATTCCTTCCTCAAGTTCATTCGGGTGCGTTACTTCTGCCCAATGGGAGGGTGGGTGCCTTGGTCCGAAGAATTTGATGAAGAATTTGACACGTTTTCACTTCTAAATCATATGATGTGGGTCGAATATGGTATGACAGGTAGAGAAGTGTGGCGTGGAGAATCCAAGGAGTGGTGGGAAACATGGCCCAATGTTTCATGTTTTTGTTCTCAGTTGATATGTATCTGGACCGTCTATCTTGTATATACCTAAATAATGTGGAAACCTTTTACAGAAAACTTGTGTATAAAACAATTTAAATAATTTTGGCACTCCACAATTTTGATTACAACACGCTAAAATTTGTCTTTTAATACTATAAATTGCGGATAGAACAATTCTCATACCACACTAAAAGACAATTTTTGGAGTGTACAAATCTATACATATATGGTATATCAACATATACACGGGTATATTTGTATATAATACTCTTTATGAACAGTAAACCTCAGTTCTGTGGTGAAAATTCATAGACCAAATCATATCTCATGGTTCGTAAGTTTTTGAATCCGTGTTTGGACCATTAATCCACAGATCTGGACAAAAAATGTAAGGTCGATTTGTTATGGAGCGGATTAGCTGGCGACTAACCAGAATTTGTGCAACCTAGCTAGGTGCCGGTGCAATTGGCACTGTCTTTGCCCCATGCATGAGGTGTGGGGTTCGGCCATGTCACAAGAATGAAGAAAAAAAATTGAAAAGTTCTTAAATGAGCACCATATCATCCCGTATCAAAAATAGATTTATAATAACAAAAAATTAACCTTTATTCCAAAGAATAGCGGTTAAGTATAAGGTTGATCCGCAGGAACAAAATGACTAAGTTACGCTAGTTTCGGTTAACCTCTAATTTAATTTGGAAAGAGATTGATTGATTGATTGGTGTTGACTCGAGAACTAATTAAAAAAGAAAGCAACTAAATTGATTGAATAAAATTGTTTGGAAAAAGGATCTATAGGGTTTAGAATCCATGCACCCCACCTGCATAACCATGCACTGTAGTGACCAAATTGAAAAGGATTATCGCCAAGGTTGCAAACTCTTTCAATACTCATCAAGAGAATATAGGGCTTGTTAAAAGGCATAGACTATCTCATAGCACGGATCGTCTCACTACCACAGGTTTGCCGCCTAATAGCACGAATCGCCTTGCAAGCACAACCCATCTCAAAACTCCAACCACATCAAGGAAAACCATTATATGAATAGGGTTTGAAAGCACAAATACAAATACTCAATAGATTGAAAGAAATAAACGATTCTATTGAATTCAATAAAACTGAGTTTTGAACATATAATCTGATTCGAATAAAAATCCCAGTTTATGCAAAATACATCATTACTTGGAACATGGCTTCACTTTCCCCCTAAACGAAGATTTAGCCAGACATATCATCGACTGCCAAAAAGAAGACGCAGCTTTTGCTTCTCTTTTTACTGTGGTATCCCCATGCTATCTTAGAACAACTACAACCCTACATCAAACTCAGAACCAAATTCAAAATTTGGGTAAAAACACCCAAAACCCACCTCCAGTCATTGCATCAAACCCATACCAAATTGAGTTTTACTCAAATCTTTACCCAAATCAAGGGAGAACCAAATCCTTACCCAAATACCAAACGTCTAGTTTTGGGTGGTCAGCGATGGTGGAGAGCGACAATAGAGGTGGTGGAAACAAGCAGAGAGGTCAGTCGGGGAGTGTTGGCGAGGGCTATCGGAGGGTCGTCGAGGTCTGGGTGTGCTCCGACGACGGCAATCTGAGTGTCATCGGGATCTGGGTGTGCTCTGACGGCAGCGGCAAATGGCGGGCGACAAGCAACAAAGAAACGATTAGGTTAGGGTTAGGTCAGATGGTGGTGGTGGTGGTGGAGAGAGCGGAGAATGTGAGAGAAATTGTTTTTGATTTTTTTTAAAGCCAAATTTGAGTAAAAAAAGTTGTTGATAACTGGAGAGGGTCTTCCCAAATCAAGCTTTTAATTCAAATTTAAGTGAAAATTTGGTTCTAAGTTTGGTTCGAGGTGCTCTTACATATACAAATTGATGCTCGGACCAAAACGTAATACTGGTACTTTGTTAAATTCTTCCAAATTAGCAAATCCATTTGGTTATTGCTTCCATGTAATTTAAGTTAAATCATCATTCCTCGACAGCTTGTGAAATTAGGGTCTTTTGACGGTTTTTATGTGATAGGGTTAATTTCACTAACCTCCCCTGAGGTTTGCATTAATGTCACTGATCTCCCCTCAGTTGTCTGATATTCCACTGTGCTCCCTTGCTTTACAAAATAAATACACTATAAATACACTACCCCACTCAAAAAACATTATTTTTTTCCTTTTAATTGTACGCTTTTTTTTTTTTGGCTTTAACTTAGATAATTAGATTTGCAACTTCTCTTCACAGTTTTTTTTTAACTTTATAAGAACTTTTTTTTTATTATTTCCAAAGTGAAAATTAAATTCATTCATGAAAAATTTGGAAATAAAAAAATGTCCTTACAAAGTAAAAAATGGAACACAAATTTTGCCCTAATTTTGCAGATTTTTATTTTGCCCAAAAAATGTCCTTATAATTGTACAACATAATTATTTTATTTTGCCAAGATTTTTATTTTTCCTAGATTTCGCCCAAAAAAATGTCCAAATCTAGGCAAAATCTGTGTTCCATTTTTTACATTATAAGGATATTTTTTTTATTTCCAGATTTTTCATGAATGACTTTAATTTTCATTTTGGAAATAAAAAAAAATTTGATAAATTTAAAAAAAAATGTGAAGAGAAGTTGCAAATCTAATTATCCAAGTTAAAGCCAAAAAAATGGTGTACAATTAAAAGAAAAAAAATTAACGTTTTTTGAGTGGGGTAGTGTATTTATAGTTGTGAGGGTAAGAGGGAGGGGTAAAATGGGGATAAAAAGAGAGAATATGATGGACTTAACGGTTTTGCAACGGAATTGACGGAAAATGAGGAATTCGACATTTATTTTGTAAAGTAAGAAAGCGTAGTGGAATATCAAAAAACTGAGGGGAGGTCAGTGACATTAATGCAAACCTCATGGGAGGTTAGTGAAATTAACCCTATGTGATATATTGTGAAAGAATGACATGTCTTGATTTTTTTTAAAAGCTTATTTTTTGTTAGTGGAACATCTCGCCTCCGAATACCTACAACACAAAATAAAAGAAATTAAACTCCAAGTAACAATATAAATGAACCTAAAAATGATAAATTAGAGAAAACTAATATGAACATTTATGCGCCTATCAAGCAGCCCCTCTCCCAAATTCTTATTTTACAGTATATTTTGTATGTATATATATATATATATATATATATACATATATATATATATATTAATTTATAGATATTCTCAAAAAGATTTGAAATTTCATCAATAATTAGCATGTAACAACTTTTACTTTGAGAATTCTAAATTATGGTGAATTACACCATGTGATAATGATATTGCTTTTGTCGAATCATATAATAACAAAAATACTCGAGATTAACTTTCAATTCATCAAAACTGTCCCAAAAAAACTCGAATGTTTAGCCGTGAAAAAATCTTTGAACCAAAAATTCTTTTATAATTTGACCCCGCTCCACCACTATCCAAGTTCAGAGGAAATTAACGAGCATAAGTTGTCTACATTGAGTTTTTCCGTTTGGTGGGAGTGGTGGACCTGGTGGTGACGTGGTGTTGCGTTTTAGTTTTGCCGAAAGATTTATTTCTAAAACTAGTTTCCCAATAAATTAAATCAAGATTTGATAAAATCAACCTTTGATTTTATCAAATGAGAAAGATTTTTGATAAAATTTCTACTTTTTTGCATTAAAATTGGCTGAATTTTTTTTTTTTATCAAATCTCTTCATTTAATAAAAGCAACCCTGATTTTATCAAATCTTAATTTTATCTTTGATAAAATCTTTTGAGGAAACTCAGCCTGAGGTATGTGGGTTGCTATCTAAGGATGGCTTTCGTGTTGTTTTGTACGGTTGGTTTTGGGCCATGCTTTCTCTGCTCCCTCCATTTATCTTCACTTCTATGAACTACAGCCCACTGTAATAAATGCTCTGAGGCCCAATCTTCCAATACCCATCTACACAATTGGGCCCTCAATCCCTTTCTTGTCACTCAAAGACTAGTACGGCAGTACCTCACCTTTGAATGAAAAGGGCTACATGAACTGGCTCAATTCCCAACCTGAAGCTTCTGTTTTGTGTGCATCATTGGGAAGCTTCTTATCAACATCAACAGATCAAATGAAGGAGCTTTCTTTGGGTTTAGAAACCAGTGGGGCCCGATACTTGTGGATTGTTCGAGCTGATCAGGAGTCGAGCTTGAAAGTAGAATGATGTGAGGAGAAGGGTTTTATGGGGCCCTAGTGTGACCAATTGAGAGTTCTTTGCCATCGTTTTGTCGGTGGGTTCTTGACTCATTGTGGGTGGAACTCAACCATGGAAAGTATTTTCGCAGGTGTTTCGATGCTCACTTTTTCATTAGGTTCGGAACAGATTCATAATAGCAAAATAATAGTGGAGGACTTGGGAGTTGGAGAGAAGTTGAAGTGAGTGGTTGGTTTGGAAAATGTAATTGGAAGAGAGGAAATTGCAGAGATGGTGAATAGGTTCGTGGATTTGAATGCGAAGGAGAGTAAGGAAGCTAAAAACAAAACGAATTGCCTACTTTTCTCCCTTGTTGTTATGATCGGATTATTTTTAGAAAAGAATTCGGATTATTTACGGTCAAATAAACTCAATGGTCCAACTAAAGTTACTACTGTTTGTGGACACTTTCCGGATCTATGATGAAAACTTTAATTTGTTTTTTAGAATTTGTCAAGAATATCAATCATGCTAAAAATCACATTGATCTGTTACAGGTTGACATGATTCAAAATATATATCTATTTAAATAAATAAGTACGAGCCATTTTCTTCAATAAATAAGTTATAGATATCGAATTAACATTAATTTTTGCTTGATTAACATTCTTAATGATCTCTAAAAGTGAGTTTTCGATCTTCAATATGTTTTCAGATGTGGCCTACTGAGTCAACCAAGGACAACAATTGACAGAATCAATGTCGGGCAGCTAGGGGCAATCAGGGCCAGCCCAAGGCCCACAAGGTCTGGAGTTAGGGCACTTAAAAAATAGCTACTTTTTGGGGCACTCTAACAATTTATATAATTAGGCTTGACTAGAATTCTTTTTTGATCTAAAGAAAGAAAAAAAAATCATTGTAAGTTACAAAAGAGCCCAACCATTGTAGCCCAATATTAAAAAGAGGCCCAGAAACCATTCTGTCATAGTATTATAAAAAAAAGCCCAAAAACTGTTTAACCATTCTGTAAATTAAGATGGGTTTTTTATTTATAGGCATTCATTGCCTTTGAGATTTCGAAGTTGGGCGATGTGGGATTGAAGCAAATATGCATTTACTTTATTCATTCACTTCAAGTTTGAGCCTTTACTTCATTCCTTCACTTCAAGTTAATTCTTCATTTCAAATTTAGATCCTTTAAAGTGCAAAGGCTATACAATAGAAACTTCAATGCCCTTCTCACCTAGAGAGTACCAATATACAAAGAAAATCATTGTTTACAACTTCACTTCGAAAAAAGCAGGTAAGGAGGCATTCATTTCTTCCTATAAAATGCATTGGACCAGATCTTATTTGATGTCATTAGGCGCTTGCAGCCTTGCACCTAGTGCTTGCAATGTGTGCGAGCTACACGAGTATGCAATAGTATGTATGAAAAATATATACATACACATATATGATAAGCCCCTAATGTTGTATATATCCGGGCTTATCTCGCTCGTTGTGATCGCATGCACGTGTATTTTGTGCCTTTATACGATTGATTTTGCGCGCGTTGTGTTTTTGAAGAGTTTCAGAAAATTGGAGCTAAAAGGTGTGTCCAAAGCTCCAAAATAACCCCGGTTGTATCCGGGAAGTACCTAAGGTCCCACAATGCCGTGGAGGACAATCACCGAAACTTAGAAGTCGATTCAAGAAGCTTTAGAAGGTTCAAGGAAGGCCCGGAACAAAAGAACAAGAAATTTGGAGTTATGAGCCTCGAGAAAATCTGACCAACTGATAGAAAAAGGCTCATTTATCTCAAGATACAAAAGCTATGAATATGAGGTCAATTGGGTTGAAAAGTAGACTCATAGAGCTTTCCAACGGTTCAAGAATCACCTCATTCCGAGTTCAGATGAAGCCGGGGCGTGCCCGCGAAGTTGGGTAAAAAAATCAGTCTTCCAGACGATTCTGGACCGGTCCGGAATTATTCTGGACCGATCCAGAATTGCCCTATAATTTCCAGACAATTCCGGACCGGTCCGGAATAATTCTGGACCAGTCCAAAAGTGCTCCGAACCAATTTTTGTGGACTTTTTGCACTTTCCACTTATGGAAACTTACTACTTTTGTTGTTTTATGATATTTTTTGTGAGAGAGAAAGTGTTGTGTATATAATCGATCTCTCTCCCTCTCTCTTATATCCTCCATTAGTTTAGTTTTACTTTAAGTCATCTTCCTCCATTGCTGTCTTCAAGCTTTTAGCGTAATTTTCTTCAAGAACCTTGGTAAGCTTTTATTGTATTGGATTTTCTTCTTCATTAATAGTTCTTGTAATTGTTGGCTCTACATATAAATCTAGTTTATTTGAATTTCTACTGGTTAAATCTTGCTCTTGTTTTTTCATCTTCTTCCATAAGAAACACTAGTTTAAATTTGTTGTTTGTTAATTTCTCAAGGCTTAAAAGTGTAAAGAAGCTTAGGTTCAATATCAATATCAAGTTTAATCATGAATTTTATTTCCTTCAAATTTCTGATTAGGATTAGCTTAAGCATAATTAGTGAGTAGTTTAAGTGGGCTCAGTCATGGGGTGATTAGCACTCCATGACTTAGGTTTAATTCGTTCTTCTCGCCAAATTGAAAACACTTCTTGTTTAATAAAGTCACGGGTGTTCATCTTTATGTATCAAAATTTGGATTTGTTAATCTCTTTGATCACACGTCGCCAAGGGCTTGACCACTTGGCACGTGTGATGCTTAGGGGTATGTCAATCAAAATATTTCTCTAAATGACACAAGAATCCTACACTGTATCGAACACCATTTCTAGTTCAAAGAGTTAGGATCGATTTTATGTACCGAAGACTAGCTTTGTTAATCTTTTTGATCTCTCTTAGTTAAGGGTTGATTTTCCTTTTCACGTGTGATGCTTGGAGCGATGTCAACCTAGATATTTGCCAAATGGTTATAAGAATTCTAATCTCAACAAGAAAGGAACGAATTAGCCTAAGTTATGGTTGTTAAAATACCCCTAGACTATGTCTTAGTTTAATTTGTCGTTTTTAATCTTCCGAGTCGTTCACGAAGTTAAGAGAATTTCACCCCCAAAATCCAAACGCCAAGTTTGCCGCTTTAAGGCTAAAACTTTCGCTTGCAAGACAACTCTCACGCCGGGTGCGTTCGGTCCCTGTGAATTCGACCCGGTCTTACCGGTTATTATGCTACCTCCGACCTAGCCCTACGCTTGGGGCAACACTTTCTACGACACAATCCAAGGTCACAAGCAATATATGTATTCATATCTGTTAGATCGCAAGCTCACTTGAGTCAGTTAAAAAAAAAACTTCAAGCTCGGGCTCGGCTTGTTAAACAAACAAGTTGAATTGTTGGCTCAAGCCCATTCATTTACTCGATGAACCGAATTCGAACGAGCTCTTGGTGCATCATTAATAATAATGTTATAATGTGTCTTTTTTTAGTTCTTACTTAGGTGCATATTCGTAATAATGTTTACTCTAAATGAATAAATGAAGAACTTTATATAGTTTTTACTTCCTCGTATTGTAATTGTTCCGGTTTAATAAAAATAAATAAAAACTTCATTTTTTAATCCAACAGCTATTCGTTTTTTTTTTTTTATATTTTTCCTTTCTAAAATATTGACCTAATACATGCATATATGGACTAGTCAAGCTAGGATCCTAGAATCTTAATTCTACCCAATCACATTCCAAACGGAATTGCAACACCAGCAACGTGCACTTGAAAAATTAACAGGTGCCCTTACTCTTCTAGGAAAAAGCTTAATATTCTTGGTTTGCACTTTGACTAATTTTACAACGAGTTTTCCACCAAGTAAAATATGACTTTGCCTTTCTTTGAATAGATGATGGCTTTTCTGTTGTTTTGTACGGTTGTTTTCTGGCCATCCTTGCTTCTTTCCTTAATTGTGAGTTATGGGGCGTCAATCTCGTTTGGGATTCTTTCTTCTTGTCGTAATGCCATTGTGCTCTAGTTTCTGTATTCGTTAATTGAACCATTCATTCTGTCGGGAACGCTAAATAATTGATTGAATACCATTTATTTTTTAAAAATGGATGGCCAATATTATCTTGAAAATAACTTCTAACACAAATGTATCAACATTCCCGGTCGAATAAACGGTTCAATTAGCAAATACAAATCTCAGAGGACACATGCACAATTTAGAACACCATACGGTTTATAGGAAACCCAAGTCTGGAGCATAGCTATTTAAATGCTTGTTTTTCCAATGCCAAGTATAAATAATCAACCTTACACAATCAACTGAACTTTCTCCAGCAATTTTTATCGCCTCAGATTGCCCCCCACGTTTACATAAAATGGAAACAACGATCAACCCAATCAACGGTTGCCACGTAGTAGCCGTGCCTTTCCCCGGCCGCGGCCACACCAACCCCATGATCAACCTCTGCACTCTCCTAATCCCCTCTCCCAAAATCTCCACCGTCACTTTAATCCTCACAGAGGAGTGGCTCCGCTTGATCAGCCACCAGCTCCCACCGGCCGGCTCGCCCAAGCTCCGGATCCGTACCATCCCCAACGTGTTGCCCTCCGAGCTGACTCGCGGAGCCGACTTGAGTGGATTTTACAAAGCCGTCTTCACCAAAATGGAAGCCCCGTTTGAGGAGGTACTATTAAGTATTGATAGTCAACGACTTGAGCCGCCTGTTACATGTATCGTATACGATGTTTTCTTGAGTTGGGTGGTGGGCGTGGGGAGGCGGCGGAATATTCCGGTGGTGGCATTTTGGACACAGGCACCGTCTGTGTTTTCTGTGTATTACCATTGTGATCTTATTGCTGATCGTGGACATCTCCCAAAAGACAACTTATCTTTAGGTACGCATTTCAAATCTGTTTTTCTTTTTCTTTTTTTTCTTTTTGGATCGCTTTCAAAAACGGTCATCAAAATGAAAATTTATTGAGGGGTCTTGGGCACCCGATACATATGTGGGGTCTCTTCAGGGACATCCGATAAAATTGACACGATACTTATATATACGGGGTCTACTACTAAGTGTAGATGGATGTTTTGGTGTTAAGAGGCGTTCAGGCACTAGCAGTTTCCAAGACAAATGTTTGAAAATGCTCTAGGCGCACCGACACGCATTATGGTAGATCAACCATCGGTGGACTTCCAATTGGGTCCAATTGGTTTCTGAGGGTGAGGAGAGTTGATAAAATCTGTAGATTTTTGAGATTTTTAAATGCAAAAATCTACATTTTATCAATTCTTTTCACTAATGGATAAAATCAAATGCTTAATTTTATTAAATTTTGAAAAAACTCATTGAAGAACTCACCCTGAGCCTGCGCCATTAGAGAGGAAAAGAAAGCTATGAAGAGACTTCAGAAATCGTAGTAATGATATATAGCCTTAGAGAAGAAGCTATAGTAGCTACTCATAGAGCAAGAAGAGCAGCTACTGTAGTAAAACCTTAGCAAAGAAAAAAAAAAAAAGTAGTGAATATTGCATATTTTTCATTTTAGCTATTCACATTTCTTTCAACACTACATCTACTTTTACCTATCCTCTATAAAGAATCAAAGATATATTTTTTTCCTCATCTTTTCTTATCCCCATTCCATATTCCCGAGAGAGAGAGAGAGAGGCTACGTACTGTAACAGAAAAGCTACTATTTCATGAGCTAAGCTAAGCCTTAACTATTGTTCAGTTGGATTGGATACACTGTTGGTTTTGAAACTCAATTAGCATTGGATAGGGTCGGGTTAGATAGGATTGGGCGGGTCATTAGTTAATTTGATCTTAGTGCAAATGTTAATGAGTTTTTTTTTTTTTTTTTTTTTAAGAGATAGAGATATATTAATCAAAACCACCGGTCCAAAAACCAGCAAACAAAGTAATCAAAACAAAAATCACTGGCCTTCAAATGTTAGAGTTCAACAAACTCTATAATCTGAACGTACATCATGGTGATAGATTTCGAGATCTAGTGTTTCATTAATTGGAAGGGTGTCGATTTGCAGGATAAACAAAAGTTGATGAGTGTATTTGATAATATATAATAAATTTTTTGCCAACACAAAAACGACTCCATCTTAAATTGTCGTCCTTTAGATGCAGTTTTAGACCTTTTTATGATATATATATATATATATATATATATATATATATATATATATATAGAGAGAGAGAGAGAGAGAGAGAGAGAGAGAGAGAGAGCATTTATCACAAGAGTAAAGAATGGAATAATGTGGTTTTAGAATTAAATAAGAAATTATTGTTGCAAAAGTTTTAGTTTTTTCATACAATGAGGGTTTTTTTTTTCTTTGCCCCCCTCTAAATTTGCACGGTTTTCTTCATATGAGACCAGCGGAGAGACAGTACAATTAGGGTCAATTGACACTATTAATTGTCTTCCACTTTCACTATGGATACGTAAAATTTACACCCAAATAATGCTTGGTTGACTCCACTTTGAAATTCTATTCTACCCAGTCATGCCTGCACATTTAAAAGTCTGGTACGTAGAAAATTTGGGTGGCAAATAGAAGTTCCTTGCCTAGGTTCTCCCACAATAACAAATACCCAATTAATTTATTCTAATTAAGTGATAGCTTGTTTGCGCAGTTAAATGTTGATGGTTTTTGATATTCCATTTGGTGGTGGACTTGGAAATTATTCCTAATTGATGTTTCATCGTTATACTAATTGGTATGAAATTATTCCACAATAACAAATACCCAATTGATTTATTTTTATTTCATCGTTAAACTAATTGATATTTGTACGATAAGTGAATCGCGCATAGTTCAATTTTTGACCGCACAAGTAGTCAGAAATCCTAGCTCCGCCCCTATACGAGACCATCAATTTGGATAGCGAGTAATTAAGAGTGAAAGCTGTTTTAAAATTTTATTTGTCATTTTTTTAGAGTTGGATTTGAAATTTTTATTTGATGCAGGAAAAGAGCAAGAGATTATTGATTATCTTCCAGGGGTCCTTCCCACGCGCTTGACGGACCTACCAATTCCTACTACTAATGTCAACATAATTCTTGAAGCCTTCTCTCTTCTAACCAAAGCCCAATCCATAATCTTCACTTCATTCTATGAACTCCAGCCCAATGTAATAAAAGCCCTAAGGCCCAATCTCCATATACCCATCTACACCATTGGGCCTTCAATCCCTTTCTTGTCGCTAAAACCCACCCTTTCGAAATCCACTCCTACTAATGAAGATGGCTACATGAATTGGCTCAACTCTCAACCTGAAACTTCTGTTTTGTATGTATCATTGGGAAGCTTCTTGTCAACATCAACAGACCAAATGGAGGAGTTTTGTTTGGGGTTACAAGCTAGTGGGGCCCGATACTTGTGGATTGTTCGAGCTGATCAGGAGTCGAGCTTGAAAGCAGAATGTTGTGAGGGGAAGGGCTTCATGGTGCCTTGGTGTGACCAATTGAGAGTTCTTTGCCATCGTTCTGTTGGTGGGTTCTTGACTCATTGTGGGTGGAACTCAACTTTGGAAAGTATTTTCGCGGGTGTTCCGATGCTCACTTTTCCATTACGTTCGGAACAGATTCATAATAGCAAAATAATAGTGGAGGACTTGGGAGTTGGAGAGAAGTTGAAGAGAGTGGTTGGTTTGGACAATGTAATTGGAAGAGAGGAAATTGCAGAGATGGTGAAGAAATTTATGGATTTGAATGGGGAGGAAAGTAAGGAAATGAGAAGAAGAGCTAAAGAACTTCAAGAAATTTGTCGCAAGGCTATTGACACTGGTGGATCAACAAATGCTAGCGTCACTGATTTTGTTGAAAGCATATTTCATGGTACAAGTTAATTGTACAAAACTTTTACGTGTAGTGTATTTCTACAATAAGATTGTAATTTTTTCCACTTAGTCATTTCTTTTCTTATTTTTTTCCGATTAAAAATGTGACAACATGTTGAGTGCTACCAATGTAAGGGGAGAAAATGAGCCAAAGAATCTTGAAATTATAAAGTTCCATATCATGTCTTTTTGGTAACATATCATGTCTTTTTGGTAACTCAGGTGTTCGGAATTGCCTAAGCATACCTCTACTAATCTTGTGCTCCAATTATAGTATCAAGTTGTGGAGGGCATCATCCTACTTGACTGGGCCTTTTTCTCATAGAACTATGCACCTTTTATACTTGAAACCTCCCAACGGTCCAACCCATGACCACATAACTTTAGGAGTTGTGCCAACATGTGTGAAGGTGGGAGAGTAGTGAAACTAATTAACGCCAATAAACAGTCCAGGGGGTGAATAGGACGCCAAATTCAAAAATTAAACTAAATAGAGATAGCTATCACCCAAATTCCATCAAAACTGAAACACAATTTGATATGCCCAATACAGTAGTAGAATTAGATAAAGGAGACAGGACCCGAGAGTTACGTGGAAATTACTTAGGGTCTAATACCCTAAGCATAAAACCACAGCCTTATACTACAACTTTATATCACAAATCAAAAGGATTACAAAGGTTATCAATTTAGGAATTACCCACAAGTTTCAAGTGACACCTAAATCCAACCCTTGATGCAGTACCCCGTACTTCCTTTTGATTCTGTGACCTCCTCAAGCAATTTCGTCTAGATCTCCGAAATGAATCGGCACCAGTATCATCCGGCTCATGTAGAAGCAAAGACAACATACCATAATAAGAAAAACGTGATTTTTGGTGAAGGAATTTGTGGTAAAAGAATCAGTCTAGAGAATATACATGGTAATCGAAGTATATCATTAGACTAATAGTAATAATGATCAAACCCAAGTTAGATCATCATTTTAGCATCAAGAACACCACTTAAATGCAGAAAACATTTTTCTCTCATATTCTGATGATGCAAGAAGGTCTAGCTGCAAAAGGAGTGATAACAATGCTTTTATAGTGCAAAGAACCGAACCCTAAAATGGACCAATGAGAGAACGACACACACACGAGAAAAACGCGTTGCGTTAGTAACTGCACCAGTAAACTAACTAAAAGCGCTAACTGGCGCAACGGAACTTTAAAACATTTAAAAAAGGACGCATGCCTTACAATATTTTTTATTCTCTCACAGCCACATTAAAAGACTTTGAAATGAAAAATCATGCAACAAAAATAGATTAAGTTCCCAATCAAAATGAAGACATGACAATGCAAAATTAAGCTTTATACCTTTCATTAATCCGTAATTGAGTTGAGACACGAGCAAGAGAGGATCATCAAAAACTTCAATCTAACGGTGGATTATCTAGACACAAACCAAAAGATAAACCTCCCCAAACCCCTAAGAACAAATTACATGATAAAAAAAGGATTTAACATATCCCGGAAATTGCCAACAACGTTTACAAGTAGATCGAAGAGATCATGGGGGAGTGCAGAGGCTCTCCTATACCAAAGGTGGGAGATCGTGTGTCGTTTCTTGCTAAAACCAAGGAAATCATGTTAACTAGCTCTAAACAACTAATTCACCGGACAGAGGGGCTCTGCTGTCCCTTTTGAGAGACAGCACCTGCTGTCCCCGGCAATTACGGGCCGCTCCGGTCACTTTCCGATGATCGGAAACGTTCACTTCGTAGAGCTCGGTGAGTAGAACAAGTGTACCAAAAATCAGCTCAATCGGATATCATTAATTTCCTGATCGGAACATTTTTATCATGAAACGAATGCATCCGAAACACTACATTAAACCCACTCAAACCCATAATTGCCGAGTTATATGTGTATCGATCAAGCACTTAATAATATCCGATTGGCCTCGATTTTTATACCACTTGTTCTACTTCGCGAAAGCTCTACGAAGTGAACGTTCCGTCATCGAAAAGTGGCCCAGAAATTTACCAGAATCGGGGGCGGCCGGTGTTGTCCTCCAAAGGGCGGCCAACACTCTGTCCCCAATTCACCACTTGTATCGTAAAATCCAAACGCTTAGTTAGGGTTACCGACCTGACCTAGATCGGCTGACCCAATCTCCGACCTGAACACGTGTCACATACCTAGCTAGAGCTTGGATAACAAGTGACCCATCACAATTAACATTATTTTTTGCTCGATTAATATTCTTAATGAGCTCCAAAAGTGAGTTACTTATCGTCGATGTGTTTTCAGATATAGATGTGGCCTACTCAATGTTTGTCTTCCAACTTTCCTAGGACAAGTGGACAATAATTGACAGAATCAATGTCGGCCAGCAGGGCCAATCATCACGTGGACTTGAATCTCCTTATAAGGAGAGTTTTTAAATGAATTTTATGAGAGATCAAAAAAAAATGAATTTTATGAGATAAAATGAGAAATTTAATTTTAGTTGGTCTTTTATGGAGGAATGATAAAATCACTTTATTTTTCCAACAGATAAAATCTAGTGTGATAATAATTGTGGATAATATAATGTGATAAAATCTAGTATGATAAAATCAATCACCTTCCTTTTATCTATTCGTAAAAAATGAAAATAAAATTTAAGATGATAAAATCAAATAATCTATTGAAAAACTCTCCCTTAGTTGAAATCTGTAGATCCCACAATTGCCTATCAATTCCTTCACGTGGTCTAAAAACAAACAAGGACAAGGTAGCAAATAAAGACAAGAAGAAATCCTATATCATAGCCTTCCTCTATCCTCTTGTCTTGTCCAATAATCGCAGTGATTGCCATTTTTACCTTTTGCAAAGAATTCATAATTCGAATTATTAGATTATTTATTTTGTTATTATTCTAAAAAAAAATTGTATTTGTTAATTTTGAGTTAAGATTTTGTGGTTTTTTAATTTCTCTCGACGAGATGAATTTAACAAATATAAAATTATGATCAAAACTCAATTTTTTAATAAAAGGCCAAAATTAATCCAAAAAATATTTTGTTAAACCATAAATTTATACTTGTTAGATTCGTCTCGTTGAGAGGAATTCATAAATCACAAAATCTTGACACAAAACTAACAAATGCAAAAAAAAAAATTGAATAAAGACCACGAAAAAACCAAAAAACCGGATTAAGTTTTTTTCCCAAAGGAGTATGAATAATGATATAGTAGTTTTTTTTTTTTTTGATATTCAAATTTGATTTTAGACCAGCTTATGGAACTTGGAAATTTTTTTTAGAGATTGATCCCAATGCATATTAGTCGAAGGAACATTTAAATATATAGTTTCGAATCTAAAATTTAAAAAAATCGGTGCAAACTCCCAACTTCCAAACATTGACCAAAATTGGCCAATCCCTTGAGATTTTTTAATACCCAAGTTATGTACTCTATCTTTGCCATAATTTTAGTTCATTGCGAAAATTATATTATCTTTTAGATATAAAAAGGTAGATATTCATGCATAATTTTAGCACATTATGGAAATTTTCAGGTTGTGGAAAGACAAACCTAGATTCAAGCGTTGAAACTTGAAGGAACAGAAGTGTTACATATCTAGAAATTCTACCTATAAATTATTCAGATCAAAACTAGATCAATGAAAACCAGAAAACTAAAATGAGAACTCATTCCAGTTTTTACCATTTCCTTTTTACAGAAGACTCAAGGAGGACCGCACTAGTCTTTGAAGCAAGGATTCTTGTTTTGTTAGCTCAAGATGTGACTAGTACTGTAGCCTTTTCTAGGGGATTCCAATATTTTTTTACTTAAAAAAAAAAATCCGAAGTTACTTTTCATCGATCGGAGTTTGATTTTTGACGTGGATAATGTAAGTGGAAACGTGGTACAGACAAGTATGATGTCAAGTTTGTCAACTTTACACTCAGTTCTGGGAAATGGTGATTTGAAAGAGAGAACTTATCCTCCTAAAAAACAAAACAAAAATTGTCCTCCTTTTGTAAAGCTTTTCCTATTTTTCAAAAGGAGAGTTATCACCCGGCCCTTTAGCTATATATTATAGCCTTTGAAGTTGTGGACAGGGATGCTGGCTTAATTGAGGACGGAACTTCAAAAAAGTTAATGCCTCACTTCAGTCTCAAATTGCTGGAACCTTACAAAGCCTAAAATACCTATGAAATTGTGAAGTACTTTCATTTGATATAAAACTTTAAAAAAAAAAACTCAAAACATGATTTGTCAAACCGCTTTTCTACCATCTCTTCTAAAACCAATTGTTGTTAGGAAGAACTTCGATTAAAGTTTTTTTATGGCATTTGTCATCGCACCCGCAAGTCCTTTTTTTTTTTAGCGGTATTGTGTAACCAAATCCATGGGGACACTCGAGGCCCAACAATCCTTCCCTCACGATGACGCTCCCGCAACTCGAACTCATGACCTCTTGGCTCTGATAACATCTAAAACCAATTGGAGTTAGAAAGGCTGGTGAGCTTCAAGTAAGTTTTTTATGACATTCGACATCGCACATACAAGTTTGTTGTTAGAGCGGTCGTAGGGAATGACATTCTATAACCAAATCCATGAGAGCACTCCGGACCCAACATAATGCATGGAAGTATTTTATTTTTTTCATCCAAAAATTACATGACTTTTTTAAGAGACAGGCAGTGTGACGTCTGAGCGAGTATCTGATAGTGTCAAGGGTTTTTCTACTTGACAAGTCTGGAATCTATGAATATGTGGTGGGGAAATTAAAGTTCTTAAAGCAAATTGTAGAGCAAGGTATGCTTTCTCAGGAACCTTGACATTACATAATTAAGACTTGGATTCTGCTTTGTTTAGAAGAATCCAAAGCATGTGATTGGTTAAGGCACATGAATTTGACTCATTTGAAGCATGTCAATTGGAAGAGGAAACAGAACTGACCATGCTATTCATTTTTATCAAAATCAGTAACTTTTCCTATCATCTTAGATTTGTGAAAGAGCTTACCTCTCATTCTCAAGAGGTCGCATGTCAAATTCTTTTCAAAACTGAACATCCAAAATCTTAGAATTACTGAAAATTTGCCCAATTTTTAACGCTTGAATCTCAAAGTGCACAAAGGATGACAAGCCTTTGCTTTTGTGAAGCCTAATCCTAAGGCCATGTTCCACTAACTAGTTTTTTTCAAAAAATTGTTTTTTCCTAAAAACCAAGACAGGTCATTCTCTCACAATACATCACTTTCTTCCCAAAAACCGAGACAGTTTTTAAACAAAAACCTGCCAAGCTAAGTCGCAGTCCCCAAAACCCAGAAATGAGTACAAAGGTGATTGATTATATACGGGCCATACGGTTTAGGGGGTGTTCCACTAACCTTTTTTTTTAATAAATTGGTTTTGCACGGTTTTTTATGTGATGCGTTATGAGAGAATGACATATCTCGATGTTTGGAAAAAACAGTTTTTTGTTATTGAAACAGCTGTTTAGTTTATACATGTTTTTTATGCGCTACCGATATATTTGTACTTGATTCCTTAGTGAAATAAGTGCGAGGCATAGGCATATACTCAATTACACAATTAAAAATATCAATGTTGTGTATCTCTTTCTTTCTTTTTTTTAATTCCTTTTTAATTATTTTTGTGCTTTTTGAGTTTGTTAATTTAGCCAATTTCCCAAACACACCCAATTATGAAGACGCACAGTATAATCCACAATGCGAAAAAGGACCACAAGTAAGGCAACATTTGAACCAAGTCCTTTGTGAAATATTGTCTGAGGCTCGAAAGACTCGTTCGAGTTTGATTTGAGTACTAATGAAGTAAACGTGAGCCTCAACTTTAGAGTTGTTTAATAAATGAGCCGAATTTAGACCTTGACAGTATTTGGCTCGATTGATCTCGCGAACCTGGAGTATGTATGTATATATATCTCACAAAAAATTCACATATAACCTTGAATATATATAAACTTTTTACATGTACATAACGAATATTTTATAAATTTTACATCTTTAAAATTTTAAAAGTACTATAAACTTAAATTTTAATATGTTTTCATAGTCTTATATATGTATGAAAGTTATGCGTTGTGTTTGGTTGAGAGTTTTGAGAAGAATACATTGAGAAATATTTTTGAGATATTGTTTGGATGAGTTTTTGGAAAAAGTAATAATTAGAAAGATGTGTAATAGCTAGAGAGAGAAATGAGAATAACGATTGGATAGAGGAGTATGAGTAGAAAGAGAAATATAATTAATGATTAGAGAGGTGAGAGATGGAGAAAGAATCTTTTTGGAAAATCTTTTGGAAATGTGAAGTGAACAAAGTGATGATTTATTTACAAAATTAAAATTTTATTTGAAATTCTATACTTGTGTGAGTATAAATATCTCTAGTATTTTTTACTCATAAAGGCTCGTAAACAAGTTTGAGTTCAATGGCAGATGCAAGATTTATGTCTAACAAGGCCCGAATCATGTGTATTTTCATATTCATAATAAAATAAATATTTTATAAGTGTATACCACTACTTGAGAGGTTCGGGAAAGTAACAATATTATTGTATGTATGTGCATAGCTACCATTCAATTATATACACGCAACCTAAAAAAATTATTGATAACTTGAAATTTTATTAATTTTTATCTCACACAATAGAAATTTAAAAAATATTATTCACTTAGAGGACTTACGAGATGCACTCTTATAACATTTTTCTTAATTAACCTAAAAATTAGTACAATACACGACGATATTTGGAGTTTTGTTATGACCCGGGTCCCCCCCGAGGGACAGCCCCAATTTGAGTTTGACTCAAACGTAAGCAAGCTCGACTTGAGCTCGTCAAATTAATTTTCATTGAGCATGAGCTCGTCTCAAGCACTTAAAAAGTTAAACAAACATTCTAAAGCTCGGCTCATTCAAAACCGCAAGCACAACCAATCAAAAAAAATTATGGACAACTAGAGAAATGAAGTTCCAACCGTACTAAGAGCAAGAATAGTAGGTAGTGTAATGCATATGTGGGAAAAATAGACAAGAGGAAAAAGAAAAGGGTGTTGCAGCAAGTTGGCCAAAACACTGTTCCCCATCCATATTTGAACAGTACCTAGGTAAATATACACTGGCATTGTTTATCAGCTACCCAATTTTTTATTGTTCTTCTCTCTCTCTCTCTCTCTCTCTCTCTCTCTCTCTCTCTCTCTCTCTCTCATACCAGATCGACGGCGATGAACACATAGATCGACGAACGACAGCGATGGATATGGGACGGCGACGATCAACAACGACAAACGATGGCGACGATCAATAGCGATTTTGAAGCCATTTTGTTCGACAATCACTATCCATCGACAATCGATGGCGATTTCCAAGCGACGAACGACGGCTAGGGACGGCGACGAACGACGACGATGGGTATGGACAACGGCGATAAACGACAATGATGTGTATGAACGACAGCGAGGGATATGGCGATAGATTGTTGCTCTAATGCAGTATATATATATTTAAAAAAATAAAAACAATATTTTAATAGAAGGTAAGGTAAAATAGATAAATTGTTGGAGTGTTGATGGTGACAAAGTAACTATATGCACTATACACTAGGTTTTTTGGCCAAAATTTTGGCTTTAGCTGCTATTGTTGCTCTAATGCAGAAGTTCTCTCTAGTGGGTGGTAGACAGGTGCGTAATCCCTAGTAGACACGACGTTCCATTGGGGCAAGCTTTGACTGTATCCTTTAGCAATAATCCTATTTTGATTAGTCGAGAGGGAAAAATTGCATAAAAAATTTAAAAAAAAAAAAACTATTTCTTGCCTCTTGCCGAAATAAAAAAAGTGGAGGAAGAAAACAGATTGAATTTCAGCTTTACAGCCAAATACTAATAAAGGTTTATTTTGAAAATCCATTTGTTTAAAGAGCAATAATGATGTTCTCCTAAAATGTTCGATTCAAAAAAAAAAAAAAACTAAATAAATTTTAAAAAGGGAGTAATACTTGAGATATATCATTATCCTGTGAATTCAACATATCCCTTTCATTGCCATACATATTATAGTATTTTTTTCACCGTCAACTTACAATATTATTATATAAATTAATCACACGTAAGTTCAAAGTTTCAATCATTCCGGCGTAGCCGAAAACGTGACAAGATGAGAATCTTCCTTCACAATTGTTCATGTATATTTATATTATGATGTCAGGTTAAACTAGTCTTTTAGAATTATATTTCTTCTTTGCGGGCTCGACGAAAACGATCTGTCAAATATCATATTGCTAGAATTTAATTACCGAATGTTGCAAGAATTAATGATTAAATTTAATTCCCTGTAACACTTGAAACTTAAATTGCAAGAAGTTAATTACCAAATGTTAGAAGAATATTATTAAGACCACACACATACACAATTATTCTCATTGCCAAGCAATGTCAACAACTCTTGAGACCACCTCATCTCAAGTTTATATGTGAAAAGACTTGTGAGAGGAACTATAGGGATTAGTCCGAGAAAAGCGTAAATTAACACATAACACCTTAATCTGGAGTGATTGTAAATTGTCATTGTGAACCAACTAGAATATTCGCTCACAGAGACAGCCGCAGCCCATGCTTGCACGGAAGCATACAAAAACCGCGGCCTCGTTTGAGGATGAAAAGAGAATACTACCAACCGCAATAGTCTATTACGAAAATATGTTCAATTTTTAAATTTAAAAATAAAATATTTCCGTGTAAAATTTTTAAATTTATTTACACTAAATTAAATAATTAATTGAGATCTTTAAATTTGGATAGTATGGATTTGAGACGACTTTGAGAAGAGTATCAATCAAAATTAAAAATAAAAAAATAAAAACTACTCCTATTTCTTGCCTCTTGCCGAAATAAAAAAAGGTGGAGGAAAAAAATAGATTGAATTTCAACTTTATAGCCAAATACTAAATAAATAAATTTTAAGATGGGGAGTAATATTTGATAGATCTCATTAGGAAAATGATGTGCGTACCCCATACTTGGGTACTCCAAGTGTACACCAGCTCATCTCAACTGTCCAAAAGAGTTTTGGACGTTTCCGATTTTAAATAAACTATTTGCACGAATAGTTTAAACTCTTTGCGCGAATAGTTTGTAAAAAATCCGGAATGTCCAAAACGCTTTTGAACGGTTAAGATGGGCCAGTGTGTACTTGGGGTACCTAAGTGTGGTGTACCCATAGACAAGTTGGAGGCTATTTGGGAGCCTCTTTATTGGCTTCTCATTTTTCCACCTTCAGGTTTTGGTTGTTTGGCATCCTCTGTGTAGAACATGTTCTACTAAAATGGGTTTTTCAATTTCATGTTTAGGAAGCAGAAGCCAAAAGTAGTTCTGGGAGGAGCTTTTTGACTTCTTATTTTTCACTGTTCCCATTTTTTATTAACAAAAAGCCTTACAAAATACATTCTGCACATATCTTCCAAACACTACTCTTGTTACAAAATGTATTCTGCAAATTTCTACCAAATACTCCCCTCAGTTCAAAATACATTCTGACCATAATCCAAAAAGCCAAAAAAATTGAAAATAAAAGGCTGAAAATAAGGCTCCTAAACACCCCATTGATCACATTATCATGCGAATTCAACATATCCCTTTCATTGCCATATATATTATACTACACTAATTTTTGCACTGCCAACTTACAATATTATTAAATAAATCACAAAACCTCAAGTTTCAGGCTGTGTTTGGATGAGTTTTGAAAAGAAATTTTTGAGAAGAATTTTTTAGAGTGTTTGGTTGAGTTTTTGAAAATGAGAATAATGAGATAATGATTAGAGAGAGATAGAGAGAGAAATTAAATAATAAGGTAATGAGTGGAGAGAGAATCTTTTTGAATAGAAATAATCTTTTCGAAAAACAATTTCCCACACGAATAATCGGATCCGCTCAATATTCTTAAAACACTTTTTTTAGGGTCTTTGAAAAAAATCAACTGATTTTAACATTGGTAAGGCCTCGATCGATTCTGCGCCAAATTTACTAATAGGAAATTAGGCGCAGAATCGATTGAGGCCTTACCGATGTTAAAATTAGTTTTTTTTTTACAGAGGCTCTTAAAAAAGCGTTTTAAGCATATAGGTTGTGTACACCAAAAGGTGTAGCCATAGGTTTTTCCAGTTGCACCAAAAAAAAAAAAGAAGGTTTTTCCAGCAGAAAACATGACAAAATGAGAATCTTTCTTTACAGTCATTCAATGTCTAGTTAAACTAATCTTTAATTTAGTGGCATATTCTTCTTGGGGACCCACTTTTGGGTCCTATATGAGTGATCCAAACCGTTTATTGTTCTGAAAACATTTTTCCGACGGGGCCCACAAAAAATTAGCTCAATCAGACGGTTACAATTGCTTGAACCAAAGTCCCACCGTTTCAAATAAAAAGTTTTGATTTGAAACGGTGGGACTTTGGTTCAAGCACTTAGAACCGTCCGATTGAGCTGATTTTTCGTAAGCTCCCTCATAAAAATGTTTTAAGAACAATGAACGGTTCAGATCACTCGTGTAGGACCCAAAAGTGGGTCCACGAGCGCGCTTTATACATTTCCGTGGGTACGGCTAGTGCTTGACCGAAATCCTAGACCCAAATTAATGGGTTGCCCCAAGCGTAGGGCTGAGACCGGTGTAGCACAAAACCCGGTAAGACCGGAATCAAATCCACAGAGAAGGTGGAGAGTGCTTAACTAAAAACTCGGGTAGAAAGGTTTAAAACGGCTCTTAGGTAGCCACCCTTTGTGATTTGATGGGAAAATTAACTAACCTAAGAGAATTTGGTTCTGCTTAAACTATTTAAAAGAAAGTACGGTCACAGGGTTCATAACACCAGTGACCAGGTCCGGACAATTCTGCTCCCTTCAGTGTTCCAAAAAGAACGTTTGATTTTAGAGAGAGAAAGATACCCCGAAAGATGCGAATTCTCGTGGTTGTCGTTCACCCATGTACAGCGAAGAACGAGTTTTGGTCCCCCGTTCCCCGCGTTACATGGGCTCCGACAATGCCCGGATTCGTCCAACGGAAGTACTTTGATAACCTAAAATTGTTTTTCCGTTTATCATGTGAAAGATAGGAGCGAGAACACAACCAGTCCTGGCCACGGAGTGTTAATCACCCTGCGATCATACGTATGGGACTACTCACTCATATTAACTTGAACAATTACCAAGATTCCGAAATAAAGCATGCTGATATACTCGAATAAGAATTAAAGCAAAGATTCGAAAGCAAAACACGGACAAACTCCCGTGAACTGAGATTAACGTAAATAAAACAGAAAGTTACCAACGCAATACTCGAATCTGCGAACAAAACATCAAAACTCCAATGCGAATATCTCCAGACAGTAGAATCTCCAGAGGAAAACAATCGGCTGCTGGTTAGGAAAAGAAAGCAAAAGTTCGGAACCCTCATTCAGAACAAAAACGGAGTATTTATCCCTCTCCCGAAGTCAAAACACGTGGCAAAGTCAAACGCTGATTTTAGGGCTCTCGGTATCGATACAGGGGAATCACCGTATCGAAACCCATACATTCTGTTCGCTTTCTGACGCCTAGGTATCGATACAGGGCTTTACCTGTATCGATACCGACCCCTTTAAATTGACTTTCAGCTTGTTTGGTCATCCCTACTTGGGTCCCACCAGCTTCTAACACGCCTGATATTCTATGTTCACTTTACGTGCTCCTTCGGCCTGTTGCCTACAAAACCAAGCAAAACACCAAAAACAAGAGACAACACCGCATCAAGTGGAAAATGGAATAAATCGCACCTCTAACGCGCTAATTCGCCCTACTTAGGTGCTTATATCTGTGACATCGCGCGCTTATCAGCTAGCAGCGTCAAATGGTGTACACCACCTTTGTGGAACCCATTTCAGGTCCCGCACGAATAATCGAAGCCGCTCAATATTCTTAAAATTTTTTTTTTCAGGGCCTCTATAAAAAAAATGATTTTAACATCGGTAACACCTCGATTGATTCTGCACCCAATTTCCTGTTAGTAAATTGGATGCAAAATCGATCGAGGCCTTACTGATGTTAAAATCAATTGATTTTTTTCAGAGACCCTAAAAAAGTGTTTTAAGAATACTGAACGGCTCCGATTATTCATGTGGGACCCAAAATGAATCCTACAAAGGTGGTGTACAATTGATGTTCACCAAAATGGTGTACATCCAGCGAGACTCTTTCTTCTTTGCGAGCTCGACGAAATCGAATATCATATTGCAAGAATTAATTACCCAATGTTGCAAGAATGATTAAATTTAATTTCTCTTAAATTTGAATATCATATTGCATGAAGTTCATTACCAAATGGTAGAAGACTATTACTAAGACAACACACATACACAATACTCTCATTGCTAGTAACTCTTTGGTCGGCGTCATCTCAAGTGCATATGTTAAAAGACTTGTGAGAGTGAATATAGGAATTAGTTTGAGGTACACATAAGTTGACCTAGGACACCTTACATTACAAAAAAAAAAAAAAAGAACCACACACATATACAAAACTATTTGGAATTTTGGTTGGGGGTGGTGGGGAGATATATAAGTTGTGTTTGGTTTGGATTTTGAGTTTTGGTTTTTGTAATGATTAGAGGAAGAAATAGAGATAATAATTAAAAAAATACGTATTAATGATTGGAGAGAGATAGAGAGAAAAATAAAAATAAAAAATAAAAATAGAAGGTAATAATTAAATAATAATTAAGAAAACCGATTCTTGAAAATCAAAACTAACATCTGGATAGTTTTCACTGTCCTCAAACTCCTCACACTTCCACACATTTTGTATTTAGAAAATTTAAGGGATAGCTATTTGAGAGAACTTTGGGACAAATGTATCAATCAATATCACTATCATTGTTCGAGCTTCGCATGTTTGTAAACGAGCTAACTCCAGTTTCTTTAGTAATCAAGTTGAGTCAATATAAATAAGGCGAGGCGAAAACTCGAGCTCGACTTGTTAATTAATCGAGTCAAGCTTAGGCTTAAAGAGCTACTCGTGAGCAATTTGATTCATTTGTAGTCCTAATCATTATTTTTGAAATGTTCGTTGAGTATAAACTGGAGGCAATCACACCGTATCAAAAGTAGAGGTCAGATATGGATTGAAAAAACTTCGTGGGCACAGAAAGGCAATCACCCCGTTCACCAAAATCAAAATACTCTGAACTGAAAAATGGTAGAGAGCTAAAACACTGACCATCTTCACAATTTGGCATGTGACGATTGTCCAAAGAGGGATAAAAGAGTAATTTCATTCGTTGGTGCTAAAATGACAATATCAAACTCCCGAATTCTATTAAGTTCTGGACCTCCACCTTTCCAATTATTTTTTTGAAAATCTGAACCGTTAGATGTGTTCAAAACGTGTTTTTAAGGTCCAACGCAAAGATTTGGCAAAAAAAAATACCCGGAAGGGCTTGATCAGAGCCATTTTTCGTTAAAAAAAAACGCTATATTAGCATTTTTGTGAAAAACTGCCCCGATCAAGCCCTTCCGCGTATTTTTTTTTGCCAAATCTTTGCGTTGGACCTTAAAAACATGTTTTGAACACATCTAACGATTCGAATTTTCAAAAAAGAATTGGGAAGGTGGAGGTCCGGATGATAGGTCCGGATTTTAGATTTGGATAGGAAGTGGATTGATACACACTCTCTACAAGAACATTATCTTGTAAGATAAATTCAAGCAAAGTACTATCAGATAAAGCCCCATCTTTTCGAAACCAGAAAAATCAAACGAAACTCTGGTTTGTCAACAAGTGCAAAAGGCGGATTGAGATTCGAGATGGGCAAAATTAGGGGAGAAATTTTTTTGTCAAAAATAATTACAGTAATAATTTTGATAATGAAGAGTTATGCTCAAAAAGTGTACTGCAATCTATTCCACCATAGCGCTAGCCCATGTACCAAAAAAAAAAAAAAACAATAGTACAATATTAATCAGTAATATTCGATAAATGGCAGCAATGCTATTACCGACAGCTAACGACGAGCAAGCGGAGCCCAGAGTGGCCCTGCATGAAGATCCTGCAATTTGAATGAAAAAAAAAATGGAAGATTAACAACATCTACACATATTGAATTTACTTAATTTTTCACGGGCCCACTTGTTTTTTAAAAAATTATTGAATGGCCCGGATCATCAATGTGGGGCCTGGAGTGGGCCGTAGCCTCGGCGGCTAGATCAAGCCTTAATTCTTACCCTCTAGCTCTTAGTTCGGAACTATCAGGGGACCCACTACACTGTGTAGTACACTACATCTGGTTGTCCATCTCCATAATGAACGGTTCGAATTAAATCTAAGTCGTGCATTGTCGAAATAAACGGTCGCATGACGCACTACATGGTGTAATGCGTTTTGCGCGGTACACCATCCCCCAAGTTGTTTTGCCGTGCCCCATGTTGGTGTCATAACTATCTAGAACTGTGTCGTGCCCGACCTGCTTCCATGTCGTGCCAGTCTAAGATTGTGTTGTGCCCACGCCCGACCAATCTACAATTGTGTTTGTACCATGCCACATTTAAATATTCCCCACCTAAGCTAGCCCAAACAGTATTACAGTAGCCCATGGAAATTTTATATTCATGGCTCATTTATTAAGAAAATGAAATGTTACCAAAATTAATCGTTCATGCGTAAAATTACTGAATTAATTTAAATACCGAAATGAAATTACTCTAGATATCCAATTCCTATAAATTTGATTCTCAATAAACATATTCTTATTGCTACCCCAAAGAAAATTCCTAAAAATTTAATTCTCGACAATCATATTTTTATTCCTACTTAAAATTCCAGTTATTTAAGACCGCCTATGGTTTTCTCTCTCCATGTTTCTTTACAAGTACTTTCTTGTTTGGAAACTTAAGATATTTATCTTTCAAAATTTCCGTTAGAAGAGTGAACTAATATGAAACAACCTTTCTGGTGCAACCACTCTGTTTCAGTACATGAGATGGAGACATATCTCCAACATGTATGTTCTTTTGAGCACGTGTGTGAAATTGACAGCTAAAAATCACCACCAAAATGGTTCTTATTTTGAGGGTGTTTGGCAAACTCCTTTTCAATTTTTTTAATTCTCTTTTTTACATTTTAGCTGTTTATCTGCATCAAAGTAGAAGTTGCTTTTGCAGAATGATTTCTCAATTTTGGAAAAAGGGGAAGAGAAGTTAAAAAAAGAGGATAGGAGGGGTTTTTTGATTTCTCATTTTGATTAACAAAAATACCTACAAAATGTATTCTACACATATCTCTCAAACATTACTCCTATTGTAAAATGCATTCTGCACATTTTCATCCAGACACTCTATCAAATTTAAAATACATTCTGTTTATAATTTAAAAAATCAAAAAGACAAGAGGTTGAAAATGAAAAATGAAAAATTAGGTTCCTAGACATCCCTTTGTAATTTTCCTTTTTTTGGTTTGTGGAGCCCTCAAAAGAATAAAGTCCTCTAGACTCATCTTTCAAGATAAATTTAGATATATTCAATCACTCACAGAGTAATATAGTAAGACAAGACATTGCCAAAGGAAATTGAATAGCACTAAAATTTTGGCCCATCCATGGTTAGCTGCAATGACAACGCGTACTATATCGAATCGGGTAGGGATGACTCGAATTGGGTACGAATTACAATGCATGTATATACTCTCTCTGTTCCTATTTGTTTGTCCTCTACAAAAAATCGTATCACTTTTCAAATGAAAAAATAAAGTGTTTTCATGTACTATTATTTTTCAAATTTTTTTACACCAAATTACCAAATTAAAGTACTCATCGTATACTTTAATTCGGTGCGGAAAATTTTGAAAAATAATACACGGAAGTACTTAATTATTTTTATGTGAAAAAAGGCAAGAGAAAGAATGGGACAAACAAATAGGAACGGAGGGAGTATTTAAGTATCAAATTCATCTAACTTTATTATTTCAAAGATTTGGAAGCAAGCCAGATTATTCAAAAAAAAATTAATATAAAACTTCAGTTTTGTAACTTAAATGGCTTTTTTTACTAGTTGTCTAAAACTTTTTTATGCATAGTTTATACTCTCTCCGTTCTAAATTGTTTGCCCCTTTTGGGAGTGAATTCATTTTGCACAAAAAAAAATAATGTACAAGTATTAATTTTTTTTTCAACAAACTTTACATCATTTTAAAGATGTCATTGAGAAGACTTTTTCAAAAAAAGTTCTCATAAACACGTTACTCCAATATTTTTTTCATGCAAAATGCACGCACTCCCAAAAGTGGCAAACAATTTGGAACGGAGAGAGTATCACAGATGTTCTATGCATTTTGTGCATTATTGATCAATGCTCTTAATTTTGAAGGAAGAACTCAAGATATATAACGAGTATAGAAATTAAATCAAGGATCTCTAGGTCTATTTCTCTAATGCGTTCCGGCATTTTGTTGCGGTGATGTATTCATGTCACATGTTCCTTGATTTCCCCGATTTTTGGAGGTATAGGAGGGCCGCTATTTCTATAATAATTAAAATTTTCTAGAAGCAACCACTTGTGCATAAAATATCAAAAGTGAGGTTAGCCTCTACTAATCCTATCCTGCCCATAAACATCCTTTTAACATTATTGTTCAATTAAATATGTCTGACGCAAACTCCATATTTTTATTAACATTATTGTTCAATTAAATATTTCTGACACAAACTCCATATTTTTATTCTGAGTGTCCATGTCCAACACAAATACTTTATGCATTTTGAGAGATTCATGTAACACCCAATAATATGACAACCTTCATCAGGTGGTAACCCAAAATCATATACAATCTCCATCTACACAAATCCGTTAGATAAATTTGACTCTTGATATAATTAGACCTTTCAACCGTTCGATAAAAGTGGATACAGTAGAGAGCTAATAGGATACATGAAAAGTCTTCTCGAAAGTATTCAGAAAAGGAGAATCAATAACTCAGACAAAAGGAGAATGAATGGCTTGGATTCACGACAGAGTCATTCGTTTCCCTTTCCCGAGCACTTCCTGAGATACTTTTCATGTATCGTAAGGTTTTCATGGGTACAATATCCAACAATAAACTTTAATAGAGTCAATCACAGACTGGGGTAATGTGCAAAAACCTCAACAATAAACCTTAACACAGTCAACAATAAACTTTAATACAGTAAATCACATGCTAGGTTCCTTATATATACCTTGCCATGTTTTTCAAAAACTTCACAAGCTTAGAGTTACATCTTGCCAATGTCCCCCCAACAAAACCATGCCCAAGGTGGCCTTAAACAAGCCCAAGTGGTTGTGGTCATGGTACCCTTACCGGCTCAAGGCCATCTCAACCAGCTCCTCCACCTCTCCCGCCTCATCGCCGCCTACAACATACCGGTCCACTATGTCGCCTCCACCACCCACAACCGCCAAGCCAAGCTTCGCGTGCACGGTTGGAACCCTCATTCCGCCTCCAACATCCACTTCCATGAATTCCCAACCCCTCATTTTCAGTCTCTTCCTCCAAACCCAAATGCCTCCATCAAATTCCCCTCCCATCTCCAACCATCATTCGATGCCTCGTCTCACCTTCGCAACCCTTTTGCAAAACTCTTACACTGTCTCCTCCCAAAATCACAAAGAATTGTCGTTATTCATGACTCTCTAATGTCTTCTGTCGTCCAAGACCTAGTTCTGATACCACATGTCGAGTCATATTCTTTCCATAGCGTGTCCGCTTTTGCCATGTTCTTTTACTTTTGGGAAGCTCTAGGAAAACCTTTTCCAATCGAACCCGAAATACTGAAAGCCCTTCCTTCGCTCGAAGGTTGTTTCACAACGGAGTTCAGGAAATTTGTCACTAAACAACACAACCATGCAAAGCTTGCCTCAGGTCGTCTTTACAACACATGCAAAGTAATAGAAGGTCCATTCCTTGATTTACTAGCAAAAGAAGAGATCAGTGGAAACAAGAAACAATGGGCTCTCGGGCCGGTAAACCCGGTTCTGGCAATACAAGCCAACTTGAGTTCAAATCAAATCCACAAATGCTTGGAATGGCTTGATAAACAAACTCCAAATTCCGTGATATACGTTTCTTTTGGAACAACAACTTCCTTGAGTGATGCACAAATCACTAAGCTAGCACTTGGGCTAGAAAGAAGTGAGCAAAAGTTCATTTGGGTATTGCGCGATGCCGATAAAGGAAACATATTTGCAGGAGAGGGAAAGAGAAGTGACCAGCTGCCAAAAGGGTATGAAGAGAGAGTTGAAGGGAGGGGAATGGTGGTGAGAGAGTGGGCGCCCCAACTGGAAATCTTGGGGCACCCATCTACAGGCGGGTTCATGAGTCACTGTGGGTGGAATTCTTGCATGGAAAGCATAACAATGGGAGTGCCTATAGCAGCTTGGCCTATGCATTCAGACCAGCCAAGGAACACTGTGCTCATAACAAAAGTGCTTAAAGTTGGCGTAGTTGTGAAGGATTGGGAGAGGAGGGATGATTTGGTGGAAGCAACAACTATTGAAACAGCTGTTAAAATATTGATGGGGTCAAAGGAAGGAGAGGAGATGAGGAGGAGGGCGGCGGAGCTGGGTGGTGCCGCTCGGGAATCCGTGGCTGAAGGTGGTGGTTCTCGCTTGGAGGTGGACTCTTTCATTGCTCATATCACAAGATAGTCACAAAAGATATGAGATTAATGAAAATATATGGAGTAGCATGATTCTACAAAAATGTTGGAATGATTTATTGCTCTTATTTCCTCCCTCTCTTTTCTTTTTTCATTTTTGAACCTTTCAATGCTGTAGTAGGCAGGGGTGAAGATAGCAGCTGCAAATTCTGTGTAATTATTAATTTAGGTGTATTTAAATAAATGGTTATGAAAAGAATATGAGGGCGGTATCTAAATTATACATAAAGTCAACTTGATCCTCAAACCAATAATGTACTTAGTTCTTCGAAAGTTTTCCTTATCCGGTTCCAAGGACACAAAATTTGATACACAAATAATCAGAGTTGTTTAATTTGTTTAAAACATAATCTTAAGAGTTTCCGTAAAAAAAATTAAGTCATTTGGATATCAATTTGGTTATCAATAAGGGAATTAATTGATCGATTCATTCAATTTTTATCATGTCATATTTAGGAATAAATATCGATGAAGCCTTTACCGATATCCGAATGAATTGATTTTTTTTTTGAAACTCTTAAGATGTTTTAATTAAACAAATTGAACAACTCTGACCATTTGCTTGGCACTCCAAAACGGGCACCACACAAGGTGGTATATATTTCATTTCAAAATTTGTGTCCCAGAACCGGCCCCTCTTTGTAAAAACATTATCAAATTTAAGCACCCAGATATTCAATTTATGAATGATAAGATGATGTATTTTGTTGATAAAACTTTATTAGTATCGATTCGGCTCATCTCACGTCTAAATCATGGCTCCGCCGCTGGTTGCATCATGCAAAAATTGGAAAGAAAAAGGCAGACAAATAATAACGTGACAAATCAAAAAGATTATCCTCTCAGTAGTTTAATTTGTCTAGTAGTGTATGTTACTGTTTTATTGCAAGGAAGTCAGATCTTACACAGGAGGGTGGTTAACCAACTTTATAAAAACTTTTCTACACTATGCCACTAACTAGGGGTATAAGAACGAATTTAGATTTCTAACAAAGGAGGGTGAGGTAAGGTCAGAGCCAACTCTAATGGTGAACATGCATGGAATGTTTGGAGCTCAAATCACATGCATTGAAAACGTATTTGTACCTCTGTTTTCGTGCAATCTGAGTCGTAGAAGAAGAATCTAACAAGTTGGTGTCTTTTTTTGTCATCTTGTGACTTTTTGACTAATATTATACCAAGCCAAACGAGCACAGGAGATAGCAACGGGCTTCTACCCCTTGTAGAACTTGCACTAATTCTTACACTAATGGTGTTACTGGAGATGCCCTTAGGGATTAGGTGTTTCTTTCTTTTCTATTGTAGGAAGAAGTAGGGATTAGGTGTTGGAGAGCCCCTTTTAGACTAGCATAGGCCCTTAACCTATTTAACTAATCACCTGACCTAAAATTGAGGTGTCAGTCCAAAATGCCATGTTCATGCCAACAACAATAAAGCTTTATTGGAACATGTGCCTAAAGCCTGAGGAATTTTACACTGCCAGGTGGGTATTGTCCACGTAATATCCGCTCGTCAATCTCAGCCTTCTAAAGTGCGACCCGACAACTGGAAAAGGAGAGAGAAAAAGAGGAGAGAAAGTGGTCGGGTGAGAGGAGAGAGAGAGAATCAATCTGGGCCATCTAAAACACATTTGGATGACCGAGATCGTGCCCAGTATGGACACATGGTACCTGAATTGTACCCAAAAAAATTTCCTAAAGCCTTGTTCCAAAAAAAACTCTGTTTTTCACCAAATTATTTTTTATTGTCTTTTTTTGGCTTTTCGGGTTGATGTATTATGAGACAACAAATGACAATTTGCTAAAAAAGACAGTTTTATGAAACAATGCCTAATTTAACTCGGGACATTGGAAATAATTAGTATTTAACCTAAACACGGCGTAGGTTTGGCCGAACAAAAATAGCCCACAAACTAAAGCCTAAATGGTGTAGCAGATAATGTACTCCAGTTCTTAGACAAGGAAAAGTAGTACAGATAAAAAAGTAAATCAACCAAATTCTGCATAAAGAAAACCAGAAAATGCAAAGTTGTTGACAAATTTATGCTCATTCTATTGAATCAAACCACATGCTCCACCACTTGCGGAGCACGTTCTCAAGAATTAAACTGAAATGAATTGACAGGTGAATACACACAACACCTAGTATCCATTGTCCATTGTTTACAGCTATGGCACATGTATTAGACAACATACTCACATGCATAAGCATGAGAGTCAGAGACTGTCAGCCTAAATTTACATCAAATTTTCCCCAGAAAATATCAGCGAAGAACAGGCTGCTCCAATCTGTTATTGCGCCATGAAACTGAACACAAACCAGCACTGTTCGTCCAACAGGTTATGGCAAAGTGTGATGAGAAGTCAATATCACAAACACAAATTAATGGAGGTGATTTATAACTCAAAATTTTCAGAGAAACTCGCTGATTTTATTAAAATCAAACTCACAATTAAGTACGATAAGAGAACTTCCAATCCCACAATCTCTTTATTCTTCTCTCTCTTTTCTTTTTCCTGCTTCTTGTAATTTTGATACATATGCAGTCACCTATGAGCATAGCCCTAGAGCTGGAGCAGCTGTGGAGGCTTATCAATAGCCTCCATTGTAGGTTGCAATCACTCATGACATATATGGTTGGAAGTCAAGAGAAAATTTTGGGTTCGGAGAGGGTATATACACGTGGTGCCCGGCATCCCGTCTGGGTGTCTAAAACATGTTTGAACGGCTCAGATGGAGTGTCGGGCACCACGTGTATATACCCTCTCCGTACCCAAAATTTTCTCTCAATAACCACTTTGTAGGCTAGGTTTTACAGGTTTGGTAATTAAATTTACTTTTTACATCAAAGTGAACAGCATGGATAACCATTGGATTTTTAATTTAAGTAAGGGCGTCAAAGGTAGAACAAAAGCTCTGAAATCATTTTATCTGGAAAACTACCTTTCTAGTAGTATGTTTTCGGTAACTCAAAGAATTTCAGATTTTAGACTTCATCTTCTATTTACCACCTCGTTCAGCAAAAAATGTATGATTTGCATAGAAGATGTGTATTTCTAATGCAAATTTAATGCTTAGAGGATAAAAAAATGTAGGCTGGCTGGTAGAACCTGGTAATTCCCTCCAAAGTTTGAAGTGAAAGGAAGAACCACAGAAGATTAACCGCTTTCCCTCCCTAACCAAGGAGGTGAAGAACCCTAACAAGGTAGGGCTTTGAGATGATCGGAAGTGCATACAACAGGAGCTAAAAATCTTAATAGGGTGGTTGTATAAAGCTGAGTAGAACATGATATATATGTTACCTGGTTAAGCAGACCACAAAACTTGCATTGCCAGGTTATGACTTTCTGAATCTGCTCCTTGGATAGACATCAAATATTGGTCTCACTTCAGTAATCCTCATATTCTTGAATTTCCCACTGCTGCTGAGATTTGGATCTTCAAATTTCGCATCTGTTATCACCATGCTTTCTGCCATGCCTTTGAGAGTAGCAGACTGGTCATTTAAATTCTTCGCAGCCCAAGGGATACCATGTCAGTCAACTATGCAACCTAGTGGACTTCAAAGGACTCCCAACAACATCGACTCTTCCCTTCCAAATCATCAGTAGCCGAGATATGTAATTCCCCTTTTTCAGCCAAAAAAACATAAACAAAGAAGCATATAACTTTTCAACATAGCATGGAAGCAAAATGACAATCAATTGAGCCATAGAGTCAGGAACTGTTATCAAATTATCACAAAAAGAAACTATCTACTGATTGATTTGGACATAACCTCTGGCCTTCATAAAATGCTCCAGAAAAGGGTCAGGAACTGTGTTACCAGAGAGAGATTCAGAACCCCAATTCCGAAACATGGTACACCTTCTTTCCAAGATGGTAAATTTAGCAACCCAATGCGGTCTCTAAGTTATTTCAATTTATTATCTTAACATTTCGAATTACTCTTTGTTGTTGTCCACATTCCTCCGTTCTTCTCAACCACCGTAGCCATGCCCATCTCATCATCCCAACAGGCCGTTGAAATATTTTTCCTGAGGGAAAACACTACATGCTAAGATGTTAAAGCCAAACTTCAGCAGAAGTCTTTCCATTGGAAACTCTACCTAATCTGCGACTTGGGTATATATCAGCAGGTGTTAAGTAATATTCTTCATCATTGGTGTGTCGCTCATAGTCCTCAGGATCACTCATTCCTCCTGAAGAACTCGCACAATCCTCTATTTTTCGTGCTGAATACTTGGTTTCATAGAAGCCACAACTGCAGTTTTTGAAACATATAACGTTAGTCCATGCCTGAATCCAGATTTCAAAGATGTGAGAAATAGCAACAACAAAAAAAAGTTATCATTGATCACACTTTAAGGCCTGAAAAGATAATTAGTCCATGGCTAATTTCAATGAAGATATCCAACGTTCTTATCATTGGCAAATTTACTTGTTTAAGTCCATAACACTAAAGTATCTAGATAAGGGTCCATTAAATTCCAAAACTATGAAAATGCTAACAATACAGCAGCCACAGCTAAAACCAAATCATCAAGCGCACTTTCATGCATTCAAAGAAGGCGTCAGAGTGAACAAAGGGATAGCCAATCGGTAAGGCTTTTCCTTAACCAGGATTTGAATCCTGAGTTTGAACCATGCCATTCCACTCCCTACCCTAATATATTAGATTGGATTTGTTCATATTAAATTATATTCTTTGTGTTTAAGATAACAACATGAAGCCGCTGCCAACAAGAAGTACCCTCGAGATATTTTTGGGTCCCGCATAGGTCGCCAAGACGATATGTCAAAGTAGGTTGACTTTGATAGCCAATAGCCAATAAGACTTCTTTTGTGTCCTTGACTAGTGGTCAAGGCCTAAGACTTCGGTCCACTCCTTTATCATCTCTCACTGGGACCCCATTTGTGCACAGTGGAACTGATCTCATAGATTAGTCTGTGAGACTTTTCTCAAACACTTAATGGGCATACCAAAGTTGGTGTTACACAGTAACAAAGACCACAAATTTGAGAAAGATTTTGAAAAGCTCGAGGAGAAACAAAAATGGAGGTCAATTAGAATGTGATTAAAATATCAATAAAGGCGATATTCAATGCATGCAATGTCAACAGTGAACCTGGATTGGTGGTAAGGTCTTCTTTTTCCCTTTGATTGAGGCCCAAACAACTCTTTTCCCTTTGATCTTCTTTTGGTGGTAAGGTCTTCTTTTTCCCTTTGATCTTCTTTCGGTTGAATTTGTTTTTTTCGAATAGATGAATCACAAAATTACCAACAAAACTTAAATACAGACAAATTAAATAGTGATCCCTGATCCCAATTTGTTTAATTTTGAGTCCTAAATTTGAGGTACCATCAAGGATATAAATATGAACCAATGGTGAGCTAACTTTTTAGGAGCTTTTTGGCACCAACTTTTTAGTTGTTTTCTCCTCATCGTTGCAAATTAGGTCAAATTTTTACACCGACAAGGGAGTTTAGAAATTTTGGATCTTTTTGTCGTCTTAGAATTTTTTCCAATTTTGGACAACAAAAATTATACTTTTTCGAATTTTTGAATTCTATCATCAAGACATAAAATATGATGTAAAGATATGACCCAAATTTTGTAATGATTAAAAGAAAACAATCAAAACCACAGGGTCAATAATTTTCATAGGAAATTGTGGAAAAGAAGAGAAAGGAAAGAAAAGGAAATTAAAAAAAAAAATTCTTACTCATTGTCTGGTTTAGAAGGAAAAAAACAGAGAAAATAACAATTTCAAGTTTTGAATGCAGTAAAATTTTCCTCTCATTTTTCTTCCGTTTTCCTCTTCTTCTTTTTTTTTTCTTTCATTTTCCCCAAACACCACAGCTCGAAGACGGAGAGTGTAATTTATACATCAGAGGATGTCAAGTGTAATTTAACCAACTGCTTTTCTAGTCTCCGATCAACTGCTGTTCGTGTCTTCAGAACTCCAACAGTCGCCGGAATCTGCCACATCTCGCCGGAAAATGCCAAACCTCCTCTTCCTCCACCTCCTCCTCCTCCTCCTCCTCCTCCTCCTCCTCACAACAGCCGCATTCACCGCCCACCCATCCATACTCTCTTCCCCACCAAACCCCTGCGCCCTCCCCAAGCCCCTCCCCACCGTCCGATCAGACCAACTGACCGTCCTAATCAACGGGTACTCCTCCTCCCGCATCCCCCTCCTCTTCTCCATCGCCGCCGCCTACTCCACCTCCCCATCCGTCGCCTCCGTCGTAATCCTCTGGGGCAATCCCAACACTCCCGCCCAAACCCTAAAGCTACTCTCCCAAAACCTCTCTCTCTCCTCTTCCTCCGCCGCCCCCATCTCTCTCCTCCGCCAACCCTCCGACAGCCTCAACCTCCGCTTCCTCCCCCTCCCACCTTCCCTCCTCCCCACCCACGCCGTCCTCGTCTGCGACGACGACGTCTCGATCGATTCGAAATCCATCGAATTCGCACTCAAAGTCTGGAAACAGAATCGAGACCGCCTCGTGGGGCTGTTCGCGAGGTCCCACGACATCGATCTTGATTCGAAGTCGTGGATTTATACGGTCCACCCGGATAAGTACTCGATTATGTTGACGAAGTTTGTGATATTCAAGAGGGAGTTTTTGTACGAGTATAGTTGTGGTGGAGGGAAGGAGATGGAGGAGGCTAGGGGTGTGGTGGATAGAATGAGGAATTGTGAGGATATTTTGATGAATTTCGTGGTGGCGGAGGAGGGGGGTGGGGGGCCGGTTTTGGTTGGGGCGGAGAAGGTGAGGGATTGGGGGGATGCCAGGAACGAAGGGGCAGTGGTGGTGGGGGAGGCGGAGGAGGGGGAGGGAGTGACGGAGGTGGGGTTGAGTAGTAGGAGGAGAGATCATCGGAAGAGGAGAGGAGAGTGCATTAGGGAGTTTCATAGGATTTTGGGGAGAATGCCTTTGAGGTATAGTTATGGGAAGGTAGTTAATTCGGTTGGCGAACAGGGTCTTTGTGAGAAAGGAGGGAAGCTTGTGTTCTGTGATCAGCAAGTTGCCGAGTGAAGGGATAAACAAAATGTGTGCAGAGTTGAGTACCCGACGATGGATTATTGGGATGGTTAGAATGGACATGGGACAAAACCTTTTGTCATCAGATCGAACCCACCAAAAAGAATGCCAAGTCGAGCCCTCGTTGATGTGTTTCCGGGTGGGTAGATATAGACACAGCCAGCTTTCATCCGGATCAAACCCGCGAATGCTTGCATTGTTGGAAACAATGAGTAGTTTCAAACCCTCGGCTCTTACGTCGTAGTTGCTCATCTAGCTTGTCGATTAGAGTTCTTGCATCTCAACTTTTTTCTGTATAGACATTCTCTCCTTCTGGGGAGTTGTTTCTGTTGTGCTTACCTTGGGTTTATTGTTTATAGCAGGTCTTTAAGTTCTGTTTGATATAGTGTATATTTTGGAAATTATGCCTCCGATACAGGTCCATTTATGATATTGTATGCACGACACATTATGGAAAATTGTAATCTCATGTTCTATGATTGATGTTTAGTTTCTCGTTGAGCTTTTCAAAATCTCTCAGTTCATGATCTTTACAAATTGTTGTCTGCTTACTTTTGTATCTTACATTTTTTTAGTCTAAGTTGCTCACTTTTGTATCTGTTGCTATTTCTTACCTACTATGGAATCCCTAGTACCATCTTTTCTTTATCCCTCGAATGATGGTGGATGCCTTAGTGAATGAACTTGAAATCGCCAGTTTCAACCCCTTAGCAAACATTGAGTTTGGAAAATGTAAGGGTGTACAGAGTTGTTTTGTGTTGTAGGATAGTGAATGTTGTAGCTCCTCGTCAAGCTTGTTCGTCAAAGCTCTTGCATCTCAATCTCATTCTCCCCTCTCAGGGAGTTGTTTCTGTTGTGCTAGAATGAGCCAAGCTCGAGCTCAATTTTTGACTTGTTTATTAAACGAGTGGAACTCAAACTCTACAAATCTCGGCTCAGCTCATTTACCCCCTAGCTACTAAGCACACAAATATGTAAATATTAGTGGGCTTAAGTCCTCAAGTTTGATCTTATTATTATGTTTATTATTAATTTGTATAAGATATTGCACGTAAGTTTTGTTTTAAGTGTTTCAGGAAAAAAAAGGATAAATATGGTGCATCCAATGTTGCGAAGAATGTAACTCGCCACGCGGGATAATTTTCCAACCCACCTTGGCAATAAATGCATGAAGGAAAATTGCAAAAATAGAAAAGAAAGTCAGAAGAACAAGTGATACAGTCTTTTAAAGAACAAGTGGTTCGTTTTCTTGTTCTTTAAAAGACTGTATCACTTTTTTCAAGGCATTGGTTCTGTGCATAGGAAAGAACTCAAGGAAGAATTTTTTTTCATTTCATTCCAATCGGGTATTGATTGAGGTTTCAGCGAAATGAACCAAACTTTTGCCTTTTCTTTTAGTGAGAATGGAAAAAGTTTAAGACGCGTTGACTCTAATTGGACAGGGTTGTTACTTGCCATTCCAATGACATCTTCAAATTCCCTCACATGTGTGTAAGGGTTTTTAGAATCTAGACCTAGAAAATGGGGCAACAAATTCAACATCCCCGGTTTAACCACAAATACATTAGCGTTGCCAGCAGTGGGTTCAGGTAACACTATACACGATGGAGTAGTCGCACGTGTTGGATTAAGATATTCCCTCATCGTACTCACAGGAGGGACATGAGCAAGTTCTTGTTCAGCCATTTCAAAATAACTTACTAGCCTTTTAGTAATTTCAGAACGAACCCAACGTTTTTTAGGATCTTGCACCCAACAGACATATACAACTAAACACAACATTTACTCTTTTTTATTTTTTTTATTATTTCTTTAAGAATTGAAAGCTTTGACCTTTCTTTGAACAAAGTAGAAACAAAAATTCAACTCTCTCTTCTTTTTTTTATTATTTTTTTAACAAAAGAAAGTTTGAAATATTTAATAAACTAGTAATAGATTATGACTCAACAAAATATTTACAAGCTACAATTCAATATGCAAAACATGGAAAGTCGTGAAATACTTACAGTAAGGTATAGAGCGACGCAACTAAATACTCCAAATTACACCGTTCCCCGGCAACGGCGCCAAAAACTTGCTTGCAACCAAAAGTTGTATCTCAGAGTGCCTAACCCCAAGCGTAGGGCTATGTAGTTGATTGCAAGTATATGCTCGAAAAGTCCGAGGTCGAACCACAGAGAACGGTTATTTTGAGTGAAGTGGCCTATTGATCTTAAACAGTGTTTTGTAGTTGTAGGTAGCCAATCCTTTTGTTTCTTGTTTTTTGTTGTGAATTTAAAACTGAAAATTGCCAGATTAAAATTGAAGCTATGACTTTGATTAAAATTAAATTAAAAGGCTCGGGCCAAGATTCACATCACCTATAACCTAAATAGATCCATGATTCTCACAATTTAACACGATTGAGCCACACAGTATTTTTGTGCTCTCTCGGAAGATGATTTTATAAAATTCTATTTTTTTTGGTGTTTGATTTAATCAAGGCTCGATCGAAAATTTGTTAAACCCTCAAAATGACATCGATTTAAGAATTATGCGTGCCAATTTTATTGTCGACACAAAATCAAAAACTTAACAACCTTGAGTTTTAAATCAATAGCTATGAGCCCGGATTAATCACAAATAAACTTTGTTAGCACATGTGTGAGAATCACGAATCTACTTAGGCCACTTGGGTGGTGATCACCCTAGGCCGAGTCTATGAATTCTCCTCCATTGACAAAGAACTCGACAAGGAAAAGCTAAAATTTACACTAAACATTACCGCTTATTAAAGTGATTAAAAAGATCGGTCTTAAGAATTACCGATGAGATGTGTACAGGAAGGTAGACCAAAGGTGTCCTCCTTTCAATCTCAAAGGAATCCACAAGTAAGACTAAACTTAGATTCGAGTTTGGTGTGAGAAACAGCCGAGTAGTTTGCGCATACTCACAACCAAACCTCAATCTTTTGTTTTAATGGAAATTAAACTTAGTATTGAAAAGATGAGGAAATTGAAACAAACTAGAAATTGAGATTATAAAAGTAGATGTTTTCAGATTACAATAAATATTACAAACTTTCGTGGAAAATAAACAACAAAAATATGAACTAACTTCCCAAAGGATTTCAGAGAAACTAAGGGGAGGAATTTGCTCTTGAATTCTAGGCTAGAGAAATTTAACAAGGAAAAGGGGAAGTCGTTTTTCAATTCTCCTGATGCACTCCTATTTATAAGCAAATCCCTTGGCCAAATATAGAAATTGATGGGGAAAAAAAAAAGAAGCCATGGTAGGCTTTGGCTTTATGGCATTTTGACATTTCAGCTCTAGGATTAGGTGCCAGACTTGCATTGACTGGGTTTGCGACGCTCTCGACTGATGTTCAAAACGGTTTCCGATTCAAGCGTCGGAACAATCAAATTTCTTATTTTAATACTGGGAATAAAACGGTACAGCTCTTGTAATTTTTGTGCTTAACACGTGTTTCGTGGGGCAAAACAAGATATCATCCGGACTCCGCAATTAAAACTTCATTTACTGATTCCCAGCCACCCTATTGACTTCTTGCCATCCACTCTTCTGACTTTCTTTTCTATTTTTGCAATTTTCCTTCATGCATTTATTGCCAAGGTGGGTTGGAAAATTATCCAGCGTGGCACGTTACATTCTTCGCAACATCGGATTCACCATATTTATCCCTTTTTTTCCTGAAACACTCAAAACAAAACTTACATGCAATATCTTATAAAAATTAATAATAAGATCAAACTTGAAGACTTAAGCCCACTAATATTTACATATTTGTGTGCTTATCATAATCATACAGGTATTCAAACAGGAGTGGAAAGTTTGATTTTTTAGGGAGTTGATGCATTAATCGTTCGCTAGCTAATTGATAGTCCGATAGTTTTTCTGACGCCTGAATTGCAAAATGTTGGGCCACTTGATGCTAATATGCAATTTTTCTTGGATGGTCTGGTCCAGTGTTTTAAAAAGCGCGCGCTTAAGCGCCAGGCGAGGCAAGGTCTAATGCTTCATAGGATTACAATTAAGCCTAGAACCATTAAGCGTACCTTTAGCACTAAAGCGCGAGCTTAAGCTCAAGGCACACGCTTTTGTGTATTTTACTTAGATTTCATCCTGACCCTTCATCTAGTTAAAAAAAGCCATGTGCCAAGTGCACTCAAAAAAAAATCAATAAACCTACACTTATTATCGACATAGCAGCAGTTAGCAGAGATCGAAAAAACCCTAACATTTCATTCGAAGGGCTCCAGTTCGAAGAGGGCTCCAGTTTCAGGCTGATCAATCGACTCCTTCTCCTTAATAGGTATCTTCTTCTTCTTCTTCTACCCTTTTTTTCGTTTTTTCTCTCTTTCTTCTCTCTCTCTCTCTCTCTCTCTCTCTCTCTCTCTCTCTCTCTCTCTCTCTCTCTCTCTCTCTCTCATCGGACTTTATCTTTACATATCAGGAAAAAAAAAAAGGAGAACGCTTTTGTAAATAACTCCGGTCTGATTTTTTTTTTCTTCTTCTTCTTCCTTCTTATGTTTTATGCTTTTATGAAATTTGAATGTTTTATAAGTGTTTGCATGTGTTGAAAGTACTACCTATATTTGAATTCTACTTGTTTTAAAAAAATGTGTGCCTCGTATTCAAAAGGCGCACGCCTAAGCTCCATGGGGACCATGACACCTTGGTGTGCCTATCACTATTTAAAACACTAGTCTGGTCTTCTATTTTGCAATGGTGGGGTGCTGAATCGGTTTGTCCTCATGGTGGCGTTCATGATTTGCCTAATGTAAGGACCAAATTTTGGAGTCGTCTTGTTTTGACAATTCCATATGACAAAACACATTTTTTTTATTGAGTTGTAATTTTATTATTTTCCTTAATTTTCTAAGTAACGAGTTTGTATAGGATTAGAGTTGAAAGAATCTCTTTAGAATGTAATTTGAGAGTTAGTAGTTTAGTAGGTTGTCGGCTGATCAATATGGTGCATTCGGAACGGAAAGATCAACTAGGGGATCAATCGGGAAACTCCGATTTAGCACAGGCCATGGAGGCAATTTCAGAGCATGTGGATTGATAGAGTGATCAATCGGGTTTTTAATCGGCAGCTCCAAAAGAATCGGATCTACAATAGTCTGATCAATCGACTTATGATGTGATTGATCGGAATGACATCTTCTATAAAAACATCATGCGGTTTTAGATCTAGGGTATCGGCTGAAAAAGAATATTAGAGCCGCTTGTTTTCAAAGCCACAAAACCATAGAGTATTGAGAGTGAATCTTGAAGCACAAGATCGATGGAACTTTAATCAAAACTTCAAGAGGTTTCTACATCAATCAATGATCAAGTTCAAGTTGTTTTCCGGTGGATTTCTGGAAGAACGTTTGGAAGGCTCGAGGATTCGAGGCAGCGTCAATCAAATATTGGGTGTGGTGCACGAGGATTCGACAAGTACATCTTAGAGCGATTGTGAGTGATTCAAATCATAGGGTAAGATTACTTGTAACTACACAATGATTTTATAGTGTTTGATTCATTCCCGTGGTTTTTGTCCATTTAGGGTTTTTCCACGTATATCCGGTGTTGATCAGTTTATTTGCTTTTTGTTTATGATTGGTTCATAATTGATTGATGTTAATTTTTTTTATTGAGATAAAATAATCTAGCAAATTGTAAAACCTAGACGATCTAGGATTTTAATAATCTGATCAAGCTTTGTTGGGAGTACTTTTCTGTTCTTTTCCATCCATAAACTGTTTTAACATCCAAGGAGGTTTTCATAATCAAACTACGAAATCCCTTCACAAGAAAAAAGAAAATAAATAAATATTCTGGCTTGTGAAAGTTCCCCTGCACACCCGGCCGACCGTGAGTAGAACCGTTGTTTGTATCTTCACCCTGAGTCGGACGCAACTGAGTGTTGTAGAAGAATGTGCAGAAAAAAGAAGACAAAAAAGGTGGATGATTAGGGGATTTGAAAGTCTAACAAAAACTGGACTTGTCAAACAAAAACAAATATTTCTTTCGTGAACACTACTTCAAATGTTTTTGCGCCAATTAAAAGGTCTAACTGAACTCTTTTAATTGGTGTAAAACAACAGCAAAAAATAAAACATACATATATGTGTGTGTGTGTGTGTGTGTGTGTGAAAGACTTTTTTGACAAGGAAATGAAAATTTTCAAAAACCAAGGGACCAACAAAGGGGGAGGACCGGAGGAGGGAGAAAATAGGGATTCGTCTATCATTCTGATTGGCGCGTGAAATGGTTGCATTTGAGCGCCTGAGTAGGGTAGAATTGGCTTACTTATCATGGATTTAATCCTCATTTTCTATTTAATATGTGCACGTGGTTGCATTGGGTGTTTATGCTTAATTTAAAGGGAATTGAGGTGATTTGGTGCCAATGGGAAGTGTCCGGATGGCTCGTGTACGTGGATTGAGAAGAGGAGCGCTACTCTAATTTTGTGGACGCACTTTATCTCTAATGTCATTTTTGTGCGACGTAAAAGGGGGAGTTTGGCGCACCTCTTGCATGGCTTGAAGTGGAGGCGCGGGAAACGAGTCTTGGAAGTTGGATTTTGAAAGTACAAGCTGAAGGAGTTCGGTATCGATACCCCTCATGTCCGTATCGATACCAATCTGTTAAAAGGGTGCAATTTCGTTCCAGAAGGTTTAGTATCGATACCTCTCAAACCAGTATCGATACCTAAGGCTTACGCGGTCAACGCTTCAGTCAAGGGAGGATAAGGGATCGGTATCGATACCCTTACCCCTATTAAGGGTATCGATACCGAGAGCTTATGGCTAAAGACCTTAAACTACGTCGTTTTGTTGGTTGGAGAACTAACCCTGTAACTATGTTTTTCGGATTTTTTTATAAGGAGACTTAGATTTTCGTTTGGCTAGCAATTTCTTCTTGGAGCTTGACGGCTAGGGCAAGTTTTCTTCTTTCGGTAACATTATTATTGATCGATTTAATACCATTTTCTCTGCAGATTCCAACATTGTTTAAGGTTTTAATTGTCAATCTATTAGCAATTATTCTTGTTGAACCTTAATTACCTATCGTTCTTAATTCCATGCATAGATCTAGGACTCTAGTTTTCACGTTAACCTTTATTATCATGCTAGCGTAATTTCTAGATGTGGCCATGGGGTGAATAACCCGCTGTGGCCGGTGCCGTATTCGTTCACCCAATTTTGTATGGTTTGTTTGAAATCTTCATATCGGGATTTCTAAGAACGGCCGAGCTCTGTCATTGTCGGAACCCACACGAACAGGGATTGGGTCACGCAACTCATTCTTCGTGGCGTATGGGATAACCCAAACAGTGTCTCGCCCCCGGGAGAGAAAATCCTCATATGGAGAGATAATTGTTAAGGAACGGAAAGGGTGAAAGGGTTCGGGACCGGCTACGTGTGTTAGGATCCCGATGGTCGCGTCTACTCTTAATTATTCACTTAAAATCCAAAATTTTTCCTTAGGACATTACAGTTAAACATTCAATCAACCGGAAGGGTGGCTACCTAAGAGCCAATTCAAACTAGTGCCCCGTTTTCTAGGATTGAACACCGACTCCGTCCCTGAGGATTCGACTCCGGACTTCTGGATATTGTGTTACGTCGGGTTATTAGTTTTGCGCTTGGGACTGTTATTTCCTATACTAAGAATTTGACAAGCACATTCCTCTAGTGTTTTGGGGACATAATGCCCCCATTGAATAAGAAAATTTTGGGTGCGGATTGGGTAGGGACACGTGGTGCCTGGCACCCAATCCGAGCCATCCAAACACGTTTTGGAATGTTCAGATTTGAGGATGGCATTTTTGTAATTTTTAGGACCAAATTTACCTCATCAAATCTAAGCTGTCCAAAAACGTGTTTGGACAGCTCGGATTGGGTGTCGGGCACCACGTGTTCCTACCCAATCCGCATACAAAATTTTCTCCTGATTAGATGAGTATAAAAATTACACAGTAGTGTGTCCTAACATATAACTCCGTAACCAAACCTCCCTTCGACGTGAGGGTTCAATGTGTCACTTTTCTTGATGGTGTGTCCTTCCACATAACTCTAAAATCAGACCTCTTTTGCGCAAAACGAAGTTGGATGACTGAACAAAATCAAGCGGTTAGGTCAAAATAACTCACAAAAAACTATGGCCGTAAATGTGGTGTAAAAATCTAAGATTTTATCAACTCAGTTTCAGAATGGATAAAATCAAGGCTTGATTTTATCAAATCTTGATAAAATCCATTCGGAAACTCACCCTAAGTGTATCTATATATATCGTGTAGTCATGTATCGAGATAAGGGAAGTGATATATCGTAATTAAACTCTCTTTTTTTATATAGTAAATAGAATTGTGGTTTTTTGGGGGAAAAGCAAAACACCATCTCAATTTTAGCAAATTGGTGACTTGGAAAAGCTAAAAACCCTGAAATCGTCCAAACCCAAACTTGGAGAGAGGGAAATGCCGAGGGTAACGACTGTCTTGTGGAAGAGTCGCAAAGCTATTCAAGATTTGGATCTCCTCAAAGTCTTACACTCCGAAATCACACACGAACTCTCCTCCAACCCTTTCCAGGTTCTCTCTCTCTCTCTCTCTCTCTCTCTCTCTCTCTCTCTCTCTCTCTCTATATATATATATATATATATATATATATATATGTGTGTGTGTGTGTGTGTGTGTGTGTGCGCGCGCACGATTGAATGGCTTGCTTTGATGTCAGTAGTTTGTTCAACCTCGCCTAATTAACAAGTTTTAGAAGGCACAAACGAAATGAAAAATTAGCATACAGGGCATTTGTATTTCAAAGCATTAGTTTTAGTTGGGTATGAAAAGAAAATTGGATATAAGCAGCACAGAGGTTTTTTTGTATTCTCTATTGAACTCTGTTCCAACTTGCAAGGGGTTTCCCCAGTGTCCTTGGTGGCTTGTCATTGCAGTGATTAACCCCAAAAAAAAAAAAAAAAATTGTGTCTGAAAATGTTGGACTTTATCAATCATTGCTTACCTAAGCCATCTGAACGTGGTTAATACAATCTAGAGACTACTCCACCCACTACCAATTGATATTAGGTTAGACCGCTTCAAGAATCTCACATGGTTCAGGTGTTAATTCCCTCGCCTCCTTAATCCATTCATCCACCTGTTGTTGGGCTGCACGTGGGGGAGTGTTAGACTTTATCCCACGTTGTTCACGTAAGGGACCCAAGCTTGGTTAATATAATCTAGAGGCTACTCCATTTGTTGCCAAGTGATTTTAGGTTGGACTGACCCCTCCAAGAAGTCTTACAGAAAGAAACCTGCCTTATGATGAATCTAGCGTTTTAGAAGATTGTGAGATAGCTGAAGTTCTTGCAGTTTTCACTCTTTGCTCAGCAGTTTTGGGTAAAATGAACATTTTATGGAAATATGTGCAATAGAAAAAACCGTTGAATGAGGATAAAAGTTTTTGAACCAAGTGCGTACATGTGTACAGGATAAGCAAAGTGGTTCTTTGGGGGATTTTACGTTGGATTGGGACTCGCCAAAATCCCAAGATGTGGTTTTGCGTAAGAAAAGTGAGTCAGGCGAGGAGGTTGCCGTTTCAGCAATGCTGGGTCCTGAAATCGATGAAGGAGCGAGTAGTTTTCCTAGAGAAGCTTTAATGAAAGTATGCATTAAAAAGCCCGGATTGAGCTCCATCTTGCAGTTTGACTGTGGAGTATCTGGTAAAGACAATGGGTCTGAGTTTGATATCCACAGTGCTCATTATCTCCCATCGACTTCTCTGGATTCTTCAAACTACATGGGCCCCTCGTACAGGTACAATTTTGATTTTCTTAAAGTTATAGTTGGTTACACCAATTTCAGTTTTTCAACTTTATTCTTGGCCTATCAATAAGCACATTTCAGCTTTTATTTCGATGTTACACAGACGCCCCTTCCTAAACACACTTTCCTACTTTGTCTGTCGATTTCATCTCCGGATACATTAGGAAGGGCCACAATTGTTCTTTGTGGACTTCGTTTAGGCGGTTAGATACCTTTTGTGTTCCTAAATGGTGGTTTTAAATTCCGTTTTGACCTTTTATTGGATGAGTTTCGACACAACTAAGGTTTATCTGAAGCACCAAACACTTGTTTAGTTGTATGCATTTTGTATGGTCCTTGTCATCATTTATTAATGCCAAAGGATGGCTTCATACTGGGCCTTTTTCATGAAGTATTGCATTGGTGCCTGGATTTCTATTTTAGTTGGATAGTTATCATCGCTGATGATTCTCAAATTAGCATTTGAGCTGTTTGTAACATTTAACAGCCTCTTTGGATCATGGTGGATTAGATGATGGAGGAGCAGAGTGCTTTGATTTAATTTGTGTCATTCTTTTGATAACATGGAACCGACCCACCAATGGAGACCTTCAGTTGTATGGAGTCATGGACTAAAACTTATCTTTGTACATATCTACGAGTACAGATCAAGATCCTCTCATGTGATTTCCTCAAGTGAGGAGCAATGGGACCCACCATTGTCAAACTTTGACGATTAAAGTCATTCATTTCATTTGATGGTTATATGAGGTTTTCTATCTTTACAAATGTAAAGCAAGTATCAATAATTAGACTTTGACAAATTGTTTGCCTTTGAAATACTTCAGTCTTTACGGGACCCATACACCTGTTCTCTGAGTTAGCTACTAGGGAATTCATTAACAATGAGGGACATTTTTGTGCTTCCTCAGTCCTCGACACAGAAGGTCCTTGTTTGGGAGTGCCAGGGGAGTGATATGTGTGTGTATAATGCAACAAAATGTTATATTTTCTAGTTCTTGTGAACAACAAATGTTGTTTTGGCAAGTGTAACTACATGTTATGTTTATAAGAACTGTGTGAGCAAATTTGAGCTCAAATTTTCTAGTATCTTATCATTACTTCATATCTTGTCTTGCTTGTTATCTTTTACTTCTGTTTTTTTTTTAGTTTTTCTTTTTTGATCCGATCTTTTTGTTTGTTTCTTCTATGATTTATATGCCTAAGAGGTTCTACGTTAGTTGGGAGCAGGTTCCTTTCTCATTGGAGTGAGGTTCCTAAGAGAACCTTTCTTGGAAGCGCAGGAGAAAGGTCGCCGCCCCTATAGGAGTTTCCTGCAACTAAGGATATGGCACTAAGCTGATCTTTTACAGGACTAGACCAAGTTGTACAAAAATGAAAGGTTCTGTTTATTGAAACGAAGTTCGGTATGGACTCACATATAGTGAGTTTCTCTCACTTTTTGAGTGGATGAAAAAAATTGCTGTGTGTTTAAAGGGGTTGGTTGTGGATAAAGGATGCATTCCAGCACTCATTGTTGACCGATATTTTCTCTTTTGTGTGTTTGTGTTCCTTTTAATTACTACGCCAACTTCTCTAAATATTTCTCTTATTTCCTCTCTGCAGTGAACTGGACCCAAATTTGCAATCAGAGCTCAAGAGGTATCTCGTATCAAAGGGGATCGAGGAGAGCTTTACCAACTTCCTCCTCCTCCACTTGCACCGGAAGGAGCAAGGTCAGTATGTCAACTGGCTTCGCAAATTGGAAGAGATGGTGGCACGAGGTGATGATTAGCATCAAATTTTCCTTAAATTCAGCCTCTGTTGCACACAAAACTAATCGTTGTTTGTACTCCGAAAAGATTGTTCGGTTCAATCTTTTTCTATTTGAGTTGGCTTCATTATTTTGATGCTGCGGCTTGACTACAACATATAATTGAGCAGAATTTGATCCATGGATTTTTCTGGATTTGCTTGATTTGAAAATTTTCATCTTAAATTCTCAACGACGCTTCTCTTTTCTTTTTCTTTTTTTTCTTTTTGTATGCCTTTGCAAACAGAGAATCGAGTGTATTTTCAGTCTCCAGATATTTCTCTATACACATTCCATTTGATGCAGAATAAGGTAATGGTGCATTAATGGTTCTGTCAAAATTTTGTTTGGCAATATAATGAAACAAAAGTGAAATTCAGAGTTTAGGGGATCACAACACAGAGGACTGGATAACCAAACTCGAGGGTAAGCTTCCCACGTGGACACGCCTACACCCTGAGCACTCTTACCGGCCAAACAATGATCCGTACCATTAAGCACCACAGCATAACATAATTAAACAAACACCTAACAAATTTACTCCTAAACTGTAAAATATCCGAAATAAGTACCTCAACACTCTGGTGGATGTAATAAGAGTGATAGTACTCCTTAGGGCGACGCCAGAAAACACTTTTAGTGGATTCGAGCTTCATGTCAAATCATCAAACCTCCTCAGTACAATCAAAGAAATGCAGTGAAAAATAAATTGTTTTTTTTCTTTTTCTTGTTCTCTTTTTGTGATGGAAGGAAGGGGATCATTGCCTGTAAATTACTCTAGAACCTGGAGGGAGGAAGGGAGAAGTGGCCACATAAATATAGATTAGGAGAAGTATTGGCTTCAATCTTTATATAGAAAATGGTAACGAAAACCACTGTTGCATCTGTAAAACAAGCATATCATCACTCTAGTCTTTACCTAAAATCTTCGGTGTTCAATTGAACCCACAGTGCTCAATGTGGCATCGTCACTGATCCTCCTAAATATGCATTCAAAATTGGACCTAATGAAGGCCGATGGTTTTGTGGAATGGGAACTTTGGTTTGATAATATGAGCATTTCGAATTCCCTGGAAAATTCATGCAGTAGCTGAAGCCTTAAAGCATTGTGTTTCTACAACCATGCTCTCAGTGGCTGTAAATGGGGAAGTGGAGGGTTATTTGCTTCTAAAAGGGGTTGAGACAAGGTGACCAATCTCCCCTCCTCTTGTTTTAAGTAGAGGTGTCAAACGGGCCGGGCCGGCACAGGCACGGTACGTTCGGAGGTGGCACGGCACGCCAAAGGCACGGTCTAAGGCGGCACATGGCACGGCACGACACGGTCTTCTACGGGCACGGCATGTGTACGACACGAAGTCAACGGGGCACGTGGCACAGCATGGCACGACATGATTTTAATTTAGCACGGCACGGGCACAAGCACAGAAGTTGGCCTGGCATAGCACGGGCATGACACGGCACAGCACTGGCACGGCATGAGGCAACAAAAAAAAAATTATTTCTATATATTTTCTAATAAGCACAAAAAGAATATATATTTTTTGCTTGTGTAAGTGAATTATATATTTATATATTTATGTAAAGTTAAAAAATAAAAATGAAGTCATGATTCATCATTCGTGAACAAAAAAAGAAACAAAAGGGAAAAAGAAGTTACATTTCTTTTTATTCTTTTTTTTTTTTTTGAAAGAGAGAGTCAAAGAGAGTGGTATAATGCCGATGCCGGTAAACATTTTTTTTCATGGTTGAATTTTGATTTAAAATTTATGAATCATATATAAAATGTTTTAAAAACTTAATTTTTTTTGTTGTCCAAAGTCCAAACTCTCTCTCTCTCTCTCTCTCTCTCTCTCTCTCTCTCTCTCTCTCTCTCTCTCTCTCTCTCTCTCTCTCTCTCTCTCTCTCTCTCAAAATAAAATAATATAAAATTTAAAATTGTAACTTATTTTTCCCTTTTGTTTCTTTTTTTTTTGTTCATGTCTTGACTTCAATTTTTATTAACTTGATCTAAATATATAATTCACTAAAATAAAAAAACTTTAATTCTTCCTTTTTTTGGATTATCAAAAAATACATACAATGATAGAAATAAAGTATTTAAAATGTTTTTTTTGCCTCCTGCCGTGTCGTGCCGTGCCAACGTGCCTTGCTAGAACCGTGTGTCCGCGCTACAACGTGCCTGTGTCATGCCATGCCTGTCCTACTTCCGTGTGGTGCTGTGCCGTACCAATTTCCGTGCTCGTGCCCGGGCTAGTGCCCGTGCATGTGCCGTGTTAGAATAAAAACGTGTCGTGCCTCGTGTCCCGTTGACTTTGTGCCGTGCCCGTGACATGCCCGTAGAAGTCCATGACGTGCCGTGCCACGTGCCGCCTTATACTGTGCCGTGCCCGTGCTGTGTCATGCCACGCGCCAACTTATACCGTGTCGTGCCACGTGCCAACTTATAACGTGTCGTTCCGTGCCATGACAGGTTTTTACCGTGTCTCTGGCTTGCCATGCCCATGCCGACCGGCCCGTTTGACACCTCTATATAGATACATCCGTATTCAAGTTTGTGCAATTTCTTATGTGTTATTAGTGTTGGTCACTTGCCGAGCGGTTTCCACGTGAATAACAAATAACACCAGTCTAATACAAAACAGCGAAACAGATTGAGTCTAATACAAAACAGATTGATACTCCGTCTTATTTCTCTCCTCTTTTTCTCTCTCTATCTTCTATTTCTCATTCCTCCCGCTCATCATGGATGAAGATAACGTTAAAATTCCAAAGAGAAAAAGATCAGCATTGAAATTCTCTAATGCTGAGGAATTAAGTGCGGTTGAGGCCCTGATGATGTTAGGGATTTGTTCCCAGAAGGAGAAGGAGGAGGATAGGGACTCGACACCACCAGATAAAATAAGAAATGCAATTGGCCTAATATATAAACTCGACACCACCATCTTGTTGGAAAAACTTGATTTTTTGTCAATATTATTTAATTATTTAAGTGGGCCCCACACGTCCACGTGAATGGACCCACATACCGATGTGTACGTCTTGGTTAGGAGATTAAGACCGAACACTCGGTTGGACAAAATCAAGTTAAAGTGAATGAGAAATTGACCTCAAAAGTGCCTATGTGAATTTGGTAGAAGGGAGAAAAAACACTTGTCCCACATTGTTTGTGGAGAACAAGCTGATTGGGTAGTTAAAGTGAATGAGAAATTGACCTCAAAAGTGCCTACGTGAATTTGGTAGAAGGGAGAAAAAACACTTGTCCCACATTGTTTGTGGAGAACAAGCTGATTGGGTATATTTACCCTTAGTTTGCCTCTATGGGTTGGCGCTTTGAGTCATTACAACTTTTGTTGGGGGAGAAGGCATGGACATAGTGGACTTTGGTCCATATAACACGCGCGCGCCGCCGTCGGGCCGGGCCGGGTTGGGTCATTATATAAGATGGGCTTAGGCCCAATAGGTTCTTATCTTTTTACTGAAAATTTACATGGACTGGGTCGGGTCAAACCCGATTCGTCGCGTCTTTCCGTTGTCCTTTGTTAGGTGATACGATTGCCGTTTGTGACCGTTTCGTTCGAACGACCACCCTCTCGTTTCGTGTCTCTACCGATCGGGTGTCTGGTTTCCTATAAAAGGAACCCTTCTCTTCTCATTCCATTACGTTTTTCTTTGCATACAATCGGCATCATACTGCATAAAACTCCTGAGAATTCCTACGTAGTTTTAAAGTTTTGATATCTTTATGCAGTTGTAGTGCTACTTCCATCTGCTGAAAGCCGGGTAGTCTGCGAGGCGGGACGTTCGAAAGCGATCCATCAAAGACCGTAGTGGAGGACGAATCTGCTTTAAGGACAGAGTATCTTAATACTTGCCTCGGTTCGTTTCGAGTCGTCTTTTACCAAATTCCGGTGTACTGAATTTGGTCCAATAAGGTTCTGTTTACTTATTTCTCTGATTTGTTTTGTTATTTCCAGATTTTCCGCAACCGAGTTTTTAACACATCTTTTTCTCTCTCACTCTCTACAATCCACCACCATCTTTTTCTCTCTCACGCTCTACAATCCAATCCACTTGACTAGTCAGAAACAGAGAATGGCGGAGGCAGAGTAAGGGATTCTTCTACCCATTTTTTATTTGCAGCTGTGAATTAGTTGTTCGGAGACATATATAAAAGTGCAGATGAGGACATGAGGAGAGCCACGATGAAATCTTTTATAAGCTCCGAATTCATTCCTCTTATTTCTTTGCATCATTGGCTTGCTCAAATGTTCACAAATGAATGTGATCATGTAGTTAATAAATAAAAAAAAGTACTTCTACCATTTATAATAAAAAAAATCCGAACGTACAAGTGGTGAGTCATCCAAACTATAACACGATAAGAAGGCACAGCGTCGGCACGGCGTCGGCACGACTAAAAAAACGCACAGCACGGCACAACTAACGCACGGCATGACACGACAAAAAAGGCACAGCACGCCACGACAAAAAGGCACGGCATGACACAATAAAAAAAGAACGACACGGCACAACACAAGCAAGTCAACGGCAAAGCACGACACGACTTCAAAAAGGCACGGCACGGCACGGCACTATGAAGTAATTGGGCACGGCACGTAGCACGGTTGGCACGGCATGCCATGGCACGATGAAGTAAATAGGCACGGCATGGCACGAAGCACGGTTGGCACGGAAGTTGAATGACACGGCATGGCACGACACGCACATTTGACACCTCTAGTTTTGAGCCTGACAACTCTCAGGCCGATCGGAGCCTTCCGCCTGAGGCGAGCCAACTTAAACGCATGGAGAAATTTTCGATTTTGTGTCGAAAAGAGGGAAGTAGGGCTCGCATTGAAATGCATATTTCTCACCTCATATTTGCTCGTGATCTCTATGTAAGTGCTGATTCACAATATTTTCAGCTTGTGCACCATCTGTCAGAATGATTTCCAGCTCTGTACTGGCCGTAAGCCTAGCCTTCTGAGATGTTGCGTGGTCTTTGCTGGAGAAAATAATGTTCAAAGTATTCTGCCTTAAGCTGAGGATTGCCGTGCACGAACAACAAAGATTTTGAGCAGATTTCATTCATGGTCAAAAATCTATTTGAGTTCAATTTTTGTATTGTCACAAAAAGTTATATAGAGAACATGCTTGGGGCCAACGATAACTCTGTAATTGTTAGTCAAAAAGTCAATTTTGGAGAAGATCAACAATTTCAATAAGAAAATTTGCTTTGATATGTTTCTTGTTGCTCAAAAAATAAAAATAAAAACAATAATAATAATTTGGTATATAACATCGTGACGAACAGATATGATTTTCTAGATGAAGTTTTGAACAAATGTAAGTGCAAAAAGACAAGACAAACTTAACCAATCTGGGAAACAAATAGTATAGGAAAAGAAGGAAGAAGTAGATGCAAGGAAGATTGTGATCAATCTTTTTTGCTGTGATTTGAACTCCATCTGATAGTAGGAATAAGCCACAAACATGAACATCATCGATTCAGAAATCACTTCAAGATCAGATATCATACCACAGAAGCACAGAAATTACAAAGGAGCACTCTGATTAGATGAATACAAAATTACATAGCAGTGTGTCCTTACAAAGGTGTCACTTTTTTAAAAAAAACGGATGTTTTAAGCGCCAATATAGACGGACTGCCCTAACGCAAAACTCTGTAGTTGGACCTCTTTTGGATATTCCGTCTCCACCCACAAGTCTGCGTACATGAGTGTCATCAGTTTTTGCGCCAAACAAACGTCAATTGGATGACTGAACAAACTGGAGTAAGGAAACCTCAGAGGACTCATCCGAGCCCAGCGTGTCCAAACTTGTTAGTTGCTAAATGCATCAAAATTTCATCTCGAAAAGGGTTCACAACATACTCTGCTGAAGCAGCACAGGAAAAGCAAATCGTCGCAAACATTTTATGTGCAAGGGGAATCTTATTTCTTACGAGTCCCACGAGGTGGCGTTCACGCCTTTGACCTCTTGCTCCTCTTCATTGGTACATGCTCCAATTGAGTGATCGGTGACACCCCCTCGCCAGGAGGAGGGCCCCTAGCCAACCCACCATTTCCTCTCCCTCTCCCTCTCCCTCGCCCTCTCCCGCTTTTTCTCGCCTTACTTTTAATGGTGTCCACCTCTCCAACTATGTTTCCCCCTAACTTGACCTCTCCATCTCCTCCTACCTCTCCCCCTCCCCCTTCTCCACCCCTTCCCGGTGTTGGCTCAACCCCTCCCTGTCCTCCGACATCTTCTCCTACGTCAACCTCTCCTCCAACCTGTATACCTACTCCTATACTTGGCTTGACCTCTTCCTGTCCTACCTGTTCCCCTATCGTTCCTTCTACCTCTCCCTCTTCTTCTCTCCGGAAATCGACCACTCCGTTGCCTCCAACCCCTTCTCCTCCACCCGCATCTGCATCATCTCTGCCATGATCCACTTGTGTCAACCCCCCATACTCCATAACAGCATCCTCTGATGAATAGGGCACAACCGACATAGAAACATGCTCTAAAGTGGCCTGATCAGTCATTGCAAGATCAGGTATTGGCTGAGAAGCAGAGTTGGTGATGACCAGGTCCTCGTTATTTTGTTGTGGCTGCATCTCTTCCTGTGGGCCATTACAAAAGTCGCTTGAGAGTGGTATGGATGCACAAGGTATTTCTGCAGTGTGGCCGGACGCATTAGCCTGATCTTCGCCTGTATTCCTTGACATCGATGGTTGTAATGTCAAGGGTTCATTGGTCAATCGATGTTGTTGATGCACTTGACACAGCACTTCGTAGCATCTGTCTCGTATGGAGGAAAGAGCATGCAATGCCTCAGGGCATAGAGTTGTAGTCGCCCGTACTGCCTTTTCTGCCGTATCTGCCAAATTATAATCATCTGCCACACGCTGCGTCTGTAAAAACAAAAAACCAAAAGAACGAAAGGTTCCATTAAAGAAGTTGTAATCCTACGGTTAAGAGTGCAATAGAAAAATTTGGGAAGATACTACTAATTGAACTTTTAAGGGTAACCTACCAAGACCTCAATGACTCCCCCAGTACCCTGGTATCCACTCACAGCTCGATGAGAAGGATTTCCAATCAACACACGTGTCTGCCTCCTGTACCACTGCATGTAGGTGTCCTGGAATTCTATGACTCTATCGGACCTGTCAGCGTGTACAATTCGATCTCTACGTGCCTCCCATATGGTAATGAATTCAGCATGCTCTTTGGCCCAATCGGTGTTGTGATGACCACGTCTATCTATACTGTGCAACCTCCGGTCAGTGTCAAAGCAGTCTGGTATATCCTGCACACATCCAAACTGACGAAGTACCCGCTGTGGAAGATGCCACTCCACCAACTCAAAACATATAAGTGGCACGTGGGCCATCCAAATATCGCTCCCGACAGTGCAATAATTAGGCAAAACTTCCATCACCGTATCTCCATATGGCTTCCATATAAACTGAAATTAAAGCATCAGCTATTATAAGTTCTAATGAAGTCGAAGCTTTGAGCCTTAATTCACTTTCTAAGAAACAAGGAATTCATATGGCACCAAAGTCAATGAAACATGCCTCATCAAAAGTGAGCCGATTAAACTGGTCCCTATAGACAGTAACCACGTGAGTTGGCACCTGGTCAAGAGCAAAACCGACCCTCCACCTGACATGAATAACGTAGAATTCTAAATTAAGCAGAATTCAAATATTAGAGTTTTAAGATAAAAATTACAATTCTAGATAACATTCTCAATACCTACTGCCCCACGGTCCACCAGGCAACTGTTGATCTCCATCTTGAATGGGGCCCTGCCCTGGACCAACGTCTCGCAACCTACGGGGCGCAATCCTTGGTAACCTCTCCCACGCCCATATCTGCAAGACATAGTAAACACTCTTAACAGTTAACAGACCACACTTCAACAAACGAAAGCATGAAGCAACAACTTCTATAGGGTTGATTCTGCAAAAATAAAAACTCTAGTATAATCCAGAACGGGGTCTTCTCACTGAATTAATCACAAGTACTTACAGGCTAACATCCAACATCCACAAATATACTATGAAGCAGTAACTTTTAAACGAGTGGCGTGTGCTCACCTGCAATAAGACTAATGGGCCACCTATTTCCTTGTCTCCCGGCTTACTAGCCCGACATAACATACGGTAAAGTGTGGCTAGAACTGCTCCACCCCAGTTATATGCCCCACAACAGTCTAAGTCCTCAAGAAATTGTAGAAACATGAGCTTAACCAAATTCTGAGACTTGTCCGGCATCAGAAAACCCCCAATCAACCGCAATATGTATGCCCTTGCATAACAACGCACCGTCTCCTCTGTGGCATTTTCTGGTAATTCGCCGAAATTGTCTATAAGCCATTGTATCTATAGCCAAAAGAAAATCAGTCTACAAAGTGAGATAACTATATTATGACTTCCAACGAAGGACCTATAACAAACGGTACAAGCATGCTATTGTACCTGCAATCTTCCACCTCTGATATGGGTATCCTCCGGTGAACGCCCTAGTAACCGCTGGCACTCTACTGCCCACGTAGAAGGAGGGTGAGCGTGGTCAACTCCAGTAATAGGGTATCCATCCACAGGTAGGCCTAGCAACACTGATACATCTTGTAAAGTCACAGTGGACTCTCCAGTCGGAAAGTGGAAGGAGTGTGTCTCTTGTCTCCACCTCTCAACTAGAGCTGTGATTAATGCATGGTCCAGCCTAATGAAACCAATCCGCGCCACTCCATAAAACCCTGCGCGTATCAAGTAGTGAAGAACACGGGTATGTATAGGCGTATCCCAAAATCCTTTATCTGCCCGTCGGCACGTCAAGGAAGTAGTATCCTGAGCACAAAGACTGTTATTTCAAGATTTACATTGAGTCCAACGACACAAAAGGAAATGAGCGGTCAGCGGTGAATCTTGAAATTTTTAGAAAACTGTACTTACATGGTCCAAGTTCCAGAATTTACCCCTAATTCACGCAAGAATAACATACCATAGTTATTATGACTCTATGAGTCTACCATACTAATGAATCGAAACACTGACCGGTTCAATGACTCTTAGCCAATCTGTCAGCATTCATTTTATAACTACAATATCATGCCAACACTAAATTCTATTGTATCCTCCAGGTTTAGGCAAGTACAAATAGGGACCGGATATGTCCATTTTGTAAAACTTTCACCATTTACTACATCTCATAATGTTCAGAGTTCATCTAAACATAAGTTAGGTTCAAACAAGTGTCATTCAATAAAGACAGATTTCCACCACAAAGCCAATAGAGACTCAATTGTTTGTATAACTATGTAACTATGCCAATAAGGACCATAAAAGGTACAGCAAAATTTCAAAGTAAGTTGAATGGAATTCATCATACGTGTTGCTCCCATAGCCGATCTGACATATGAGGTAGTGTCAAAAGAGGGGGCCCTTGAGGCCCTAGGTCCGCCTCATAAATCATAGCTCCTGCATTGCCAATCCACAAAACAACAAACCAAAAATTTTAAGTTCTAGCTTTTACAGGTAAGTTGACCAATGAGTATGAGAACTGCATGAATATTTGGCTTTGTGATAAAAGTTAATCAAACACATCAAAGTCCAATCCATACATCGCATGGTGGAAGAATAAAAAGTAAAGGCATTGAAGTCATAACATAAAGGGTGCTTAATACAGGCAACAAAATAGAAACAACTAAACAAATTGACACAATAGAAACAACTAAACAAATTGACACATGAAATACAAGAGTTGAGTGCTTAATACATTGTGCTTGATGCATGACTAATATTTGACAACAAAAGAAATCTTGTGCGAAAAATGAATTAGTTCAAATTGTTCACGACGAGGGAATTGAAAGTGTTATTGCAACCGTAAGTGTCACACGTGCAGATAAATGATTTTGTCAAATGGCTGTTAAACAGTGTCAATTCTAAGCATTGGCTTTATTATGTGATTCCTTCAAGGCCTAGTGCCAATGGGGTACACGAGGCGATTTCTTAAATCTTGTTCCACAATTACCCTAAACTTGGCAAAGTAGTGAACCTGATAATGAGCATGAGCTCAACGCAACCAGTGGAAAGGCATGTTGAGCACACCATTCAAGACATCACTGATGACCTATACATGGTTAGCACTTAGCAGTTAACATCCCCAACAATGACCTTCATTTTGTGACAAGGCCCATTTTCTCGGGTCATCCCAAATTTTTCATCCACTTGAATGCTCCGGCTTTGAGAGCTTTGATCTCTTCAAGCATTTTATTTAGCCTTTTTATTGGAACCACAAGCCCTTAGGTCCTTCACCTCTATATCTTTCACATAGAAGAATGTAATCATGGGAAAGCAAAGTCGATCATTCAAGGAAGGAATTTTTCCATACCCAAGCAAACAATGAGGTAACAAATCAAGCGGTAATAAAAAGCAAGAAAGATAGTAAATATTTCGTGAAAAGAACGTACAGTTGTGCTACAACCTCTATTTAAAAGGTTACTAATACATACATTTTTTACCCCACACATGCACACATATATGTGCATTTACTTCGTCACAGACATTCCAGTTGCTAGCCCAATTTGTCATCACATATGTATTAAGATAAAGCACGGGATTAATATCAATCCACCTCTAGCTGCTAGGAAGAAAAATGATGAAAAACAAAAGGATATGGCATAAGAAAGATGTCACATGACATATTAGTAGCCATCTAAGTTTCAAATACCAAGTTCTTACCATTTTATGGTGTCAAATTATAACTTCCTTAGATTTTGGATACACAACTAGTGAACTAATCTTAATCTTCCCTACAAACTACAGTCACTGAATTTTAATTAGTTCACCCCAACAATCACAGTTGCTAAACTAATGTAATTGTTACGAACCTAATGTCCAACGTCAACTATGGGTTTGGCTTGGTGTATATAAGCTCATGGGCACTCTCTCCTTGTAAGCGGGTTTTCAAGGGTGAGTTCTACCCATGAGTTTGTATCAGTAATCTGCATTTCATTTGCAAATTAGCAATACTACTAAGTGAACCTATCCGGACTGGCACCATCAAATAACACCTCAAATCAACCAGAAAAACATTACCCTAGGAATGTAATCCACCTCAAACCCGTTTTATCATTACAAAGCGAACCCATCTCGCAAAATCGATTTAACTGAGAATGACTGATTTACTCAGATATGCACTTGAATTGAACAATACACAGGTTCATCATAGATAAGCTGATTCGTGTATTTTTTATTACATAGATAAACCAGAATATGTAGAGTTATAGATGGGGAATACCTGATTTCGACCAAAATCGACAGCGGTGATCGACAGATCGAGGGAGCCACTGAACCAGATTCGGTAGCAAGTTTCGTGCCCTAGAGACGGGAGAGGGGAACAAAACGAATAGAGCGTGATAGTGAAACACGCTTCAAAACGTAGCCGTGCCTAAAACAGACGCACGTTGCGGACTTGAGTGTGTTAGTATTTTTATTTCTTCTTGTCTTATTTTTAGCTTAGCAGACTGTTTGCCGGAAATGGGCCGTGCTGTGGATGGTACTGTGCACCCCCTTGGCCGTTGGGTCGTGTTTTGAATAGCTCGGATGTGTTTTAATTTTCTATCGTAAAAAAATCAAAATTAAAGGATAATTACCGAACGCATCGGAGCCATCCAAAACTCAATCCAATAACTGAGACAGAACCTCCCCCAAGTCCCTGTTTGCCAACTCCTTCCTCCCTTGCGACTGGACAAGTGGGGTGTTTTGCACCCCTCGATCGTCAAATCATGTTTTGGATAGATCAGATATGTTCGGCAATTTTAATTTAATTTTGATTTATTTTTACAAGTAAAAAATCAACACACGTCTGAATCGTCCAAAACACAATTGGATAACTGAAGAGTGCACAGCACGGTGCAAAAAACCCACCCCGGATTTCAACCACTTGGGAAAAATACATAATTTCGTTTATAAAGAAGGAAAGCTGTGTAATGTTTTTTGGATTGGGACAGGGTAGGGAAATTATACAAACTTTGAATAGGTTTTTGTTCTTCTTTTACCCCAGGGCCTCGTTTGTTTGCTGGGGTGGAGTGGGTCACAAAATTTAATATTCCCTCCGTCTCATAAAGTTTGATCATTACGAAATTCGTGCAATTTTCAAAGTAAAAAATAATGTATTTACCAAAATAATTTTTGAATTTTTTTTGCATCGTATAAAAGTTTTCGATGAAATCTATCAAACAAGATCCATATTGACTAAAAAATTATTTTCGTAACCACGCTATTTTTTAACTTGAAAATCGCACGTAATTTTGTAGTGATCAAACGTTATGAAACGGATGGAGTATTTGTTATTCTTATGGATGAGATTTGAAATTCTATGAGAATTTTTATCTCAATTCGTACGAGATATAAAATCTCATGGGGTGAGATTTGGATAAGATTTCCCACTATTAGTCATGTGGTATAACATAAAGTACTTTTAAATGGCTATAATAAAAAAAAAGTACTTTTAAAAAAATTTGGCGGGACTAATGGAGATGGGAAAAACGCAATCGGTATCATTCCCTAGCGCGATGCACACTCATTCCTTGTGTGCGACGAATTTCGGTGTTGAATAAAAATTACCTTCACCACGACCCCTGCCTCTTTCTTTGGTGCATTCCAATCGTTATTGTTTTTTGATGGATTGGGATGGGTCAGAGGAAAATGCAAAGGAAATTTTCTTTATTTTTATCTTCTTTTGGTTACTTTCTTCAAAATTTTGATTCTTTTTTTATTTTTGATTTTTTTTATTGAGTCAGTACAAATAAATTAATTGAGACCGACCTCAAGCTGAATATAGAACCCACGTACATATTGTGCAAAGCATTTATAGAAATATTTATACAAACGCGTGATCAGAAACCATGATTTTGACTTCGGGGTGATGCTATTTTAATGAGACTTAACTTGTATTATCAAAAAAAAATTAATTATGGAGAGAAAGGTTAAATGTAAAGTTATAGTAATATTGATCTTCATTTTTTGTTAAAAACGATTAACGGCTTGATTCAATTCTCATATGGTCTTTAAATGAAACCCATTAAGATACTTTCTTTTTACAATCCAAACTATTCATCTTTAACTCACTATTTTTATCATCTTTTGAGTAAAAAATCAAATTATTTGAATACTAATACGTGCTTAATCCATAAGCAGTACAAATTAGCACTACTACCGAAACTGAGGTGGCTCATGTCACTCCTCTCCTCATTCCTCAATGTAGTTCCGCCCCTGGGTGTTGGATGTGGAGTGGTTATCTTTTTCTCTTAGGACATCCTTATCAGACTCAACAAAAAAACATCAAATTTAACCTCAAAAATATCTTTTATAAATTAGTAAGTCACTTATCCAAAAGTTCTCAAAATTAGACTCTCTATTCTAGGGATGGCAATGGGGACGGATCGGGGCCGGATACCACTATCCTCATCCCCGAATCCCTCCCCTGTCCCCGTCCCTGCCCCGATCCCCAATGGGGATTAATTTTCCCCCTCCATCCCTGTTCCAAACGGGGAATGGGGATCCAAAACAGGGATTTGGGGATTCTCCAAATTTAACTTGAAGAGACCCACATCGCAAGAAAAAAATCGAGAAACAACAAAAAAAATCCATGGACGAGAGAGAGAGAAGTAGTTACTGGCCAAGATGTGGCATGAAAATGATAGATTGTAACATGCTTATAACATAATCAGGTTTTCAACTTTGTCAGATCCATTCTCAAAGCCATATGACTGTAATAAAACAAAAAAATTCAACATAAACATAAGGATAGCTATTCAAAAGAACTTGCACATGTATTTTCTCATTAGATTGGGAGAGGGAAAGTGCTTTTGGCGAAAGATGATAAAACCTGCGCAATCACCACCATGAATCGAGCCTCCAAGATGGTCGGTAGGTAGCTAGGGTTTCGAACGGTGCTATTGATCAGGAGAGAGAGAGAGAGAGAGAGAGAGAGAGAGAGAGGGATAAGCCGTAAGCGTGCGTGATGGGGAAGAGTCGATGAGGGAGAGAGAAAAGAGGTGACCTATGCTGTTTTTTTCAGGAGAACTGTGGGCAACTACCAACTGGCAGTATTATATGCTTTTCATAATATACTTCCTCCGTCCCATAAATTTTGATCACTGCAAAATTATGTGCAATTTTTAAACTAAAAAATAATGTATTTACCAAAATAATTTTTGAATTTTTTTTTGTATCGTATAAAAGTTCTTGATGAGATCTATCAAACAAGATCCATATTAACTAAAAAATGTATATAAATAGAAACAGGGATTCGGGGACGGATCGGATCGGATTCAGAGCGGGGATACCCCTGTCCCCGCCTCCGATCTAATCCCCGAAATTTTTCAAAAAAAATCCCCAAATCCGATCCCCGAACAGATCTCCAAAACACAGATCCATTCAGATCGGGGATCGGATCGGATTCGAACGGGTCGGAGGAAATTGCCATCCCTACTCTATTCTAACCACATATAAATAAAATACTCATTTCTAAATGCTTTCTCTCTCTTCCAATTGTTTTCCTGCTAATTGGAGCAGCGGAAAAAGTAGTGCATAGTACGGAATAGATTAAAAAATTGGGTAACCAAGGAATAGTGCCTTGATATAAGTATTGAGGGGGTATAGCAACTGGGAAAGTTTTGCAAAATAGCCAAATATTTGTTGAAACTGATTTTGGGGTATTTTTTCACTTGGACTCAACAAAATAACTACTTGGCCAAAGTAGCAATCCTGATGAGGATGCTCTTATTCAACTTGAGGTGGGAATATAAATTTATAATCTCAATCAACCCATGTGCCATTTTTGTCTTTTCCTCTTATTCAGTATGTTTGGTCAATTATTTTTTCCCTTTGGGGTAAGTTTTTTGGGAAGAAGGAACCTATAGCGAGGAGCTCATTATGGGGGCATCATGAGTCTACCTAGCTATACATCTCGATAATAAATGCTCGGATTTAAATTCAAACAATGAACAGCTCAGATCATTTGGAGTTTGGATTTAATCCGAGCCATCGGTGATGAATTGTCCGATTTGAGTTTTGAGGGAGGGTTTTTTACGCAGCAAAATTCACGAGAGAATAGTTAACGTACTATTCCAAACGAGATAGTTTCTTGAATTTACGAGAGTTCTTGAATCTACAAGAGAAAGAGATGAAACTCTGAATTATAATTGATTAAAAGCTACATAATAATAGAGGTTACATACCCATTTTATACGGAAAACTAGCAAACCCTAGCAAAACTTACCTAAAAAATAAAGTATCCTGAAAATTGGAGAAACTTCCAAAATTGAAAACTAGAAAAAAAAATTCTTAATTGGAAACAACGTAAGCAGAATTACACGCTAAGAGTAATTTGTAATCTAATTATTACCTAAAATAGCAAAATTACTAAATTGAAAGCCTAAACGAATGAATTTAGCCGAATTCCACCATCAGTCATGATTAGGGTGGTGAGTATTGATTGCAGTGCGATTCTACTCCAGCCCACCAAGTTTGAGCCTATTCCAGGCTCGTTGATAAATTGCCGAAATTGACAATTTTTAATTAAAAATTGTTTGGGCCTCTTAGGTTTCGACTGGTCCAAATGATCATAAAACTGGGCCGCTACTTATTTTGCATCAGTTTTGGCGGTAATGAGTAAAGAGAGAGAAATAAATTATTATTAGGAACCGTACATGGCGAGTCTTGAGACCCAAACTGAACAATGTGAGAATGAACAGCGGGGATAACTCATTATACCCATATAATGAGGTCACTATGATCTATTTTTACAGAACTGTAAAACGTGACACTATTATTGGAAATCATTAAAAATATTTTTTTTAGAGATTCTTTGCTAATAAACTAGAATTATCCTTTTTTTTTTTGGGGGGGGGGGAATATGGAGAATTTCATTAGATAGAACCCAAGCAAACAACTGATAAGAGTACCTGAGACATCAAAAGCGAAACAAAAGTACAACAACAAAAATTAAACAGCATTATGAAGCGAATTAGAACTAGAAGACCCTAAAGAAATTTTATCACCGATGTCCGGGTGAGGAACAAAAAAATCCAGAACATATTTAGCAAGGAGATAAGCTCTTCAAATAGTGTGACGCGTAACTTTCGAAATTTGTCAAAAGGAAAAAGGAATTATCCTGGTCTTTGAAATGAATAAAAAACTACATAAATAGTAGTAGTAAAGAAGATTCTTTATCTAAAAAAAACGAGATCCATTAAAACCATATAAAATTCAAAAAGTACTAGTAAGTGGCCAAAACATATTTCAGTCGGCTTGTACGCTTCTTCATAATTTGTTAAAGTCTCGGTTGTTAGCACTTTTAATTTGATTCAGTTTTTCTATACTCCGCCCAATAGGTGGACGGTCAGTAAAGTTGAAATAAATAATCTTCTTTAATTTCTCAATGGACGCGTGCCTCTCCACTGACATCATTTAAGTTCCTTTTCAATGCTGTGTTGATTTTCACTTTTTCCGTGTACTTAAAATTGTTTCATCTTACTACTCCGTACAATTTTAGGGCTAATTTGGTTAAAAAGTGATTTTTGATTTTTTGGTTTTTTTTTTTTATCTCATTTTTGTTTAAATTTTTTTAGTATTTGTTAGTTTCGCATTAAAATTTTGTGGTTTCTGAATTCCTCTCGATGAAACGAATCTAACTAGTAAACATTCAATTGACCTAATTTTTCATGAGATCTCAAGTAAACATTATTTTAAAAAATATAAAGCCTTCGTTTTTTCCAACCTTTTCACGAACTTTTTTTTTGGGGACAGTACTATGGGTGCAAATTTTGTACAAGTCGGATAGTTTGGACCCAATCTGCCCCCACATAAATAATTGGAAATGTTCATATTTTTTAAAATAATGTTTACTCGAGATCTCATGAAAAATCAGATCAATTGAATGTCGTTAAGTGTTCCATCAGTTCTCAAAATGAACATCGACATTTGATTAAACTAAATTTGTACGAGGTACAAATAATTTGTATGCATATATTTATTTTATTTTTTTCAACTAGGACGTGTCAATGAATAGTGCACCGATCAATGGTCCACAAATATGCCTATGAGACCCACTTATGAGTTCCATAAAATAATTCAAGCCATTCTTTAATTTTAAAATAATTTTAGAGTAACCTAGCAAAAATCCGCTCAATTTAATCATCTAAAGAGTTTGATTCAAGGTAATTTTTTCATTTTTAGCACCCATAACTTTTGTGTATTTCGATTTTCAGTTGCTAGAAACATCCCAGTTTTTTTTCCCCCCTAAATTCCGCCCTTTTTTTGGTTTGACCCGACTTCACCAGCATCGTAAAAATCACTTTCACCCAAAATGGCTTTTAGTTAATACGTAGAAAATAAAATGACTTTTAGCACTCTAAGGGGGAAAATGACTTTTACTAATGGGTGCTAAAAATGTGCAACTCTGTGTGGGCACAACACAACCATCTTTGCATAGGTTGTATGTACCCATAATATTTTTCTGTAAAGATATTGTTTGATTGTCAATTTTGAGATTTTTAAGATAAAATAGTTGTATAAAGCCAAGTAACTTTAAGTCTTTAGCAAACAAATTTAATATTATTTTATTTTATTTTATTTACTTTTTGAGTAGCAGTACACTGTTGAAGTTTGGCTCGATTTTATGTCTTTCGGGCATTCATTGCATCCCTATGGACCGGACCAAGGCTTCTCTGGTCCAAACCAAGCAATTATGAGTAGTTTGGGAGGTTTCTGCACGCATGGTCCGGACCAAGGTTTTGGTGGTCCGGACCAAGGTCCGTGGTCCGGACGGGGAATTTGGTGGTCCCGACTACCGAGTCAGAATGGTCAGAAATGTTTCAACAACCCATGGTCCAGACGGGGGTTTTGGTGGTCCGGATCATGGCGACGGGAAATAACTTTATAATGTATTTTTTAGGGTTTTTTGTTAGTTGGTGAGTGACACACTTTGAGAGGCAACTTTGAGATCTTAGAGAGAACTTTGTGAGACACCTTTTGTAGCTCTTTGAGCCTTGTTTCTTCGTGATTAGTGAAACCCTTTGATCGTGTGACTGCCCGTGGATTAGGTTTGCATCCCTAGCAAACTGAACCACGTAAATCCTTGTGTCTCTTGTTTGTTTGCGTTTCTCTCTCTTCTCTATTCTGTGGTTTGGTTTGATTTCTTGTTTGCAAGGCATAGATTACACACGTTTGGTATTTGTTGCTCGCTTCCGCACAACATACACAATATACGTTCAAATAGTAAAAAATAGGAGTAATCATTCAAGACGAGATAACATGAACGACCAAAAAAAAAAAAAACTTTTAGAGCTAAATTTTCTGAGAGTAAAACCAAACAAAGTGAATTTTTCTAAAATTTGGAGTAAATATAAGTCACTTTAATTTAAAATTGAACGAACAAAGGAAGTTTTCAAAAAAATTCTTGCCAAATTTTAAACTTACGTGCCAAAATAATAAAGATAGGAGATACTAGGAAAATGAACCCTTCTACCTGCACTAACGAGGATGCACTGACCCCGTATGCTATTGTGGGTCCCAAACGATCAATCAAAGCCGTTCATCCTTCTCAAAATCAAATTTTGAGTGGGCCTATGCAGGAATCGAGGCAATTGGACGGTTGTATGAGCTCTATCCAAAACCACCCCATTTCATTCAAAATTTGCCTCGATTCCTGCTCAGGCCCACTCGAAATTTGATTTTGAGAAGGATGAACGGCTTGGATCAATCGTTTGAGACCCATAACAACATCCACGATGCCGTCAGTGCAGAAGGAATTATTGTTATGAAAATCATAGGGGTGAGTGAGGTTTTTTAAAAACTGGTATTTGGTACGAAAATGCTACATACACAACAAATTGGACAAAAGCCCCAAAACGACGTCGTTTTGGGGTTTGTTGTTTTTATAAAAAATAAAATAAAATAAAGAAAAGCCAAAACTTTAAATCACTGTGCTTTGCTCTTTTTCCCCAAATCAACTTGTTAGACAGAGAATATGAGAGCTCATTTTGGGGCTTGTTGTTTTTATAAATAATAAAATAAAATAGACAATTTCGGAAAAGCTTTTTATGTACAGTATGCATAGCAGCGAGGATAATCTATTTTTTGCAAACACTCCATTTGCAGACATGCAGATCTCGGCTGTGCATTTCGAGATCCAAATGTTTGGATTAGTGCGCTCTCTCTCTCTTCATTAAATCCACTTTAGATTTTAAAAAAATAAAATTCCAACACTAAATCTGCTCGCTCTCTCCACATTAAAAGCATTTCAAAATTTAAAAAATAATATCCAAACTAGATTTGACTAAATAAGTTAGCTTAATTTTTTTTTGTCTTGATTTGATTTTTTTTTTTTTGCGTTTTTTAGTTTTGCATCGATTTTTTAAGTATTATTGGTTCGACTCGATGAGAGGAATCCAAAAAGTTAAAAAATTATAATTAGAACCCTCAATTTTTTTGAATAAAATCAAAAAAAGTGTAAAAAACTAACTTTTTGGCTTATTTTTGTCTTTATTCAAAAAAATTTAAGCTCCGGTCATAATTTTTTATTTTTTTAATTTTTCTTGCCGAGATGAACCAATAATATCCAAAAAGTTACGGAGTAATAAAAAGTAAAAAATATTAAAAAAAAAATCAAACAAAGACAAAAAAATAAGTCAGCCAATTATTATGCTAAACCTCACCTCTACATATACTCTATTCGGAGTATTTTGCAGAGTGAGAGAGATATATACATCTATTGTTGGTTTTGTTGGGTTTGAAGTACACGATGGAGAATCTGTTGAAGGATTTCAATATCTCGGCTAAGAACCCATCGGAGGAGGCACAGAGGCGGTGGAGATCCGCCGTCGCCGTCGTCAGGAACCGCCGCCGCCGGTTCCGCATGGTGGCTGATCTGGCCAAGCGATCTGCTGCCAGGACCAAGATTCTCAAAACTCAGGTTCCCATTTTCTCTCCCTTTTCTCTCTCTCTCTCTCTCTCTCTCTCTCTCTCTCTCTCTCTAAAAGAAGAAACAAAACAAGTAGAATCACTTTAATTTTTCTGAAAGGAAAAGAAGAATCACTTTAGAGACTTCTTCCATACATTCTCTTGGAATCCAAACAGAGGATTGTGGACCGCTCCCACTTTGCCATTTTTCTTTTCTGGATTCCTTTTAGTGTAATTTGAGTTTCCTAATTTGGCCAAATTCTTCGTTGGGTTCGTATTACTACATCACAATAATTTAATTTCAATGGATACGGGTGATCCCACAAGAAATAATTAAGAATTCTTTTTATCTTCAGAACAAGAAATGATTTATTATTATTTTTTTGGTAGAAGGAAAAATGATTTTGGTAATACTGGCAGGGAGATACGGTGAAAGATGGGATAGTAAATTTGAGATTATGTAGATTTTTATTTCTTTAATTATAGAGTAGATTTTTATAGATTTTAATTTCCGAAATTATAGATTATATGGATGGAAATTGATTATATTTTGAGGAAATTTTTTTTTTTAAAAAGGGGAACTTTTAGAGCAGTCCGGCTATTATGAATATACACAAACAAATTTTATCGTTGGTTCCAAGAAATCAACGTCCGGATTTTAAACTGTTCAAGAAATCAGTGGTTCCAAGAAATCAACGTCCAGATTTTAAACTGTTCAAAGTGCAAAGGTCAATCCAGACCAAGATTTTTTGGACGGATAAAATGAAACATCCGTGCAATATCCGTGCACCAACATTGTATGACTTAACTTTGCGAGTTATTTATAATAGGTTTATGTTTGCTCAAAAAAAAAAAAAAATTTCCGAAGTGGGCACCCACAGGCCAGTGGGTCAGCATCCGCGTACCCAGCACCAGTCTGAGGACTTTCGGGGTGCACGGGGTGCACAATATGGGTATAGTGCAGTATCCGAATCGTCGAGGACTTGTAGTTCGGGGTGCATGATATAGTTATAGTGCAGTATTTGAATGTCCATTTTTACCTGTAAAATCAGATTACTTTTAGGGCTGTTTTGGGTAATAATCTATAATCTGGATTATTGGATTGTTTGTTTTGTCTTTATCCATTTTTTTTTTTGCATTTGTTAGTTTTGCGTCAAGATTTTGTGGTTTCTGGATTCCTCTCGACGAGACGGATTTAACAAGTACAAAATTATAGTCAAAACTCAATTTTTTTGAATAAAGCCAAAATACTTGGATTATTAGCCAATATTCCAAGCATTTCGGCTTTATTCAAAAAAATATTTGGTTTGACCATAATTTTATACTTGTTAGATTCGTCTCGTCGAGAGGAATCCAGAAACCACAAAATCTTGACGCAAAACTAACAAATGCAAAAAAAAATTTGAATAAAGACAAAACAAATAATCCAATAATCCGATTATGGATTATTACCCAAAACAGCCCTTAGTAACTTTGGATCATTGAAGAAACTTTTTAGATGGCTCTGATCGCTAATGAATGTTTGAGTCTGATTTGACTAATTTGAAAAAACTAGTTTTTAAATTTTTTTTCGTTTTGTCTTTATTTAATTTTTTTTATTTGTTAGTTTTCGATCGATTTTTTGGGTTTATTGGCTTATCTTGACGAGATGAATCTAAGAACTATAAAATTGTTAGTCAAATTTAAAATTTTGTAAATAAAGACGGAAAATAATCCAAAAAGCTAGTTTATTTTTGGCTTTATTAAAAAAACTACAATATTACTTTTGACCGTAATTTTATACTCTTTGGATTTGTTTCAGCAAGATAAATAAAAAAACTATAAAATCTTAACGCATAACTAATAAATGCAATTTTTAAAAAAAATAAAGACAAGATGAAAAAAACCAAAAAAATCTGTTTTTTTTTCAATTTAGGCCTAGGGTTCCCAGATTTCCACGGGCCTACACTGATGCTTAGCCTTTTGCATTGGGCCAATGAGTTGCTGCCACGAAAGCACCACGTGGATGTTATCTGTTCATTTGATCCTCCTTAGGCTGGACCCACCTTGAGAGTTGAGAGGTTGGGTGACCTTTACGTTTTAGACTCCGAGACTTTATGGTGAGGCGCAATATTAACGTGTTAATTTGAAAGTTTGGATCGAGCATCTAAACTTATCGGATGGGGTTAGTTTTTAGAGGGCCCATTCGAAATGTATTTCTAAAATTCTTGAGCGACTCGGATTAATCGTTTGGGATCCATACTGGATTTCAGAGAACCTTCCCGGCGTGATTCCCTCAAGTCTTTTCCTTGCATAAGGCATTGATGGTTTCTTAATATGTCGTCTTGTTTATGTAAAAAACAAATTGTATGTTATACATTCAACTTCCATCAATTAAGGAGTAATTCTTTTTGATGAGTGATCTTTTCAGCGAGCCCAACGTGTCAAAGCGTTCAGGCCACTTTGTTAGACTCGTGGTAAGACCAGGTTTTGATTGGGCCGACAAATTTAAAATTTTGCACGGAGGTCATAAATTGAATAAAATGTTTTTACGAGCTCAATGGTCCTTTTGTTAGTTTTTCATGGTGCAAACCTTTTAATTTTATTTTTTCAAAATAAAACAAAATCTGAGAATTTAAAAAGCCATTGCAAATTCTGAGGGGGAAAAAAGGTCAATTTTTTGAGCAAGAAAGTTGTTTTTTTCTTCAAAATTCCTTATTTTGCTGCCTGATTTTCCTGCTATGATTGCGGGGGTGTTCCACTAAGGTAGTTTTTTGAAAAAATTGGTTTTTCACAATTTTTTATGTGATGTATTGTAAGAGAATAATCTGTCTCGATTTTCAAAAAAATAATTTTTTATTAGTGGAACACCCCCTACATCGATGGACTTTAAATAAAAAATAAAAAAGGAAAAAGAGAAAAGTGGAGAAAATCTAAAGATGTACGGGACCACAAAATTGATCCTTTCGTTGGCCCCCATTGAAACTGAAAATTCTGTGCCACATCCTGTTAACCTTCCTCTTTGGTCCTTTGGGTCCTCCGCTAACAGTGAGATCATGTGACCCTTTCCGTATATTATGGCAGATTTTCTGTGCAAACTGCTATCTCTCCCTCTCTCACACACACATATGCACATGGGTTTCTCGCTCTCGACGAGCCGAACGAGCCGAGCATGTAGTTCTTCAAAAAGCTTAACGAGTTCAAAAAATATGCAAGACTTTAGGTTGTTAATCAGGTGAGACGTTGTCAAATGAGCTGATGATGAGCAGTTGTCAAATGAGCTGATTATGAGCAGACATCGAGTTAGCTTGAATTTTTTTCATGTATTATAAGTTGACTATATAATGAGTTCTAAAAATGTTCAAGTTATGTAGCAAATCGATCTCTAATGACCTTTTAACTGGTAAACATACACCCGAGTAGCTTGGTTCGTTTATTAGCTGAACCCACTTGCAAACAAACACGAACCCGAGTAGCTTAGCTTGGTTCGTTTACTAGCCGGACCCACTTGCAAACAAACACTGACATTGAATAATGGGTTTTTGAAATGGGAGCGGTAGGGCTGAATCAACTACCTTAATGAATGGGCCAAATGCATTTAAAATCACCTTTTGACTCTACCTTCCAATAGTGGGAACATAGGAAACTTCCTTGAACTTTCCGGTGGTCCCTACAGATAACTAAAACCAAGGAAATTGACATGAAAACTAATGAGGTCCCCCTTTGCTATCTTTTTAATTTAAAAAAAATTTGGCAAGGAACTGTCATGGTTGCTGTCCCCTGTCCCTAGTCTTTGCTAGCCTCTTCTAGAGTTGGGGTCTTTGTATTGATATTTGTTTGCCTTGCTTATTTGGTAACCTTCTCGTCTTTTGATATTCTTGGAATTGTAAGTTGTTATGAGTTGTCTTGCCTTTCAATCCACCTGTGATTGTGGTTATATTCTTTGACGTGCACTACCCGAAATAGTGTACCCATAGTCAATGGCCGAGCCAAGATTTTGGCCCGGGGGGCCGACTTAATTAAGACATATATATCGTATACGTTTTGTTTTTCAACATAACACATTTGTACATTGAATTATTCTAGCCTAATGCATTAAAAGTGTACGAATCATTTTGTTTTATTTCTTTAGGCTACTACAACACTCACATGTTTTTTTTTTTTTTTTCACTTTTGAAAGAAATTAAGAAATGAAATGTAGAATAACTTTAACATTTTTAGTAAATCAAACCAAAATTATTAAGATTATAGGATATGGACACTTGGAGGCATCCTTTCTCCAATTTTTTTTGACAGACACGTTAAGAGGCAAGTCAAATATGTGATATGTTAGTATGAAGGTTTCTTAAGGATTCATATAGAAAAGTCAAACTTACTATTTCTGACATATTAACATAAGAAAAACACAAATATTTTACCATTATAGTCCTACAAATAAAGGGTTTTTTTTCAAGTAACAGGGAAAATTTCAACTCTTGACCGACTTTTAAACATTGTGTTTTATCCTCTACGTGTTTCCATAGAGTGTCACCACCGTGTCCTTGGAGTATCCACTACATTTCTGACTAGATAGAATCAAATAAAATTCGATCACGTACTTGGCTTTATCAGACATGACCAGAGCGTTGTTTCATGTCTATGTCAAACACGTGGCCGGTGGACTGGTTCGTGCTTCTTACGTTCTTGTGTGATTATTCTGTTTTTTTGTTCTCTTTTGCGGATTATGTAACAGCAGAAGTGATTTTAAATTGCAACTTTGTGACCCCAAAAGAGAAGATTTTAAAATGAGGGGTCGATAACCAGACCAGTTAAAATAGTACTCAATGCCTTGACTTGAATATTGATGGGCCCTTGTATTCTGATTATAATATCCCATAATGCTGTTGACTTGCAAACTGATGTGGCCATGCAGTCCAGTTTTACAACCTATAGGAAATTGCAATAGAAAGACCCAACAATCCTTACGGAACCGGGGGTCGTATAGTGAGTTCCCTCGGCCATCTGATCGGCAACCAACAGTCCGGATAAATTGGGGTTAAATTAAATGTAAAAATATTTTTTTTAAATGTAAGATGATTCAGACTGTTGGTAGCCAATTGGATGGCCGAGGGAGCTACCACAGGTCCCCCCTGGGTCCCAATGCTTACAAGTTCCTGTGAGTTGCGAAGGCATGGCTTGCAATAATATTAGTATATTACTTCGATGTTAGAAATGAGGTCCACTAAAATAATATGATAGAAAAAAACTCAACCACCAAAACGTGTGACTAAGAATAGTTTAGGAGACGGTGGGATTGGTTACTACTTCCCCAGGATTAGACATGGTGTGCTGGTCTGGACACCTAGAGTTATCAAAAGGAAGAATTGTTTAGGGGACTTGCGTCTTTGTATAGAATCACTCTCTTAAAAAGCGACATAGGTTAAAGCTATTGACTGGCACAATGGTAATGGCTGTACAAATCATTTGTCACAATAATAATAACTAAGTAAAAAATGAATAAATTTTGCAACGGGGCATTTGACATGTTCAGTGGATGAGGTGTATTAAAAAGGAGTATGGATCTTTGTATTAGAAATTTAGTTTCTGAATTAGAAAAGGGAGTAAAAATAAAAAAGAAAATTGAATTGAATGATTTGGACACAATTGCTGATACAATAGTGCATGTATACCAAGTAATCATTTAATGGTTGAATCACTGCTTTGAGTTACAAACAAAAGGTGGGGATTTCCTAGTTCTAATATTTCTATGGTAAAATAAGTTGTTTCCTCTCGTACTTGTGTTAGGGCAGGATGTTTTAGTTATATACCATTCTAGCACAGGTTACATGTGCATAGGTTACAAGTGCTAAGAACAGGATTGTTCAGTTCAAACTAGAAATTTCAAGTCAATTTGATTGCATATATGAAGTGCAGTTTGTTGTTTTAATTTCATGCCACACAACCATCTGAGTTGGAATTATGGTGGAACTGCTTATGCATTTCTTACAGAGAAATGCAGTCATGCAGAGATCGGAAGGGAAGGAATTCAACACTCTTTATTCCAAATTTTTTATGATGAACGAAACTTTGGAATTTCTGCTGGGGCCATTTCAAATTGCGTAGGGCCTAAAGATATGAAGTTGGCCTACTTATTAATCTTTCATATTTTTCTCCTTATTCCAGGTCAATAGCTTGGATTTTTAGTGAGGCATAAGTTAGGGTATGGCAAAAGCTATGTAAACATAGTTGTACTTTTCCCCTCCCTTTCTTCTTCTTTTCCCTCCACAAATCCAGAAACAAACACAACCTTACCATTAGATGATCCACGTCGTGGGAACACGAGGACTTTCAAAATTTTCACTTCCCTTTGTTTTCCCTATTTTTTTCCACCCTTCTTTTTTCTATAGTAGCCAAGTTTGTTTCCTCCATTTGCTTATCGTACCCCTAATTCTTTTTCTATACCTGTGTCAGCAGGAACGATTACGAGTTCTTCTTTATGTACAAAAGGCAGCGTTCAAGTTTCTTGATGGTACGTATATCTTATTGAAGTTATTAGCTCCTCAGGACTTTTAAACTGTGCTTAGATTTTAGATACTTCTTCCATTTTCTTTCTGCCTTATTTGTCCTCTGCTACAGCTGCTGGTCCAGGCAATGTTGAGCTCTCGGAAGAAGCTAGAGCCAAAGGATTTAGAATCAGCCCAAATGAACTCGCATCATTTGATCGTAGCCGTGATGTCAAGGCGTTGGAATCCGTTGGAGGAGTTGAGGGAGTTGCAGCAAAAGTCAATGTCTCATTGGATGAAGGTGTTAAATCAAGTGAAATATCCACCAGGCAAAAGGTCTATGGCTTCAATAGATACACAGAGAAACCTTCCAGAAGCTTCTGGATGTTTGTATGGGATGCAATGCAAGACATAACCCTTATAATTCTTATGGTTTGTGCAGTAGTTTCCGTAGGAGTGGGGCTTGCCACAGAAGGGTTGCCGAGTGGAATGTATGATGGGGTGGGAATCATAATCAGTATATTTCTAGTAGTTCTTGTTACGGCAGTCAGTGACTATAGGCAATCCTTACAATTTAAGGAGTTAGATAAGGAGAAGAAAAAGATTATGATTAATGTCACTAGAGATGGGTATAGGCAGAAGGTCTCCATTTACGATTTGGTAGTAGGAGATGTGGTTCATCTATCCATAGGGGACCAGGTTCCGGCTGATGGTATATTTATATCCGGATACAGCTTGTTGATTGATGAATCAAGCTTATCTGGTGAGAGTGAGCCTGTAAATATTTACAAAGAGAAACCTTTTCTTCTTGGGGGAACCAAGGTGCAAGACGGGTCAGGGAAGATGTTGGTGACTACGGTTGGTATGAGAACAGAGTGGGGTAAGCTGATGGAGACTCTTAGTGAGGGAGGAGAAGATGAGACCCCTCTTCAGGTGAAGCTAAATGGTGTTGCCACCATAATTGGTAAAATTGGTTTGGGTTTTGCCATTGTCACATTTTTGGTGCTGACAATAAGGTACCTTGTGGACAAAGCAATTGACAATGACATCACACATTGGTCTTCTAGTGATGCTCTTGAGCTTTTGGATTACTTCTCCACTGCTGTAACCATCATTGTTGTTGCTGTTCCAGAAGGACTTCCGTTAGCGGTTACATTGAGTCTTGCATTTGCGATGAAGAAGTTAATGAGTGAAAGGGCACTTGTGAGGCATCTTGCAGCATGTGAGACTATGGGGTCCGCTACTTGCATTTGCACGGATAAGACTGGAACGTTAACGACAAACCACATGGTGGTGGGTAAGATATGGATATGTGAAAAAGTGAAAGAAGTTAAACAAAGCGAAGGTGGAGATACCTCTAATTCCATACCAGAGAAGGTGTTATCCATCCTCTTGCAATCTATATTTCAAAATACAAGCTCTGAGGTGGTAAAAGATAAAGAGGGGAAAAAATCCATTATGGGCACACCTACTGAATCGGCGATATTGGAGTACGGGTTGCTCTTAGGTGGTGATTTCGATGCTCAGCGCCGGGAGTTCAAGATACTAAAAATAGAGCCTTTCAACTCTGTGAAGAAAAAGATGTCTGTGCTTGTGGCTCTTCCAAATGGTGGCCTCAGAGCATTTTGCAAAGGTGCATCAGAGATTGTTTTAGCCTTGTGTGATAAAATTGTTGACATCAACGGAGAATCTGTTCCTATGTCGGAAGAACAGCCAAGGGAAATTACAAATGTCATTGAAAGTTTTGCCTGTGAAGCTTTGAGAACTCTGTGCTTGGCGTATAAGGATATCGATGATGGTTTTGATGGAGACAGTATCCCGGAAAGTGGATACACGTTAGTAGCAGTTGTTGGAATCAAAGATCCAGTTCGCCCAGGCGTCAGGAAGGCAGTTGAAATGTGTTTGGCAGCTGGAATTACCGTTCGGATGGTCACTGGTGATAATATCAATACGGCTAAAGCAATAGCTAGAGAATGTGGTATCCTCACTGAAGATGGTGTGGCCATAGAAGGACCGGAATTTCGTAGCAAATCTCCTGAGGAGTTGAAAAGTATAATACCAAGGATTCAGGTTTGAATTTAAATGCATTAATACAATTTTGCACACAGTGGTTAAGATGCACTTTGTAATGTTTTTCGCCATTTGTTTGTTTTTTCTAAGATGCACTTGCTTTTTGACATCTTTAAGGCCTTGAATTCTGATACAGGTAATGGCTCGGTCATTGCCTTTAGACAAGCACAAGTTGGTAACCAATTTGAGGAGTATGTTTAGCGAAGTGGTTGCAGTTACTGGTGATGGGACTAATGATGCTCCCGCTTTGCATGAGTCGGACATTGGATTTGCCATGGGCATAGCAGGAACTGAGGTCTGTCTTTCTGCTCATAAACATAGTTTATTTTTCTTGCTTTCCTTTTTCCGGAATCTATTTTTCCTTCTTTCTTGTGAAGGTACAATACGTTATCTGATAAATCTATTACTATGAGTCACAACATGTGCTTGCCTTTTGATAAGCAAAATTTGCTGTATTTACTGAAGTTGTTTGCAGTGTCAGAAAAGGAAATAAGACTAGAAGAAAGTAACCTTTTTACCATGTTTCTTTAGGTGTTCAATTAGCGGGCAGTATGTGGGATGCACATTTTTAACTTGGGTCCGTTTTTTGGGAGGACATAGTAAAAGAGTCTTTATTGCAGTAAAGACATCAACTTTTTCCTTAATGCCAAGAGGACAAATCACCTACATATTCCAAAAATGCCCCCACTAGCCAATGAAAGTGCCTAAACCCCCAAACCTAATGAAAGTGCCTAAACCTAAACACCATGGTACCCTATGAAAGTTAAGACCCTAGGATACCCTATGAAAGTACCTAAACATAAACCCTTAGGCACCCTAAAGAGCCTAAAATCCTAGGGTACCTACGAAAGTGCCTAAACCACTAAAACCCTATAATTGGAAAGTGCACCCTAAACCTAAACCCTAGGGTACCCTATGAAAGTGCCTAAACCTAAATCCTAAGGTACCTTATGAAAGTGTTTAGAATCCTAGGGTACCATGTGAAAGTGCCTAAATCACTAAAACCCTATAAATTGGAAGGTGTACCCTAGAAATTTGACCAAACAATTTTACTAAAGTGACGGACAAAGAGAAAAAGAAAAAAAAAAAGGACCACCATTCCAATGTTACCGCTACTGTTGACAGCTTTGGGTGCTACTTTCTTTTTTCCATTGCTACTGGAGTACTACTTTCTTGGGCGCCATAAACACACACACAGAAAGAAAAGTTGACGCTAGAGAGAGAGAGAGAGAGAGAGAGCCGGAGAGAGCATAGCAACGCGCTGCACGACATTTCTCCACCATATGCGCACATTTATTAGTTCATTAAGGGTATTTTTGTCTAGTATTGTCCTTAAGCCCTAAAAAACTTTCAATCCATGTATTAGATGCCTTAGAATAAGTTAAGCTGGGCCAAAACCCATTGAAGACCCCAAACTTGGTCTTTAGACCAATTGTCTTTTTTAACTTTCCCACTGGACTTACCTTTCCTCCAGAAATATCCTGGTAAAGATGTACAATTTCACCAGGAATCTAAGGAATGCGCGACTTTCAGCAAATTGTTTCTGGTCCCAGTGTTGTCCCTCTCTTTCCCCTCTGCTTCTCTGTTTCGGCATCTTTCCCCTCTCTCTGACATTCTTTTTAAATCTGTGCTCTAAGTTGTCATATTCTTCAAATCCTTTCTCTATATTCCTGGCTTATTCAACAAACTGATCAAATTGGTTGGTTTTCACTATTCTGTTAACTTGGCTTATTCAAGTCCGTTTCCTTGATCCCCGCATCTACGTAAATTTCACTCCCCACTTTCCTGCATATTGTGTCAACCATGGTATAGGTGCCTCTAGTTCAATTTGTAAACTTGCAGCGAAATTTTAAACATGACAGCAAAAGAAGGGCGGGGTACAGGCATGGTACAATGCTGTCGTTATTTCTGAAGCAGTCAGCCTTCACACTTTTTCTCATCGCGATACTAGAAGAACAAACATGAAAACAAATTTTGTTTCCTCTGATATGCTTTTCCTGGGAGAAACTTTCCATCCTTTACATGATGAAATCTGAACAGAGCACAGGTACATAATCTCAAGCGACAGATCAAATGCAAAGCTTGGTTATTTCCACTGATGGATAAATGAATCATAAGCATGGTATGATATAAGATTTCAGGATATTTTGATGGGTAAAATCAATCAGTTTGGTAAAACGAGGGATGCCCAAATTGCCAAAATTAACTTCCCCTTGCCGAGAGTGGAATACCGTAATTTGAAACATTCTCATCGGGAATAGTCTAAAGAGAAGAAGAAGTCAGTCAACTTTAGAGGCCACTGTGAAATCAACTTTGCTTTCAATACTACCGCTCTCCTTTCCCATGTAACATTTGGAGGTGTAATTGGTGCTAGTACCCCCATCATAGCACAAACACACATACCAGTCGTTGCTTCTTTTCTGATTCAGCCATTTAGTTTTTGTTTTTTTTTGGGGTAAGTACCATTTAGTCTTTTATCTGTCACAATATAGCATTTATCTACGGAGTCAAATCATACAAGACATGGAAAAAAATTACTAGCTGAAGCCAATAGCACATCAATGGAGTATGTCTTTAAGGACAACCGTTTATATTTGTTGTTGCTTTTACCCTACTCATGCTCAAATTCATTCCATGAACATGATTCATCAATTTTATCCGTTAATAATCTAATCATCTAATATTCCTTAGTATATAGGCTTCCTTTAACTTAAACTATCTGTAACAATATCTACAGGTAGCGAAAGAAAATGCTGATGTGATCATATTGGACGACAATTTTACGACTATAGTAAACGTAGCCAAATGGGGCCGTGCAGTGTACATCAATATTCAGAAGTTTGTGCAATTTCAGTTGACTGTCAATGTTGTCGCTCTTATGATCAATTTCGTTTCTGCATGCATCACAGGTTTAACTTTCTTGTAAAACCCAAATGACTTTTTTTAATAAGTCTTGTCATACCCAAATAGGAAAAATGGGAATAACTACATCGATAGTTTTAAAAATGTTGCTCGTCAACTCCAGGATCCGCTCCTCTCACGGCTGTGCAGTTGCTTTGGGTAAACCTAATCATGGACACTCTTGGTGCATTGGCACTGGCCACAGAACCACCAAATGATGGACTGATGAATCGGCCTCCGGTAGGGAGAGGTGTTGGTTTTGTTACCAAAACCATGTGGAGAAATATAATTGGTCAGAGTATTTATCAGCTGGCTGTTCTTGGAGTTCTCACTTTTGATGGGAAGAATATTTTGAGAATTGAAGGGTCGGATGCTACTGAAGTTCTCGATACTGTCATATTCAACGCCTTTGTGTTTTGCCAGGTACTCTCTTTACCACAATACTGCACTTGGCTTACTGTTTTTAGAGCACTTATTTGAATTTCTTTTACTCAGACAAAAACTACTTAAAATTCTCTCTCCTTTGTTTTCGTTTTCGATTTCCTTTCATGTTTTATGAAATAATGGAGCCTTAGGTCAAAACAGTTATGTATCGATGGCTTGGTGACTTAGACAAGGAAAAGAAATTTTTGAATTTAGTTACTACATTCTAACTCTTTTCTTTTGTGGAGAGACAAGAAAAAGGAAATCAAACTAAATTAAGTAGAAGCTATTTTTTTTTCCCTTGAGTCAAGAAATGAGGAGCATTAGTTTTATCGTTATCAAAATATCCAGTTTTAATTTATTTACTTGTCAAACTGAATTTTGGTGAGTAATTCTCTATTTCCTGTCACATGGACAAGGCTCTGTTTGGATGAAGGATTTATAGAGGAGAACAATGATGAGGGAAACTAAAGGACAAAATTTGGCTTCATCACTTGATATCTTCTCATCTTTTCGTTACATTTTCTTATTACTCCGTAAATCTGGGATCCAAAACGCAGTCTCTTTTTTTTTTTTTTTGAAAGGACAAAATGCCGCCTCAAGAATGCTTATTCTCAATAAATGATCCCAGATTCCCAACCCATGAAGCAGCTGCCTTCTAATGAAGAAAGTAAAAGCGATGAAACATTTCAGCATTCTTTTTGTTTATGAGCATACCTACCAGCAGCCACTGATTAGACCGGTTATTATCCTTGTGGTTTTATTGTTCAGGTGTTCAATGAGATAAACAGCCGTGACATTGAGAAAATCAACGTATTCCGCGGGATGTTCAGCAGCTGGATGTTCGTAGCAGTCATGGTTTCTACCGTGGCATTCCAAGCTATTATAGTCGAGTTTCTGGGCAACTTTGCAAGCACTGTGCCGTTGAGCTGGCAATTTTGGTTACTAAGCATTGGAATAGGAGCGGTGAGCATGCCCATAGCAGTTGTGCTGAAGTGCATCCCTGTGGAAAAAAGCACTCCTAAGCACCACGATGGGTACGAGTCCTTACCCAGCGGACCCGAAATGGTTTGAACAAAACCAGTTCTATGGCCTAGTTGGTGAATGGTAAGCCTGTTTGGTGATCATGAGAACATTTTAAGAACCAAATCAAAATAAGCCTGTGTCTGAATCAGATGAATTCGGCTGCAAAATACGACCTTCTAACCGCATATCATGACCGGTTTCTAACCTATAGACAATGAGATTGTTCAGTGTTTTTGGATAACTTTCTGAGTGATGTTTTAGGGATTTTGCATTCAAGTTCAGTGCTTGAATGTTTCAGAGAAGTTCTTCTTTTTTGGTACACTTTCAAAGAAGTTAATCATACCAGTTATTGGAATGTCTCAAAGAAACTGAAAAATGCTCTCCTCTTTCAAAATTTCCTTCTTTTTCTAGCAGAGTATTTATGCCTTATGGTTTTTGTGTTGTTTTCCTAATTGAAATGAGTTTTCTTGAAGATGTTTTATTTGTTTCCATAAGGGTTCAGTTGTCTCTTCAATTCGTATTACTAAAATCTACCTCCGTTCCATTCCATAAGGGGATCCAGGGTAAGTGCTAGCGGTAGGTGTTCTCCATGAGGATAGAGTGTCATTGTTCGGATTAAAAAAGCACTTTGGTATATAATGTTTCAAAAAAAAAAATTGTACCAATTTAAAGACCCCAACTAGAGTGCTTTTTTACATGGGGTAATTGGGGGCAAAAAGTAACAAAAAAATTATTAGCAGAAGTATTTTAAACATTTTTTTACTGCAAAGTAATGGATGAAACGGGGGGTGTAATGAGATAGCTGGATTTGGAGTACTTTTAGTGACCTCAATTGTGGACCCTTTATAATGTGTAGTTGGGGTACGCATGTTACTTGTTTGTAGTATTTCAAGCATATGCTTCAATTTTAAATACTATAAAAACAATTGTATTTTTTGAAACAATTGTATTCGAGTAGAATTTTTAGAGACCAAACCACCCTTTTAATTCCTTCGCTCTCTAAATTTTTGACAGAGGAAACGTAAACTTCAATATCTAATTCTAACATTAGAAAAAAGATACTCCATAAACGATAATGCCAAAACACTTTCTATTAATGCCAAAAACTTTAGTGTATGAGAGCATTTTATCTCACGCATTGTACACATTTTTTGTGCGTAAAAGTTTTGGTATTAACATTTCCTTTAGAAAAATCCAAACTATTTCGATTCCATACACAGATAAACGTAGGGATGGTAATAGGTCGGTTCGGTTAGGATATTGCCATATCCGAACCCATTACCCAAAACTAGATGGGTACCCAGAATCGAACCGAAACTTGAACGGATAGGGAAAATTGAAACCATAACTAAACCAATCGGGGATCGGTTTGGTTTGGGTATTCCCCATTAAATTAGAAAACAAAATAAAAATGAAATAATTATAAATGAAATTTAAATATGAAAACTAGTTAAACTAAAAATGCCACAAATCCATCATTAAAAAGGTTTGGAGATATGCATCTAGATATTTTAAATGCAAAGCTAATGTATATCTAAGTAAAAATTTAATGCATTGAAACTATACATAGACTAAACTTCTACATATGAAGGGTAATTTTGTAATTACACATGTCCGGTTCGGTTCGATTCGGGAAACGGTTCGTTTATCAGCTCAAACCAGAATCGAACCGAACCCGTTCGGTTATCTCACATCCCATACCATACCCGCACCCACAAGGAATATTTCAGTTATGGTTTGGTTATCCATCGGTTAGGTCGAGATTGTTATCCCCAGATAAATGTATCAACTCCCTTTACTCAACCACATTCTTTCACGTTACATTTTTTTTCCCACAACTATATTTCAAATCTTATTTTTAGAGGTGTTCCACTAAGGGAGTTTTTAAAATAGAATGATTTTTTATAATTTTTTTGTAATATATTGTGAGAAAATGACATATCTTAATTTTTTTTATAATTATTTTTTATTAGTGAAACAACCCCTTAGTGCTTTAAATAACACACTGTACAACTTTCAAAGCACATTAATTATATGATAAATTTTTAAATAAAATGTGAGAAAGTGACGTGTAAAAGTCTTTGAAGAAACCAACGTAGCCAAAAAGTATGAAATGAGCAATTAATGTGGTCCCAAACTGTATTTATTTCAGTTCAAAAAAACAAAAACTGTATTTTTTTAAAATATAATTTGTAAAAGATAATTGTACGACCGAGGTGGACTGGAAATGTAATCCATTAAAAGAAAATTGGAGGACATAAGAGGGATCGAATGCATGGATTTTGCTGACCTTCATACTTACATCATGTTCCACTAAATTCTTAACATTAGAACAGCTTGTTTTTTTTCACATGAAGTTATCAAATTACTCTCTATCCTCTTGAGTAACTTTTTTCGCATAAAGAGTAATTTGATACTTTTATGTGATTTTTTTTTTTAAAAATAAAAGAGAGAATGCAAATGGTTAAAACAGGAATGTGAAAATTATTTTAAAATTCCTATAACACATACCATATATTTAGCGTAAAAGTTAATTTAATTAATCCTTTAAAACCCTCGAATTAAAACTCTGATAGTAGGTAATTAGAACATTTCCAACTCATCCTCCATAACTCCATTTAAGAGCATCAATTCACTTCAATCAATCCTTTGCATTCTAGAGACAATAATGCACATCATACACACAATTACCTTTTTGTTAATTCCTAACATTATTATTGTTTTGAAGCAATCAAGTGGAGAATTTAGAGAAGTGCTTGGGTACCATGTAGAGTAATTAGAGGGAATTTCGGCCGTCAAAAGGGTTTTTACGATTCGGGCAATCCAAATTTTAAAGAGAAAAAGCAGAGAGATGCACACTCGGACACGGGACACCGCATAGTGGTACCCTATCTGTGGATAAGGGTCCCTGTTGTGCACAATATCATGTAGTGTGGAAACTTGGCCGTCTATTGCAAAAATGAACGGATTGAATTTAACCCAAGTAATGAACGATTCAATTTTACAAAAGGCTTGGATTTAATTCGGATCGTTCATTTTCACAATGTGCGGCCGGATGTCCTTGAACCAAATTCCACTCCCCTGGGGTTGGAGATCTCTTCCGTACGAAATGAATGATTAGCCAAATGAATCTCTATGGGCCCACAAAACTTGTGCGTGTTTCTCTCTCTAAAACTCGTCGCTATCAGTCTCGGTACCTCTCTCTCCCCAGCTAAGCTCAAAGAGCGCGCACTCTCTCTCTCTCTCTTCGAGGAGACTTCGAAACCCTAGGGAGGAAGTCATACTTCTCCTTCTCGTGCCTTTTTGCAGAAGAATTTCGGGTACATTTCGTAGCACATTGCAGATTTTCTGTTTGGTTCTCGAGTACGCTACTCGTTTATCGATTTGCTGACAATTTGTAGCATTCGGGTCACATTGAGTCAATTAAAATCTTTGTTTTTATAGATACTTTTGCTTGCTTCCTTTACGAACTTAGCGCCTCGAATCAACAAAACATTGAAGGATTCTTGTGGGCGTTTGTTTTTGAGTGTATATGTGGGTGATGTATACGAGCAATTCTATAGGTCACTGGGTTTTTATCGTCAGTTTATAAATTCGCTTAGTTGGATGGATTTTTTATGGTTCCATGTTCACAAAAAAAAAAAAAACGTGAGTACAAAATCATGGGCAATTCTGTATGTGTTGTGAAATGAAATGTTACTTAAAATCAGTGATTTGTACAACCCCTCTGTGTACATCAATGACTGTGTTAAAGGAGGTACTTTTATGTTGTGGGTAGATTGTGTTCAAGTTGTGTGACACAATTATTGTGAATCGGATTCGCGGTTGTGCTTCTTGCCTTTGTATGCTTCTTTCTCAATTTCGATTTTGTTTGTTGATTTTTTTTTGCATGTCTTTCTTCATCTTCAACGTTCAAATTTGTTTATTACAGATAGTTATTTACTTTTTGAAGTGAATGAAAGATTAGTGAAATGGCTACATCTTATGGAGTCTAATACCAACTGTATTGATGTGTAACTGTTTCTTCAACGGCCCCCTCATGATAATGAATTCTAGATTCAAATGCTGTGTACTGTGCAAAGGTGCAATGACGCCCCTATGACCTAACCTTGGTATTCTTATTTTTCTTTCTTTTTGGACGCAGTTGGCTTATACAAAACAGTTTCAAAAATCTAACGTAGTAATTATTTTGCCTACCTATCTTCAAAAGAGTGGGACTTGAATGGATTTCCATGCGGATGTTCGGTAGAAACACAGTAATTTACTTCTATTTTGTCTACATGTTTGCATGCTGGGACTTCATAGTTGATACTTGAATCTGTTTCAGTTATTTCAGTTATCTGCTTCATATGTTATAAACCTTGGGGAAGAATGTACAATAATATGAATTCGTGATAAATTGATATTTTTGAAGAAATTCTTGTATCAACTATCAATATGCAATGTTCAGAATTATTGCTAAATTCTGTGCTCTCATCTTTCAGAATAGATAAATTTAAATGTGGATAAATTCCGTAGTTCTTTTTCTTTTTGCCCGGGTTACATGACTCGGCTATGATACCATCATTTTACACTGCTTAGTATCTTTTCCGTATAATCTTTTTCTTCATTCGTAGATTGTCATGATGCTGTCATTATTTGCATTTCAGGGTACAGGTTCATGAGTAATGGATTGGGCTGTTTGGGATCACACACTTGATCGAGGTTTCCGACTCTTATCCTCTAATTGTATACTATGTCTTTGTTTAGTTAGCAATGCTTTGAATTTAGTATTTCTACCAAAATGGAAGATTCATATATCTTAGCACTTCAAAGCCATGTATTAACAATAGTTATAGTCATGGAATCCTCTTAAATGTGAAGTAATTGTTTTCAGCTGCACTAGGTAGCAATTCTATGGCACGTGAATGGCAGTGTGACTTTTACTTTGGTTATGGGATTGGAATTTTGATGTCCATTAGCTTTTAAATTTGCATTTGTGAATGATTATATCGATCCTTAACCAGTCATTTTCCTGTTGTAGATGTGATTGAAGAAACTGCTTTGAATGAGAAATCATGTGTGCAAGTGCTAGAGGTTTTGATATCCAATGCAAATGCTGAAATTCTTGAACTTGAGGAAGATTTAATCATCCTTAAAAGCCAACTAGCGTGGGTGGACGAATCATGGTCTGAAACATGCTCTGCTGCCTTGAATGAAAAGATTGACTGTCTAGATATTTCACTTCGGAGCCTGGAGAATGCAGATGTACATGATGAGCCTGATTTCGCTGGTTGTTTACTATCCCACAAAGAACCTGCGGAGAAAATGCATCGATTACTACAGCCTTTGGTTGAGAATTACTTTAACCAGGAACATGAGCAGGTTTGATTCCCAAAGCTTTCTTATTGCTTTCTGTTGTAGTCAGATCTTTTTCTTATTGTGTGTCTCTATCGGTGCTACAGAGGTATGATCACATTTACCTTTTTATAGCTAGGTTATATTTACGTTTTCTCTGATAAAAACAACCTTGAATAACTGATATGGTGCACTCTTCTTTCTTCAAGAACAATGAACAGACTGTGAACAGTGTTGTTTCGAAGGAAGATCTTTCTTTGGAAACTGAAAAGAAGGATGTAGCTGAGAAGGACAAGGTATGTAAGAAGCTCTTTCTTCTCCTTTACAACTCACGGCATAGAAACCTTTTGTTGGAAGATATAGATTAGGTGAATGAAAGACATGATTTGCACTAACTGTAAGGTCATGTGGTCCATTTCCAAATTATATAGTCTCAGATGTGCTTGCTTGAGCTTCTACATGTCTTGATATCTTTCCTGTTACAATGAATAGCATGCACACACTATCATCGAGGATTTGAGCTTAGATCCTTCAGGACAAGAAACTGATGAATCAAGTGAGAAGAACGAATCGGTCAAGTTTGATTTGAAAAATGATGGAAAAGATGGACTCGGTAAGCACAATTCCGCTTCAAAGGAAAGAAATCTTGTCGCCAAGTCAACATTAAAAACTGCAGGGAAAGGAAGAATTTTACCAAGAATGTTTGAGGTACTTTTTTCTGCTTGTAATATTGATAACAAGTCTGCACTCTGTACTTAAGGCGTAAACTCTCAGACATCTCATTATAAAGCATTCGAATAAATAATGCACTAACTCAACGCAGATATCTTATTCTTCAAAGTATGGTTTACATCTTCCCTTCTTCTGGGATTAATCTGTTTACGGTTCTTCATTGACATTGCGAACAGCCTTCTAGTGCTTCCCGTTCAGATGCTTCAGAACAAGCAAACGGTTCCCTAGGGAAGAAGAGTAGGATTGACTCAAAAGTAAACGGGCGTAAAGAATTTGAAGGACTCAGTTCTACAGGTCAAATCATTGCCTTGAAATCCTCTGTTCAGCGAGAAGGAAGGGAATCAAATATCTCACAGGTAATTGATTACAAACACCTCTGTTTTTTTTTTTTTGTTTAAATCATGTTTTTTAGTCCAAATAAAGCTGAGTCGTTCCCATTGATTCAGAGGTATTAATCATTTTAATCTTTAGGGAAGTTTTTCTAATTTAATTGTTCATGTGCAACTCCCATAAATTTCATGTTGAACTCCAGTTTACAAGAATATTGGATCATGAAGCTTGTTATGTTTTTGTTCTATTTTAGATTATGGGAGCTTTCTAATTTTCTTCCTTAATTTTTTTGACTTAGTAAAACAACTGAGTTTCTTCCTGTAATAGTGTTTCGTAAAGAAAGTACCTCAAACCTTAATGGAAGAAGGGGCCCAAACATCAAGATATACGGTAGAAGATTAGGAGGAATAAAGTATGTTTTTTAGATGGTTTATATGCTTGTTTATGCCAGCCTGCAGATCATCCTGTGGAGTTCAGGGCATGCGCTTTACATGAAGTAAAAGAAGAGTCTGATGTGAACCCAAAACTAACAGAAGGTCTATTTTCTGCTCCAACCAACAATATCGAGCCTCCACTCTCATCATTCATAGTGGGCAAGAAGAGAGCAAAATCTCCATGGAAACGAAAGAGTCCAGATGTTGCACTTGCTAATACTGAAGAGAAAGCAGTGGACTCACTTCTGCTGTTGCTAAATAACAAAAAAGAACTAAAGGGGAAATCTAAATTAGCTGCTATTGTCAATGAGTCCAATCCAAACTTGCCTCCGAAGCCACAAAAACAGAGGGCAAAAAGGGGGCATCAACAGAAGCAGCAAGGTAAATTGGTTGTGGATGTTGACAAAGAAAAGAAAAGAAAGCATCAAAGTTCACCAGGCCTAGAAGAGGCTCAAAAGTTGAAGAGCCTTCAAATTAGTCTAGCCAAATCATGTGCTAATACAACTGCAAGTACAAATGCGGAAGACCTTTCCGATATGAAACGCTTGTTCACCAGTGATTCTATGAAGAGTGAGACCCCGAAACTGCTTCCGTCTCCTGCACTTCCATTTCCAAAAGCTGGAGTCTTCGATTTGGAGAGTTTAACGTTAGTGGATCTCAGAGCAATTGCAAAACAACAAAAGTTGAGGGGATACCGTTCGCTCAGGAAATCTAAGCTTACAGAACAACTGAGTTTGAAGCTAATGGTTCAAGGTGGTTGTACATAATAGCAATCCATCCTGTCGTCTGGTTTATATTCAACTAATTTCGTGCTGCCGGTATTTTTGGATATGCTAAGCAGGAATGAGGGAAAAAGGAGCTGTCTTTACCATTAACAGCGAAAGTTTAGCTCTGGGTTTCAAACATCTTTCAGTGTTGGACAGTCACTTGTGAATGGAATTGCCAGGTCTTTGTACAGAAAAGGAGATAGTGAGAATAGGGTGACTTACAAACTTACGGTGAAGTTTTCAAGTTACAGCAGCAGTACCATATGTAATACAGAAAAATTGTTTGCCGAAATGTTTAAGAAAGTTATTTTTGAAAAGGTTCCCTCCTTATCAGTGTACTGATCTAATATCATCTTCATTGGTAGTTGCTAAGATGACATTGCCAGTGCTATAAATTTGGCATACTACAGTACCTAAAGGTCAAAAACTAGCGTATAATAGGCATATTTGGGCACACACAAATCAATGGCAGAGAGCTGTTTTTTTTGGGGGGAACAGCCGAGAGAACTGGTTAATTGGTGATTAGAAGTTCAACAAAACCAACCTAACCGAACCAGGATCCGGGGGCCTGTAGTGAGCAATCACAGCCGCTCGTTCTGTAATTAACGGTCCTGATTATTCTACATGTAAGTACTTATCTTTACTGAAGATAATCCGGACCGTTGATTGCCGAACGGACAACCATGATTGGTCACTACACAGTCCCCCCAGTTCTGACCGAACTTGGCACAAAAAATTGGCAAGATGGTAACACAAAAACTTGGCAAGATGGTAACTAGCTGACGGAGCTTGATTTTGGTGACCACATGCCAAAGTTTGACAATGAAGATCCACCTGCTTCATCGGGCCTAAAATTCATATTACCAAAGAACTGAGTTTCAATATATTCTGACAACAAAGTATCCATTGGAAAGACTTTATATCATTGTTTAAATTCAAAATACAGCTCTTGATTCTTCTGGAAAGTGCATCTACAAAGGTATGGAATGATTTATTACCCTTTATTTTGCGACAACAAAACTCAAGGCTGCCCGAGAAGGGAAGGCCTATAAAAAGCATGGGTTTGTGCAATCTCGATGCGGTCCCGGGGATCATTCAAGGTTTCATCCCTCAGTGCTTGAAGAATTGCTTGTGGTTTCTGTTCCCTGAAAATCAGCAATTTCATGCCATGCATAAGATACATACATAGTCAAGAACTTGACTTGTTTTTCAGCACAAAATTATTAAAGATTTCTGATTTCAAACTTGGTTTGCATGATTTGTACAGAATTCAAGATTGTTTTCTGTCCATGCAAAATTGCCCTTAGCTTTCTCCTTCGGCCATTCATACTCGGAACCAAAGTTGCCCTAACTTGGTAACAAGGCCGAACCAGTTGTCAACCGTATTTTGTTTTGCCTCCATTTTAACAGAATAGACATAGCACAACCTTTGGCAAAATTATTCTCATATAGACCAAGCTTCAACTTCTGTGTAGATTATTCTCTTTTTGTTGCTAGCGAGTATATTTTCTCAAAATTATCACTGCTACGTTTTTACTCAGTAGCGCACTGACAACACAATTATTCAAAATCTATCACCATAAGTTGAACCATCTGGGAAAACTTAATGTAACATCATATGCATATATTTTCAGAGATACAAATTCTTACCTCTTTATCAATATTTTATAAAGAGTCTTCAGGATGGGACATAGCTCAACAGGAGCAACAGCCTTGTTTTCCTCAGGATGCGGTACACTTAAACTTGGTTGACTCAGAAGTTCATAAAAGGCTCCAACTGCAGACACTCCCTGGAAGAAGAAGACACAGTCAAGAACAGCTTTCGGTCAGGCTTACAGAAGTACAGAACCTTAATGTATAGACAATCTAGAGAACTCAATATGTATCTGCGATATGCAATAACTTCAACACTACAGCATTCTTGTGTCATAAGCATAATAAGAAGTGCATTATCCAATTTTTCCTAATTTCTAATTTCTTTTTTGGGTAAATTATCGCAACCAGAAAAACCATACAATAAGCAGGATGAAACACCACACAGTCGAGAGACCCCAAATTTGTCTACTTCTTCTTCTTCTTCTTCTCTATTAAGCCACTGTCAGTGGAGACCAAGTGGTTGCCTGGTGGATGACGCATGCTCTGGTACTATTAATGATGCAGGACTCAATACGATAGGAAAAAGGGGAGGAAAATAAAGAAATAAATAAAACTCGATGAAAGTTATCTTTCTGAAACTTACCTGACCAAGAGCAGAAATGCATAGGGTTGCAATTTGCATTGCATAAGTCCATAATGGATACATACACGATATGTTAGTATGATTATGATGTGGAATACATACATATAATGTTTGAAAGAAGGGAAAATGGGAAATTACCCAAAACTACGAGAAGTGCATGGTATAAACTAGTCAGTTCAAATGCTAACTCATCAAAATCTTGTAAGGAAACAAGCACCACCTCCTAGATAACATAGAGAAGGATAACTTCCAAAAGCCACTACAGGCATGTTGGACCCATCCTGTTTCTCCTGGAATTCAAGACAAACTCTTCCAATTTTCAAAAAAAGCTAAATCATTGGGGTGCCGGGGACACTATAGTTTGGGTGCATTTTTTCTTGAGTCTTCTGGATTACTTAGCTGTAAGCCAACATAAGTTTTCGCAAATCTTAACAAAATTGCTTCCTCAAGCTTCTAAGATAAGAAATGATACTTTTTAATTCTCCTATAGCATACAATACCATCTTGGACAAGAAAAATATTTTGACGTTTTAAGTTTTTAACTAGCCAAGTACTGCAACTAGGATTAGTACCTGGATCATCCCCTTCCCACTAATGCTATCACCCATATCAAGGCTCAGTTCCCCCTTGGCGATCATTTGACCGTACCATGCATTACGACCTTTCAAAAGGGTTACATAAGTATCAGCCAGTAGAGGTCCAGCAAGCTTCTCAGGTTCTTCAGCCAACAAATGGGTGATAAATATCATCTCTGATGTACAATGTGCAAAATATACTGATTTGCTGGTGGCACTTTCGTTTGTTAGAGCTGCTACCATTCCTGTGAAACCAAATCAAAATCAAGGACCAGGAACCTAGGTCACAAACTCGACGTAGTAATAAATCAAATTGGTCTAGTGAACATTTTGCTTTTGTGTTGTCAACAACTGGTATTGCAAAGAAGATATTTTCTTTTCTAGCCTATCTCTGTCACAAAATATATAGATTAATGTCATGTTTCTGGCGCCATGTCTAGCTAACCAGCCCCCGTGTATTTAGTGAATTTGGACCAATTAGAAGCTTTAGAGTTGGTAGAAATTAGATACAACTAGATTTCTGAAATAGGTGTGCGAGTGAGTTAACAATTTAATGGTCAACATTGTGCCCACTATTGTAATGAAGCATAAAGAACTCTTTCGTAAGTAATAGGAGCTGCCTACCATTTTAGCACTCATTAATTCATTTTGAACAATTTCCTTCCTTCACCTTATTCCAATTCGGGTTCCACAGAATATGCTGGAAACTTTGACTGCAATTTTCCCTTGATGTGGTGTACTTGCAAATTGCTCACACAATATCAATGAACTAATTACACTTACCAGCGCCAATTGCATAGACATTCTTCAATCCTCCCATAACTTCATGAGTGACAAGATCACTATTGTCCCACACAATGAAATGGGGTTGCCTCAAGAACTTCGCAAGTGGTTTCCTCCACTTCTCAGCACCACAAATTCGAGCATTAGCATACTCCTTGTTATAAATCTCTGAGGCAATATTTGGCCCACCAAGATAAAGAATGTTGTCGATTGGTACTCTAGCTGCCATATATCCAGATTATGGTTTAGAAAAGGATAGAAAATGTACTTCCACCTCAAAGCTGAAAAAGTCAGTAATTAATCTTCTAACGCAACTGCAGAGTATTCACAAGTTGCAGTTAGGTGCGGTATACGGAGATGAAGGTCGTGGTTTGCACCTTTTGTATGATACATGCTACATTAGGCAAGTTAGATACATAATCCACACATTATTCCACTAAATATCGCTAGCTCTGACACTTACATGCAAAAACCTACTTTCTAATTTCCCCTATTGTGCTAAGTTTTAGTAGAAGTGTGCACTTCACTTCCATTTTCCTCTCTTATGCCAACCCCAACTTTCCTCTTTTCTCTATTGTGCAAATTGCAAATTATTGTACAAACTCAAAGGTGTTGCAATGAAGGCTATAAACAAACTAATGCTAGTTTTGCAAGGACACCATGATAATTGCCTCTTTCAATGTTTATGAGGCTAAACAAAGACAAATAGTAGAAACAAACAACACGATAGTCAGAAGAAGAACCTTACTTGCTCGATTTATCATTTGTGTCGGTGTGATTATATGAGGAACAGTTTCCAATGCAGCCTCTATGCCCTTTGCCAAAGAGATGATAATGGGCACACTGATTCTTTCTTTCCAGTATTTACTGATCTCTTCAAACACCTCTCGTGTCTCCGTTGAAGGCAACCCATTCACAACAATGTCGGCATCCCAAACTGCCTCCTGCAAATTAGTCACAACTTTCAAAGGACAAAGCGGTGTGTCGATCATGTTCAAACAAAACCCATCTTTCAATATCTCATCCGCATAGAGCGTCCTTTCACCCAACCGCGCTTCCACGTACTTCAAATATGCGCATCGCCTAATCAACCTTCTAAGCACATCTTCTCTTGAATTGATCACTTCAAACAGGTGTTCCGCAGTGGCTCTATCCACAGACCTTCCGGGTCGCCTCCATATTCGGATTTGAACCTTATCACGAAATTGGCCGTACCCATCTTGAAGTAAGGCTGCAAAGACACTGCCCCAAGCACCGGCTCCAACACCCACAATCCTCAACAAATCACCCTCGGCTTTACCGAGAACCCGTCGGAGTTCGTCAAGCTTCTCCTCCATGCCATTATGGTTTTGTATCCCATTTACACGGCTATTAATATGCATCACCTCAATACTTCCAGCAACCATCTTTTTTCAACACCCCTCTTAACTATCTAACCTTTTTTTTTTTTTTTTATGGGTTTTGCACCTTTCAACCTCACAAGTCTTGAAATCTTCTCAACCAATTAAAACAGATTTCAATAACAACCCATCTCTAATTCTTGTGCTTGTTTTTTTCCCTCTATCTTAGACTCTTGAATTCCTTGCCTTTTAATCACAATTTTCATCTCTCAAATCTTCTCAATTGATCTTTTTGGTAGAATTCTCACCTAATCCAAATGTGTTCTTTGATTTCCACTCAGATTTGCGTCTTTATTGTTCTATAAGCTCAAATTGGGATAAGAATGAACTACGTGTATCAAACATCAATCACAAAGACTACAATAAATGTATTGGAATGGAAAGTCTTTAACTTTGTATACTCCGTCAGCAGTTTGTTCATCTACCCAACAAGACGTACAAATAAAAAACAAAATTCAAAACACCAACCTTTACTTGTCGGGTACTGCAAAGCTGTAGAACTCAATATTAGTCAAAATTCAACAAAACCCACCACAAATTTTACTCTTAGAGCCCACATTGATGGCTGAAAATCATCACATGAAATCTAGAGAGAGAGAGAGAGTAGAATGTGAATAGCATGCAGGGGTGGGAGAGGGAAATGGAAATCCAGTGACCCAAATTGAGGAAAGAGCTTTTGCATGTGAAAATTGAATGACTGTTTAGTGAGGAGGGATTCCTATTTTCAAAGAGAAGGAGAGGGTGGCATTGATGGAAACAGTTGGGATTGGAATGGGTGCCAACCGTGCCATTTGCCATGAGAGCATTAAAAGATTTTGGGTACTGCCAACATCCCCAACGGTTATTAAATTTTGGAGGGTGGGTGTCTTCGCTGGTGATTGGTCTTCGCGATCCCATTCCGTCTTTCTCATGATACCGATGTGCTTCAGGCTTTGGCCTCCTTTGCTTAATAATCCCAAAGATTATTGGGAAATTATCCAAAGATTATTAGATTATTACCCAAAGGAGACCATATGTTTGGGTTGTTCGAGAAAAAGACTTCTCTCCTTTGGATGGGGAAGCACCTAATGCACTTCACCAGGAGCGCAACATTCCAGCTGCCTAAAAGTGTTTTTAATAGTCCAGATTCGAAGACGTTTTCTTACCAGTACACTTCACCATGCAGCGCAACATCTCAGCCACCTAAAAGTGTTTTTAATAGTCGGAATTCAAAGACACTTTCTTACCGGTTAAAAAACTTTGGGGAATCTGGATTATTGATTTCTGAGATGAACGGCTAGAACGTATGCTACAAAGTGCAACGCACTAAGTGCACAGTAGGACCTGGGTTCCCTTTGGATGGACATGGGAAAAGAAAGGAAATTGTTATGGTTTCTAGACAAATTTTTTATTTGAATTGGGAATTTCGGTGATAAATAGAGAGAAAAATATAGAAATGAAAATTTTCGATTGGTTATTTCCTTTTTTTACGGGTTCCCTTTTCGTATCTCTTCCTTTCTACAATCTAAAGGGGCTGATAGGTATTTTAAGACCGGAAGATCTTGTTCATACTTGTTTGTTTTAGCTATGATAATGGTGCATTGGTGCAGTTTGGTCAGGGTACTAATAAGTCCGAGTATTCCAAATAATATTAGCAATAAAGTTACTAAAATTATGATATTTCAAATAAAAAAATTAAGTGTTTCCGCGTATTATTTTTTTATTTTTTTCACGCTAAATTAAAGTACTTTAATTTGGTGTGAAAAAAAATAAAAAAACGATACAAAATCGTATCCAAACCCGTCGCTTTCTATTTATCTAAGTTAAAACCATCGGCTACCAGTTTAGTTCGGTCCGGTTTTTTACTGTAACCAATTGTCAACAATTTTAATCACCCAACTTTATTCAACAGTAGAAATGGGGAGGAAAAAAAATTAAGAACAATACTAAGTGTAACTAACACAAAGTGAATCCGTCTCCCAAGTAGAAAGCCAAAATTACTATCTGGAAGCTGCAAAACAGATACTACTATATCATCTATTTTGTAATTATATTGCCATTCGGGATTCAGTTGCAATTCTGTTTCAGTGTGGTTATCGTATAGAACCGAAACCTAAACCAAACCACCCAGTTTTTTCAAATTAAGAACCAAAAACATAACCGCAGTTAAAAACTGTTCCGATCTGTTCGAATCGGTAAATCCCAATTTTACCCAAAACCCAAAATGTATATACTCTCTCCATCCCAAAATAGATGTTCAGAATTCACACTCCTCAAAAACTCATTTATATATTGCAATCTATAATATTTTTTTTCGATTTTAAAGATTTTATTGAATAAAATTAAGCAAAATCTATCAAACAATATCTATATAACATATATATTTTATTATATCTTTAAAAATATAAATAATTTTTCGGGGTATGTAAATAGTAGTTTGGGACAATCCATTTTGGGATATATTGGCTAGTAGAATGACGGTCATGATAAATAATTAGGCCCGGCCCAGGTAAGGCATAAGAGGTCATTGCCTAGGACCTCCAAAACCAGCCCAAAAGGAGGCCTTCTAATAGTACTTGAATTTATGCCAAGTAGGGATGGAAAAAAGCCCAAATTTGTGAAGAATTTGTATTCAGGACCTAGAACTAAGGCCCAAACAAACAACCAATAAGGCATTAGAGCAACTTCAACCCATTTCTATTTCTTCAAAATGGAGAATGGATGTGACACATTGAGGGGTGATTTTATAATTAATGTCCTCTTTTCTTTACTTATGGAAGAATCTTGGAGGGACCCGCTATCTTTTTTAGAGATTTGGTCCTCCAAAATTATTTTGATCCTCCAAATATAGAGAACCAAATCTCATTTTGAAGGAATAAAGATGGGTTAAAGTACAAAAAGGGCGATGGATCCCTCCAAGATTCTCTCAAAAAGTACAAAAAGTGATTAAAAAAATGACATTAATTACAAAATCTCCCTTCAATGTGTTACATCCATTCTTCATTTTGGAGAAATAGAGATGGGTTGAAGTTGCTCTAAGGCCCCCTAAATTGATGGGGGATTTCCCGGCCGGTACATCTTTTGTGGGCAAATTACCGCCAACTCTGCCCCAATTTCCAAATGCACAGGTGACTCCACTCTCGCCCCACCTACACTCTCTCTCTCTCTCTCTCTCTCTCTCTCTCCACCCCCCACATGGATAAAATTTCTCTCTTCTCAACTCTCCAAACCGTATGAAAGTGTCTAAATCATAGAGCAATCTATGAAAGTGTCTAAACCTAAATCTTAGAGTATCTTATGAAAGTGTATAAAAGTGTCGAAAGTGTCGAAATCTAAACCCTAGGGTATCCTATAAAAGTGCTTAAAATCATAGGATACTCTATTAAAGTGCTTAAATCACTAAAACTCTATAATAAAAAAGTGCACCCTAAACCTAAATCTCAAAAAGAGTGACTTACTTTAATGATAATTTTAAAAAGTGTTTTACCTTAGTGGTAATTAAATGCCTCATTTGTAGACCTAGAGGTAAAAATCTGATTCATTAAACACATTTATTTATCCAAACCAAAAGAAGTGTTTGACAACTTAGCTCTTGCCCTAATTTGAAAGATCGAATGAAAAATATCGATAAATGTAAATATGTGATGAACGATGAGAGTACAACGATCTCCACCTTGCAAATTGAAAGACCGAATGAAAAATCTCGATGAATAAATGATCGGACAATAGAGACACATTTGTCTTTTCAATTGTATGACTACTTTATATCTTATCAGCATGATTTTTTTTCGTACAAGACAAACTCAACAAGCCAAGATCACTTTGTTAAGGTCGAATTGAGACTGGGCACAGGAGGTCCAAGTCCGAAAAACGCATGTTCTCATTACGGAATTCCTTGTGATTGAAAACCATCCTTGCCAACACTATTAACTTGCCTCCCAACGTGAGAAACACAAAAACAAGATTGAAAGAAAACATCTTATGCTTTTTTTTTTTTTTTATAACCAGGTTTTTGGTCGGCTCTTATGGACCTTGACTAATTCTAAGAGACCAACTCTACCGTTCACTACTGGGGTCCTATTTAAAGTTAGAACAAAACTCTGTATAGAACGTGTTGCTATTATCAACCCAATTTCTAAGACATTTTCAACCGTAATTTTCTCTGCTTTTTTTTTCTTAGAAAAATAGATGGACTGGATTAAACTAGCGTAGCGAGAGAACCCACCCGACCTAGAATGGTTGGATTAATGTCATAGCTGACGCAGCTTGGGAGGTATATTGATCCATACACGTGATGGAGTTTACTACCTTTAGGGAGTCTCCCTCATGACCACCGAAATACTCTCAAAACTTGCACAAAATACTCACCTTTTAACCACCAAACTAAGACCCAAAAAATTTATCCTTGAAGCAAGCTCCATCAAGTTTAATTTTATAGCAATCACTTACTATATCGCAAACTCTCTGAATTCTGAACAAGAGGTTGAGAATGCACTGTGATTCTATCGGATAGAAGTTTGGACAATTGGCTCTCCCAGCAAGTCTTTTAAACTGTTCCTATTTGAACATTTAGCCAAAAGAGCAACATCAAAGAAGAGGTCTAACATGTTGTCCAGCCTACCTTCTCAATCTGCATAGCTCAAAATTTAATTTATGCACATGTTTGAAAGCACAAGCTTCCCAGAGATTTTTGCGCAAACATACATAATTGTAAAACATTGGAGATCCGTCTTAGGTACTCCCTCCACGCAGGCTGCAAGCATTAACTTTTCACTGAAAATGCTTATGCTAGACTGGGAGAATCTATTGACAAGCGTTCAGGGAAACATTTTGGTCTTATCCCGGATATATTTTGAGGTTCCAAATTTTAGCGTGACAGAAATTGAGGCTTCTGAAGATGCCAAATTTTGTGCTCATTGTCGTTGTCCAACGAGCACAAAGGAATGTTGCATATTCTATCAGGTTTGAAAGGGACAAAAAGCTCAGGGATCAGTTGTTCCTTCCAACGCATAGTGCTATGATCAATGAGGTCTTTTACTTCTATGTTCTCAGTACCATGTTTACAATGGCTTATAGTTTCGAAGATATTGTTTGGCATCGGTCTTGCCACCCTTCTGTTTTTTACTCACTCTCAATTCTCCATCTCAGTCCCTGATTTAGCATTTTCTTGGCATATACTCCTCCAAGTGAATGACGGGCGATAACTAATAGACAATTCCAATGAGAACTAGCTGAACCAAGAAAAATGATAGAAATAGCATAATTATGTGATGAGGTTGAACCAATCCTTCATGAAGCGTACTATTATAGACTGATGCAAATGTCACGAACTATCATGTAACAAAACAAGTCATCGCTGCTATCCATCTCCGGTTGTCTTTTATCAAGAAGCTAAGATGGGCACAGCCAATCCATAGCAATTTAGACCTACGGCGTGTGTGGTCATAAAGCAGGGAAAGGACCAATCTAACAACTTTGCGCAATTGGCAGCTTTTGGATCTTAACGATAAAAGAAAGTGCTTTCTCGGCTTATAGAGCCTAGTTGAATAACTTGAGAAGCCTACACATTCATCCTATATATCTACAAGAACACAACTTGGACCAACTCACCCAATGGATCTTCCTTCGATTTTCTTTGTCTCCTTACCAACTTCTCCCAACAATAGAAGAAATACACACAGGTTGGGATGGCTTGGGTTACTACCTTGATTAAACTCTTTTCCAACATATAGGAGAGAATCTTTTTCTTCCATCCTTGAAAGTTTTTCCATACCTTATCCTTCACACTGTTGAATATCTCAGTTTTAGACCTCAGCACTATCTCGACTACGAGCCCTTTCACCACTATCTACATATAGATTCCTCATCTCGTCGTAGAATTCCAATCTTTGACACCCATGTTCCTCCCTTTAGCTGGAGTCTATCTCTTTGAACTTTTCACCTTCCACAACTTTCAATCACCCTTGTTCACGACTCTCTTTTGTGTTCTCTCTTTTTATGAATGTAAAAGTCTAAATTGATGTTGCATTAGTGCACCCTTTCTACCTCTCCCCAAGAATGGCGGCAAAGGCGTTTCATTAGTAAGTACAAGATTACTTACAAGTTACAATAAATGCATATTGAATACCTCTCATGTGAGTTTTTAAAAAATTAGAATTCATGTGTGAGAGTTTGTGCTCATAGAGTTTTTGTTGAGCGGAGCAATAGGAATACAACTTTAAAATACAACTCTTGATTTGATTCTGTCCGGAAGGTGTGTTCCTAGGCTTTTTGGTTATTAAAGACATTTTTTCTCTTTTTGATTTCATTGGTCTTCAAACATTGTATCTAATCGGACACAGGGGCAAGATGGTAGGGGAACATTTGTCAATAACGAGTTTACAAAACAAGTCCGACTGGGGTAATTAATGCTACTTCAGAAACATCAGAGGTTATTTCTATACTTGTCAGATACCTCAAGGGTAATTACTGTAGTTTAATGCATTTTGTTCATTGGGTCAGTAACTTCTAGCCCTTATCATTGTGGAAGTTGGAAACATTTTCCTGCAGTCTTGCTCGATCACTCTCCCCCGCAAAGAGAGAGAGAGAGAGAGAGAGAGAGATGGATACCAAACCAGTAGAAATCAGCAGCTCAAAGATGTTTGGTGGGTACAACAAGAGATACAAGCATTACAGCCACACTCTGGGCTGCTCCATGAACTTCCACATTTACTTCCCTCCTCCTCCCTCCTCTTCCCACAAATTCCCCGTAAGTCTTCTTTCAATATGCCCATTTTATCTCCTTTTTCGTTAAGGTTTGATCTGATGCTAATCATCCCTCGTCATTTTCTGACAAAGATTGTGTTTGTAAGTTTCTTTTAGTTCGGATGGAGTAATAATTTCAATATGCTTGTGGGTATTGTATTTCTTTTTGTTAAGGTTTAATCTGATGCTGATTCATTCCTTGTCAAAGATTGTGGTTTTATGGTCTCTTTCAGTTCGGATGGAGTAATGATTTTGATACGCTTATGGTTTTATAATCAGTTCGTTGTAACAATTTGGTAATGCTAATGTGTGTGTTTGTTTAAATGCTTGTGGGCTACTTGCTATGTGACTAATACTTGGAGGATTTGACTCCATGGGTTATTGTTTGTGTTTTTCCGCCAATGGGTGGGATGGAGTTTGCACTATTTTCATACGCATAAGATACGTCATTTAGAACAACAATTGTTGTTTTGTACGAGGATTGGGTATGTAAGGTGATAAGATTTTCAGGGAATCTGCAATCAATTGTAGCAGTCGCAATTACAAATCCTGTCGGAGATGTTTTAGTTTTGTACTTTACAGTTCTCATTTCATTTCTTTTCTGTTTTTATTTGCTGGAGACACCTTAGAATTCCCGGAGGTGTCCCCTACTTTGTCTTGTCGGAAAATGTTTTCATGGTGAATGTTACACTTTTGTGGTGGGTGGTACACAAAGGGACACCAAAAACTAAGTGGTGATGATAATGTGACGTCATTTTGAAAATGTATGGACCATTGTGGCGAAAATGTTATCGCATTTTTTGAATTTTTTGTTGTTGTTGTTGTGCCTTATTTTGGTGTTGGTGTGCCATTTTGTGGCAAAAATAAAAGGGAAATGGTATCCCTTCACAAGGTGGGAAAAACTTAGAAGCTCCTGGATATCATAGAATTTCCCATTCGTTTAGCCTATAAGTTTCATTCATTAACATGAAACACCACTCTAAACCATGTGTTTTCTCCAAAGATATTGTCTTTCTACTCACAAAACCCGAAAGCTTTAGACAAACAAAAAGAGTAGAACTACAACCATAACTTAATTCCTTTTTTTTTTTTTTTTTATCTCAATTGCCGTTTATCGTATTCTTGAACATTTCAGTTTGTCGATTAGTGATTTATCTATAAGACGTTGCACTCTCAACATACTGAGTAATAATTGCATCGAATTCATGAGTATGTCAACTGACCAATTCTGTTGGTATCCTCTCATTACTGAGCAGGTACTGTATTGGCTCTCTGGCCTTAGTTGCACAGATGAGAATTTCATTGCTAAATCTGGTGCCCAGCGTGTTGCTTCAAGTGAAGGAATTGCTCTGGTTGCACCAGATACATCTCCAAGTAAGTCTGAGTTTCATAAAAAATTGATTCATAAACACAGCAGCCTTTCTGTAGTTATTGAGCTTGATATTTTGCTTATGTTTTGTGCACCTTTGGTTCGCATAATCCCAGACGTGGGTCTTGCCCAGCTAAACCAAGTCATTCCTAGTTGAAAGTAACCCTTTGAGGAATACATATTTTCAAGTGCTCTTTAGATATCCTAAGAGCTTCCTGATTCCTGGATTACTTTCCCTGGTTTGTTTGGATGATTATCACTGTTTACTTGTTGTTTTGGTGGCTTAACTTATCAAGAAAGTGCAGAGTTCTGTTTTTTCATCACCCTTTTTGGAATGCCAACATCTTTCACCAGAATGTCAAATTTCTTCACAAGATGTTAATTACCTTCTATCAAATGGTTGTTAGAGATGGCGCATGGATGGCTGGAATTTTGGCTTTACGTTAATGGTATCATGTATTGTTCCATATTTCTGCATACGGTTCAAAGGAACGGATTCTTTGAGATAGTATTTAAATCCGCTCATTTTTTTTCAAGTAGATAAATTAGCAACACATTGTTGGTCAATCCAAGAAACGTGTTTTGTTGGAGAGGACAAAGCATTTCTATTTACCTAATGGGCACTGATTACAGGGTATGGTGATTGGGTGTCTCAAGTTGGTTTAAAGAAGGATGATAGTAGTGCCAGATAGAATGTGTGAGCAAGTGTGATTAAGTGGACAATGCACTGCTAAGCTGGAGATAGAAAGTAGAGGAAGTTCATAAATATACCAACTTACTAAGCATAGTTGATTATCACATGTTTTTCAACTTGACAGTGGGATTGTGTGAACTAATACAGCCTAAGGCAGACAAGGACTTGGTGTGCAGCTGAACTACAAATTAAACAAAGACCGGAACTTTACTTTTGACGATAACGTAACTTTGACTACAGCTTGGAAAAATCCTTTTTTAAATGAATTTGATGTCCAGGGGTATGCATGGTTTGAGTGTGTCATCGTTGGTAAGTTTTTCTTTGCAGTTGCATTTTTAGTTTTTATCTCCATGTGGAATTTGAGGAGTTGCAGAGGAGGAGAGTTTATTCTTCTTCCTTTTGTCCTTTACATTTCCTAGGTGCTCCCTACACATATTTCCAAACTGTTTATGAACAAGGAAAACAACATAGGTTGGTTGATAATGATTTATTGCAAAAGGAATAAAACTCGCTTCCTCTTCAAAATATGGAGAGACAATTTGATGATACGATTCTTTCATACTTTTCTCAGTGCCTTTGGAGGTTGATTTGGGGATATACAAATTATTTGGAAAAAAAAGAACTCTCCTTATGTTTCCTCATTTTGTTAATCCACTATGTGTCAGCTTCACTAGATTACATCTAACGCACAACAATTGAGGGTCACTATTTTTATCAAAAAAGGTGGTTAAAATGTATCAGCTTTGCAATATTATATTACAATTTGCATCCAACGCAAAAATGGATGGGGGTCAATATGGTTAAAACTTCAAAATTGTAAAAAAGGTTCATGTATTAGTGCCTGCTATTTGTCCCCTGTATTTCTCACCCCCATATCACTTACACTTGTTGCATACCAAATATGTAGAGTATTAGAGCATCCTCATCAGCTACTGTAAAACACTGTTTCAGATAAATTGGCGAGTAAAACTTTGAAAACCTCCCAAAAATCAGCCTCTCTACATCAAAGCCATGGTTTGCCCCTGCTACAGGAACTCGGTACTCCAGGCGAGTCAATGTTCACCGGCTACAATTAAATTATTGTTTTTGCCGGTGGGGTTTGATGGGAACAGGGGACAAGAGAGAGAGCAAGTGGGCGACAGAAGAGAGAGAGAGAGAGAGAGAGAGAGAGGGAGAGAGGTAGGAGAGAATAGAATGGTTACACGTGTACTTCACCAGGACTTTCGAATAGTAAATGGAAAAAAGTTCTGGACAGAAAAGGTCTTGAATGGTTACACTTGTACTTCACCCATGTACTTCATCCATCTATTTTTTTTAATAGATTTGAAGGGGAATAGTTTAATATAGTAAAGTTTGGATAGAGATTCTGATTTTTTAATTTTTTGATAAAGTGGCATGCTAAATTGTAAAATGTGTTTTTATGGTTAAATTTGTGTTTTTTTTTTGGAGAGGCTGATATGGATGCTCTTACGAAGAGCATCACAAAGAGTTACAAAGAAACATGCGATACTATTGAGTCAAATCTCTACAAAATGGTCCTTTAATGCTTTATGAAACGGCTATAATGTTTTAGGCTTCTTACTTATCCTGTCATTTAGAAATGCTAGGATATAATGTATTAAATGTCACATCTGAGGAATTATTTTACATTTTTAGAATACAGTAGGAAATTAAATAAGTGACATACAACTACACAACATGAAAATTGAAGGCTGGTCGAATATCATACCTAGGATATAATCGTAAGGATCACTAGTAAGGACAAAGTGTAACATGCAGTATCCATTACACAGATGGGAAAGCATTTATATTTTGTTTAAGAAGATAATACAGAAACACCAACAACACCCAACTGCCTTTGCCCCCAAGTGTCTCTTAGGAGGAGAAGAAAATAACCAATGAAAAGGTGGCACAGTCACAAGTCAAGACTTATCATTGTCATTACTGATCTTGGATTTATTTACTCTAGCTTCCAGGAAGGGAAATAAAGTCCATTATATCCTTAGACCCACAACCATAAGCATAACACCACAAAGTAAAATTGTTGGGACTGACTTTTAATCTCTTCAACAAATAAATTTGTGTAGACTCTAGACTATACATTTTATTTCCGCAAGTGATATCCCAGAAATTTGTTTTTCAGAAAAGCAATTAAACTTGTTAAACTGACTCATGTTCATTGTTGAGCTTCTCATTTGGGAACCAGCTTTGCTCTTGCGAATTGATGACATAATCTCCCATCTCCTTTTTGCCCCCTGGATGAATGGTATGATCAATGGTTCAAACAGCAAGCCACACTGTATAGCAAAACCTTCTGACAGTGTTCAACATAAGCAACGTATTTTTAGCACAAAAACTGGGGTTTTGCAATCAATCATATTATCAATAGAGCACAGACTTCTATATGAGGATTTTATCTCTTGTTATTGTAAGACAGTATATAGACAGGAACAAAATGATGATTTCAGGGTAAAAAAAGTTCGAAAGTGTCTAAAAACACACTATGTAGTAATGTAACAAGGTGGTATGACACTCGGTTTTGCAAGTGTATGACCCTCAATAGGCATGCAAGCATACTTAATTTGTCGTTCCTAGCAGAGTTCTCACTTCTCCTTTTGTTAGCATCACTTTTGCTAATATTTTCAGGGGTTATTGTATACAAAATTAATCCATTTTTCAACTTCCTTAATATAGTGAATTTGGTTTTATAAGCTGCTGCATTGACTATATCTTTGATGGGAATTTTGTATAGGAGGCCTGAATGTGGAAGGTGAGGCAGACAACTGGGATTTTGGTGTGGGTAAGTATCAAGTGAGAGAAATTCCAAACCTTTGTCCTGACTTGTCTATGTTTTGTATTGATGGATTTCATTACATGAGCTTGATTGCAGTGAAATTTGAATAACTTATTATGTGAATTATGTAAGAGTTGTATGGGTCTCATCAAATGGTATGGCTTGCTGCAGCGTACACACCACCGTTTTAATAGATAAGAATTCAACTCTCAGTTTGTTTGTTCCACTTTGCTGTCTTGATTAGTGAATGTGCTGTTACAATAATGCTCGTATAACATGGATGTCATTTTACTGATCCTCAACCTCGAGTATATGAAAGCATATTGTGCAATCTGATAAATCACAAGAAATCCTGAATGACTACAGAGGTTAGAGTAGTGTTTCCTTCTCCCTCCCTATGCATTACAGCAAACACATGAATCCAGGCTTGATAAGGCTTTTCTTTTATACAACAATTGAATCCATAATTGATTTTGTTTTGAGTACTACAAATATGTGGTCTACTAAGGTGTTTCCAAGTGTTGATACTTCTTGATTTTTTTGTGGAGCATTGTATTTGCAATTGGAGTGAGCATTTTTGTGGGTTCGGACCTTTTTGCTAATTGTTTCTCATGTCTTTCTTTGGTATATGGGTAGCATCCTCTTGATGATCATTAGTTAATAAATTATTGTTACTTGTTCCCCAAAACCCGCTATAGTGGAACAACATCCCTTCTTTTCTACTTCGTCTTGACCTCAGTTGATCCCCCATCAAGCAATCTTGTGGTAAACTTTCCTTTGTGTTTGGGTCCATGCCTGAGAATTGATCAAATGCATTTCCGAATTCGATTACGTCTTGCGTACTTGAGTGGACAATCATCATGCTAGGAAACAACATTTCATCTCTTTTTTTATTGAAATGACCGACACTTGTCCTGGAAACTGACATGAAAAAGTAATGGGAATCGGAATGCTGACATTTCTGGGCAGATTGTGTAATAAGCTTCACAATGAGGCTTTTTTTTATCACTTTTTTCCATTGTGAAGAGATGATTAGTTCACACTTCACAGATTGAAGGAGATTTGATTTTTTATGCGGTTATACACTGGAAACCTTTTGTTGTGTGACTTCACTCCAAGCCATTCAAATCTAACTTGGTTGGTTCTCTTTATTGTTTGTCTGAATTACTATGTTCTTTCAAGGTTTTAGTTTTCTTGTTCCCCTTCCCTTCTTCGTCATGTATAAGACATGGGTAATCAATGCTCCTATTGCCTTATATATATAGGAAAAACTTCTAATAAGGGACCCTTATCTAAGTTAAAATGCGGACCTCTACTTTTCGGACAAAATTTTGACGATCTGAACCGCTCTACAGTTTTTATCGAAAATTGTTCGGATCAAGCCCTTCCGGGTATTTTTTTTGGGAGATTTCCCGTGTAGGCCCCTAAAAACACTTTTTAAAAACGTTGAGCGGTTTGGATCGTCGAAATTTGGTCCGGAAACACAAAAAAAGGCTAAGTCCTCATGGAAATCTTATTTAAGGGACCCTTATTAGAAGTTGTTCCATTATGTGTATATATATATATATATATATATATATATATATATATATATATATATATATATATAGGTGGATTTTCTAGTCCACACCTCCCGGAAATAAGAAAAAACATGGCTTTTTTTGTGTTGCAAATTTTTTTTGGAAAATCCGATCCGTCCAATGTGTTCATAAGGCGTTTTCAAGGGTGTACGCGGAAAATCTTCAAAAAAAAATACCAGGAAGGCAATTTTTGCAAAAACTGTATTTATATATTTTTGCGAAAACTGCTTGGATCAAGCCCTTCTCGGTGTTTTTTTTTTTGAAGATTTTCCGCGAGTACCCTTGAAAACACCTTCTGAACACATTGGACGGATCGGATCGTCTAAAATTTTTTTGTATAAAAAGTCCGGAAATTAGAAGCTTAACCATCTATATATATATAGGGTAAGCTTCTAGTCCGGACTCCAGACCTCCATGATCCAAATTTTTTTTTGACGATCCGAGTCGTCCAATGTGTTCAGAAGGTGTTTTCAAGGGTCCATGCGCGAAATCTTCAAAAAAAAAATACCGGGAAGGGCTTGATCCAAGCAGTTTTCGAAATTTTTTTATATTTACAGTTTTTGCGAAAACTGCTTGGATCAAGCCCTTTCCGGTTTTTTTTTTTGAAAATTTCTCGCGGGGACCCTTGAAAACACCTTCTGAACACATTGGACAGCTCGGATTTTCTAAAAATAATTTGCAACACAAAAAAAGCCATGTTTTTCTTATTTATGGGAGGTGTGGACTAGAAAATTTGCCTATATATATAATAAACTTCCAGTCAGGGAGCCCGGATTTTAAAAAAATCCGGACCTCCACTTTCCCGATCAAATTCGACGATCCAAATTGTCCAATGTGTTTAAAAGGTGTTTTCAAGGGTCGCTGTGAGAAATCATAAAAAAAAAATACCGGGAAGGGTTTGATCCAAGTAGTTTTTCACAAAATTGTACATATACAGTTTTTATGAAAAACGGCTCAAATCAAGCCCTTCCCTGTATTTTTTTTTACGATTTCTCACGGGGACCCTTGAAAACACCTTTTAAACACATTGGACGGTTTGGATCATCGAAATTCGATCAGGATTAATGAGGTATGATTTCTCACACACCCATTTTTATAATTGCACACCTTGCTGTCTTTTACTGATAAAATTGTACATGAGAGTGCACTACAAGACAAGAAAGGGTGTGCAATTATCAAAAAAGGGGGTGTGAAAATCATTCTGCCATCACATTTCATGTATAGGGTATCCCAAATAGTGTTGCCTGTTTTGAGAATACCAGGAATGGTTCAAAAGCAGTGATGGTTTCAACCTGCACTCACTCTTCAGAAAATATCTACCTAGCAATTAGGACTTCATTTTTCCCCTCGTCAGCTAACAGCATTTGTTATGAAAATATGTAGGGTTAAGAGTTTACAGGCTTTAACTTTCCATACCTAGTACTTCCAAGAAATGTGGGATATGAACTCACGTCTATCGCAGTGTGCAAAGCTGCCTTAAATCTCGTGTGTTATTGAACCAGGTGCTGGGTTTTATCTCAATGCCACCCAAGACAAGTGGAAGAACTGGCAGATGTATGACTATGTTGTCAAGGAATTGCCAAAGCTTCTGAGTGAAAACTTTCCACAGCTTGATACAGCTCGGGCATCTATATTTGGTCATTCGATGGGTGGACATGGTGCTCTGACAATCTACTTGAAAAATCAGGACAAGTATAAGGTAACTTTTTATGTTGAGACCCCTTCTGTCTTCAAGCTTTTTAGTTTTGATGATAGTTAGGTTGCAGATTTTTCTTCCTTACTATAGCAAAAGGTTTTAAAGATATTTTCCCCCCCAAAAAAGGCAGCAACAGACGAAAAAGGTCTCCTCCCAGTGACCTCATTTGAGGAAAAGGTGAAAAAGAGGGTTTTCAGAGGAGGTTTCAATGTGGCAACTGTAAACATAGACTTTCCTTGCCATATTGTCCGATGTGGGTTGACGTCTTGACTGTATTTCCTACGTGGCTATGTTCACTTCCACTTGATGCCTTTTGAGTTTCAATCCGACTTAATAAATTTTGGGGTTTGTATTATGTTTTGATATTTCCATTTTGCTTTTTGTCCAGACAGTGTCAGCTTTTGCACCGATTGTGAATCCGGTTAACTGTCCTTGGGGTCAGAAGGCTTTCACAAACTATTTGGGTGGAAACAAATCTGAATGGGAGGTAATTCTTAAATGAACAATACTCATTTCATGTCACCCTCTCTAACTGCCTTTTTGATGGAACTTACCTGGCCCTGAATTCTAAACATGCAGGTGTATGATGCCACTATCCTGATATCCAAGTTAAATGATGTCCATGCTACCATTCTGATTGATCAAGTAAGAGATCAAAATCTTCCATTTTAGCACCTCCACTTGCACAGATTTGTACACAGATCTTACACAAGTTTGTGTCCCAAGGCATGTGTTAGGCTTTGGATACAGATCTATCCAGATCTGGGCATGTAGTTTTTTCTATTGAAGGATTCACCATAGAATTGGATCTTTGTTATGTTGTCAAACATGCAGTGATAGGATCCATATTTTCATATATGTCGCATGTTCTGCTGTTGTCTCATTCAGATTTAAGATCTTTTCCAAGTTACTTTGGCGATGAAAAATCTTGGGCCTGATTGTGAAGATACTTATTCCAATAGTTTTTTTCTATATCTAGAGATAACCTAATTATTAGTACCAAGAAATGGATGAATGACAACCACATTGGCGTTTCAATCAAATTCGGCATAGTTTTTGTTTAGGAGAACGATGCGAAGTTGATGAACTCCATAGTACTGCGGGAAAATTCATGCTGCTAGGTGATTGGTGTTGACATTTTGAAGGGGAGTTAATGAACAAGACGATTCATGGAAGCAAATCTTTTGCCAGTTTTTCTTGTCATGCCCTCCATTCTATTCAACTTTGGTTATTGGTATCCATTAGTCTACTTCTATCTCACTACTTGATCTAGAAATTCTCAATAGGTAAGCATGTTCCTTTGCCTTTATATAAACGAATATATGTTTTTGTGCAGGGAGAGGATGACAAATTCTTGCATGATCAATTGATGCCCCAGAAGTTTGAGGAGGCATGCAGGAAGGCCAAGGTTCCTCTTCTGTTACGGTTGCAACCTGGTTATGATCATTCCTACTATTTCATCGCCACCTTCATCGACGACCATATTCTTCACCATGCTCAAGCCCTTAAACTATAGTTTCCTTCAGCCTCGTGTTTTCTTTTGTGTTCCAAGCACTACCAGTGTATCCTTTACTTTCTATGTGTAACTTCTCCTATTTCCTATTTCCTGAGATGAAGCGGGATAACTTTCATAAACAGTGGTGTTGCTTGAGTTAAAGAACGTAGAACTGAGTGCATATTGCTGGTCTCCTTGATTTTATTACAGAAAGAAGCCCATAGTTTATTTCATATGAATGCGTACTACGACTACTGTTTAAATTTTTTTGTAAAGCTGGTAGAGACTTGCACTTTAAGAGTTTGATTCCGGCTCCTAAATACTCGGGGCCAGCCCTACTGGTCCTATTTTTGCTGCATGTGGTGGTCGGAATATCCAACTCGTCCCTCTTCAACTCAAATTAATTGGGTTGTCGCTTCTGGGTTGAACCTCCTCACGAGGTTGGCTCCTACATACTGAGCAAACTTGTTAGCACCACACCGGACTGCGGAGTCCGGAATGGTACTTTGACGATCAAGTCAGTGATTGAAAGAGAAGGATGAAGTACTCTGACCTAGGGTTAAAGGATTGTATTGTGCGTGCCTCTTTGGGTTGATCAAGTTATTTTTTATAGGTGGTGAATGACTTGCCCTCCAAGTACCTCGTGCACGTTACGCACAGTAACCGGTCGGGTGACGTCACTATTGATGTAACCGAGCATCATTGTTGTTAGCACATGCAGCCTGTTACTTCTTGACGTGTGTCTCAACCGTCTAGGCATTATTACTGGTGACACCAAGTAGGGTGGCAATGCATTGGGCAAAAACTGCCTTCCTCGGGTCACCCAGATCTGACCCGTACCTGAGCAATTGTTATCTGTGATCCTGGCCAATAAGTGTTCGGATCACAAATGCGGACCTATAAGCCTGCTAGCCTTTAGCATCGCTTGGGCTTGGGGTAATCCCAAATGGGCCTTAGCACCTTATTCTTTAATCTAAATGAACAATAGACTAAAGGCAAATTTGTGGGTTGGCCCTCTAAGGTTGGACCATACCCCAACAAGTCCCACCAAAAATTATCAAACAAACTCCATGCCTCACAAGGTCCTGCGCATTCTTTTCATCCAAAAATACCCTCTGGCCCATCATTTCACCTTTCCATGTTCTATCCTTCTCATCTCTCTCTCTACCCACCCCACCTAAAAACCCCAAGCATCTCTACTTGAAAATCTTCTAAAATCCTAGCAGATCCTATCAAAAAGTCTTTTAAACCTAAACTTAAATCCTAGGGTACCCTATGAAAGTACCTAAACCACTAAAAAAACTTATAATAGGAAAGTGCACCATAAACCTAAACCCTAGGGTACCCTATGGAAATATCTAAAATCTAAATGTCCTGTCAAAATTCTAAATGTACGGTCTAAATTCTAAATATACAGTCTAAATTCTAAAATGCACGATCTAAATTCTAAATATACGGTCTAAATTCTAAAATGTACATTCTAAATTTAGGGTACCCTAAATTCTAAATATACAATCTAAATTCTAAAATGTAAGATCTAAATTCTAAATATACGGTCTAAATTCTAAAATTTATGGTCTAAATTTAGGGTACCCTAAATTGTAGGGTACCCTAAATTCTAAATATACAGTCTAAATTCTTAAATGTACGGTCTAAATTCTAAAATGTACAGTCTAAATTCTAAAATGTACATTCTAAATTTAAGGTACCCTAAATTCTAAATATACAATCTAAATTCTTAAATGTACGGTCTAAATTCTAAATATACGGTCTAAATTCTAAAACATACGGTCTAAATTCTAAAATGTACATTCTAAATTTAGGGTACCCTAAACTGTAGGGTGTCCTATGAAAGTGTTTAAAATTCTAGGGTACCCTATGAAAGTGCTTAAATGGTTAGTAAAAACAAAGAGTAACGACGACGAGGATGGGCAAAAAAGTAAAATCTCCAACCATATTTGTGCCCCAAGATCTCTCCAGCAATAAATATTAACCCAGGACCCAGTGGACCAAAATTTCAAATAATAGGACCTGCCAATAGATTTCTATAGACTAAATGGTAATCAATAATCAAAATGAGTCTAAAACAAATACTACTTCCTAATATTCATTAGTCTATCTAATCCGGGTTTTAAGAATAAATGACTGAGCTAGTTCACAATATCGGAATAATAAATTGTGTCAAATTCTATCCTTAATTTCACAACCAAATAGGCCAAAACAGAAGAACTAAGAAAACCTCACCAGCAACAGCTGGGTCAAGATTAGCATCCTCAGCGGAAGCGGCAGCACATGAGACCCTGGGGAAACAAAATTCACCAACAAATTTTGATAGTTCAGGTTTGTGGACATCAGGCGGAGAGAGACGCGTACTGGTACAATCTGATATCAAAGCCTCTGCGCTTCTTCCAGGTCCAAATTAACACTTCGAGTTTGACTCCTTCAATTGATTTGAACATGGAGGAAACAGCAAAGGCTGCATTTGGGAACATCATGCTTGTGTTTATCTTACCACAGCAAACCAGCACACGTTAATAAGGCAGCACACAATTTGTGGGGTTTTGTGTAGCTAACATGTAACATCTCCTTCCACTTGATTTCTCCATTGAAAAGATCTGTTTATGCTCATGGAAAGCCAGTTAGAGACCGTTCCCACAACATGCTAGGCAATGTAGGGAAAAAAAAAACAGGAAAACAAATGCATTGCAGTAGTTAAGCTACCTCTAAATTATTAAAGCTAAAACTGCCTGCAGGCCACAGCATGACAAGCAATGCATTGGTGCTTTGGTGGTTCAATAGTCATGACAAATAATGAGCAATATTCTAATGTTATATTTGCTTAAAAGATCATCATTGCATAACCATTTGCTCACGTATTTGGAAGTTACTAGGGGAACCCCTCGTGAGTTGTACTAGTGTTGTGCCCGTGGCCTTTAGTGTGCGCATGAATTTTGCATATATTCGTGATGTTCGAAATTCGGAACGAATGTCTTTTCCAGCCAGCTTGGTTTGCCAACTTCAGTTACCAGAAGGGTTTCTCCCAACACCTGCTTTGAAATCAGCTCTTGTAGTATATAGCCAAAGACATGTTCTATTCCCACTTTTCACAAACATTCCAGACCATACTGCTCTATATGTCGATAAGTTGCAATATAAGTAAATCATTCAAATCCAGAGTTCATCTCACCGACAATAGGAAGAGATGCCGGCAAAACTGCAAAAGGAATTGAGACACTATCACGTCTGAAGGAACTATATCACGTTTTCAGCCCCAAGTGGAAAAACTCAACTGTAGAAAAAAGAAAAAGAATTCTCTTGAAAATGGACCGAAACTGAACTTGAGCGGGAGTGTTAAAGACTATTGTTATTGTTAATTTATATCTGAGGCTAAAAACATGATAAATTGCAGTCACCTTACCTGATAGCATTATTAATCGCCCTGACACTAATGTCATTGATGATGTATGTAACAACAATTACTACAACATTTTGTTATTTTTTCCTGTTCGTCTAATCAAAGGCCTCCATACTTTGATCAAGTGGGAGTGTTCAGAAAACATAAGCCAAGTTCTGCAACAAATGACAGTAGCAAACATTGCCCTTTGCATCATTGATGGTCTTGGCATGTAACCAATTGAGCCAGGGCATTTTTAAAATGCTGACATAAATGATGCAAAAAGCCTTGGTGCAAATTTGTTCACCCTCATTACCTAATGAGGTGAACAAAACCCCACTCTGATTGGGGGAAAAGATGTGAAATCCATGGAATCAACCTTCCCAAGGAAGGCACCGTCTTTCCCGGTAAGAAAAAAGCACATGTGAGTACCTCCTTGACCCACTAAATACAACAACAGAAAGGACGTAACATAGATAAAAGTAGGCTGATCCAGAAAAGCTATAGGTCAATAAACCTTGGCTAATATCACCCTAGGAAAGAATCTTGGATCGGAAATTTATCCTTTGTTTATACATCACTTTTTAGTAAGCATAACATCATTTTGCACTCGTCTCTCCCTGACACCAATCACCTCATTTCGCTTCCACCTTAGCCACCCTAGCAGGACACACCCTCCCTTCTCCTTCCCTCTAAAAATATTTTGGTTTCATTGACAAAAATATATATATCAGGAATGCACGATTCCTCATGATTCCTCATGAATATAGCTGCAGATTATTTAAAAGCAACAGTACAAAAATACCAATAGAAGCACTTTACCAAACAATTCTTCTACTCAGTACTTATCAATGCTGCTCAATTTCCTTTCCATTAAATACCCCTCAATTCAAAAAAATGCAGCTTTCTTATGGTTACAAAATCTATACTACGAGTTCTACAACGTAATTTAGGGGAAGAGAGAGTGATCCTAACTATACATGCCAAAATCTACCCAGTGTAATAGCCAGTAAATTGGCCAAAGAAAGTCCTGAATGAATAATCTGTACAATACATCATGATACAATTTTTCTTCTTTTCCTTTGTTCTTCTCCGTTGGTACTAATGAAAAGGGTTGCAGAGTTATGTCATAGCCCTCCATAGAACCAAGGGCTTGATCTTGAACAGACACAGCATGGTTTTCCTGTATTGTAGAATTATTACCCATTTGATAAGCTTCAACTTTAACCATGCCTCAAAATATCTTCCTCAGCTCCAGCTGTGAGTCCAGAGCCGGCTTCATGAATAAGTTGGTGTTGGGCCTTATCTTGAAACACAGTGGAAGGAGGAGTAAATGCCGGTTCAAGGGTTTCATTGACACTCTTGGTTGGCCTTTTTGGCCTCTTGGGTCTCTGTTGTTGTGTATCAGTGTTTTGAAGGGAATCGTCCGCTTCAAAGTCCATGAGCATCCTAGAGCTGGGGGATGAAGAATCAGCACCTTTCGGAACATCTCGAGGCCTCGGCTTTGAATGAGTCTGTGTCTCATTGGTAGCTTTCCTCTGTAGACAGAAAACCCAAACGTTTACAAAACAAAGAATCCCGTAATTTATAGCCATTGAATTTGAGTTCAATGTTTGTAAATTTGCACTTAAACTTCTTTTTTTAATTATTAAAAAAATAAGTAACAAAGTATACCTGCAAATAAGCAAATAAGAGACAGACCCAGAAGCATACAACATACTAACAGTAAAAAAGAGAATAAGAATATTAGCTATTTCATCTTTCCGGATTTGGTACATAAAATAAACTTCTATTAACCGGAATGCAGAAATATTTTACTGGAGATATAAAAGGTTTTGGGTTACTTTTCTTTAAAAAAACAAGAAACTGCAAAAGGTAGCTTGGCGATAAGACAAACATGCCCTCAGCAAGAAAATCAATAATGAATAAGGAGTAGCCCAGCCTCTATTTGCAGAGTATACTCTTGCACTATGAATTAGAAGGCAGTCTTATCTGCTACTCCTTTAGGAGTAAGAGCTACATGACACTTTTGAGTATCACATATACACTTGTACTAAAATCTTCAAAGTAAGTTGATGTAGCTGGTATCAGAAAACAAGTCCTGAAGAAACTAGTTTGAAGGAAAAATAAAGGAGGAGATTTCGGCACCTTTTTATTACTAGACTTTGCTTTCTCAGGATCAGGAGAGGCCTCAACTCCATTTCCCTGAGATCCAGCATTTGTAAGATCTTCCAAAGATGCATCACCTTCTGCATCTATCCGTATAGCTTTCGTTCCACCTCGTTTCTTTTGTCTATCCCTAGCCTAATAAGAAAAGAAAAAAGAGGAAAGAAAATGTAAACATTCTGAAGAATGATTTCCAGATGCGAAACTGTCTTTGAACAAATCGTTGAGCATGTAGTAAGTGCATAGAGGGGATATAGGTCTTTTGTTAATTTGATCTTTTCTTAAATATTTCTCGCGTTCTTTTGTACATTTGTGGCATCCCCTTGATGCCTTTTCAATAAAACTTTATTACTTATCAGGAAAAAAGTGTTACAAATTCTAGGAAAACACCCAACTACTAAAAGCATACCCAACCTGTAGGGGAATCTCTTTCAATTTTTGCTCCAACTGTGCATCATCAATAAGCAAAGAAACGACATCTTCAGGAGCCAAGAGGTCACCCTGTACGTGGCCACCTGTCATGACAAGCTGTTGAACAGTGTTCTTCTGACTTGCCCTCTGCAAAATCTTCTCTTCAACTGTCTCTTTACAAATTAACCTATAGACTGTGACCTACATTATGGAAAAAGGTTTAGAATACTAACACGTTAAGCACACGCAAAGTGTGAGGAGAGAATACAAACCGAAGGCACAAATCTTTTAATAGGTTTATTAAGAAAAAACACAATGGATTTTTTTTAAATGAAAGAGGTAGATCACAAGTCACTTGCGCATAAAAATAAAACATTCAGCATTAAACGCCCCAAAATGCTGTACCCTTGCAACAGTAGCTTTACAAAAATCTACTTGGCACTGGCAGCCTTCTTATAAATATGGTTCACAATTCCACTTGAAAGATTTCTACATTTGAACTTCATATCAAGCAAATGTCTAACAAAATAATTTCCTCAGAGGTTCTTGTGCACAGGTCTGAAGATACTAAATTGTTCCAAATCTATATGGCAGAAGACTATATTAGTCTCTGTGAATTTCAACCCTATTAATGTGATCTGTCATGATCTTGGACATCATTCTTCAATTTTTACTTTCGAAGTTAACAGAAGGATAAAATGACTCCACAACTTGGCCGTTTCTTTTCCCGATATTCAAACCAATTGCTACGTAAGCCAAAAGTGGATTCCAAACCATTTCACGTGCAGTTTTAATAGAACACCATCGAAAGTGAAAAGGAGAAAACTAACATCTTTAGTCTGCCCCAGCCGATGAGCTCTATCCATTGCCTGTAAATCTAAGGTAGGATTCCAGTCACTCTCGTAGAAAATGACAGTATCAGCAGCTGTCAGATTGATGCCTAGTCCACCAGCTCTAGTACTTAGCAAAAAGACAAATATATCATTCCTGCAACGAGACAATAAATAACTTTATCAGAGCCACTCACAATGCCTATTGGACGTGATTGAGTCATGATAAAAACAAAAATTTGCATCAGAAATGTAAGGTCTACGACGAAATTCAACAACCCCTACCTGTGCTGGAAGTCCCTGACCATGTCTCGGCGATCCATTATGGTGGAGGATCCATCCAGCCTTAGGTATCTATATTTTCTGTAATTCATGTAGTCCTGCAATTGAATGACAGAATGAGCAAAAAAACCAAAAAGAGAAATGGCCCAGTAATCAGTATTAACTGCAAGGTGTCAAGACACCGAGTGCCGGTTTGTTGGATAGAGCTAATAGTGGAAAATAACCCCAGAGTATATGTAATAACATCAGCCTAATAAGGATGGGGTCGGTGTCAATACATCATAACACCCAACATATTAGTAAATTATATACTCTTATCTAACGGATACTTAATCTTCACCGCAAAAAATTCAAATGTAGGGTATTTAGTCCTCTTTTAATTATGGTCGAACCTGCGAGCAAAAAAGGGGGCCCCAAGATAATTTGCAAGATGAGCTTATTATGAGAACCTTGTGTATGACTTACAAACTACCGTCGACGTGCTTCAGATAAAAAAACAAAAACTGCTTAAATTACTTAAAAGGGTAATGATTTTCACACCCCTTTTTCTTATAAATACACTCTCTTTTTGTCTTTTAAAGACAAAATTACACATAAAAATTCACTACAAGACAAAAAAAAGGAGTGCATTTATATGAAAAAAGGGTGTGAAAATTATTTTCCTACTTACAAAGCCCAAGCTAAGTTGGAAGTTACCTTGGCCTTGTTCGGTTAGTAGGTTTAGTTTAGTTTTGATGATGTAAGCAGGTGTAATAAATGGAGAGAGATAGAGAGAAATGATGATGTAAGCAAAACTAAAATAGGGCCAAAACCGGCCCAAAACTCCCAAACGAACAAGGCCCTTAAAACCCCTGCAGTGTAACAAGCAATATTGATTTTTAGAATTATACACCTAATATAACAGAGACTACCACAAAACTGTTAAAAAACTTGGGTTTAACTTAGGTTCAATAAAAACTTGGTTACAAAACTTATTAGGTTTCATAAAACCCCAGGTGAATACTGTCATAATTTTTTAATAGAGGTACGCAATATACATCCAAAAAGTAAAAAAAAAATATAAAAATAAGGGAAGTGATATTGGCACTCCCTCACTCCCCTTTTCTCTATTGGCACTCCCTCTTTTTGTCTTTACTAGGTAAAGTTACTAAATATCAATATCCAACAATACAATTCCCTAATAGAGAAAAAAAAATAATAATAATAAAAGAAAAGGGAGTGCCATTATCAATATCCAAAAATAATTGATTAAAAATATTGAAAGACAAAAAAAAAACACAGATGACGGAACAGTAAAAAAAAATTAGAGATATATTTCGTAAACTACGAACCAAACAAAGCCAAAGCTCTTGTGAATAAAAGGCAATAAGGTCCATTTTCACAAGAAAAAGAAAAAATCAACAGAAAACAATACACTTAGAGACAAACACCAGTTTGTGGAAACAACAGACACCAAAGATAGTAATTCAAATGCAGTCCAATTTTGGCCAAAGCGACTTTCTTCCCTTCTACCAATAAATCCCAGAGAGAGAGAGAGAGAGAGAGAGAGAGAGAGGGTACCTCAATAATATTCAGCATTTTTGTCATCTGTGCAAATAGAAGAACACGGTGATTTTCTGCCCGCAAACGCTTCAGCAGTATATCTAATGTCTGAAGTTTTCCAGAGTCCTAACGGAGCAAAATTTGAAAATTCAACTTCAGTATTATCTCAAACATGCCCATAATCTGTACATCCATAAAAGACATGAAACAAAAAAACTAGGAGGGAGGGACTAGTGCTACCGTGAGCATCTTTGCAGGGTCAAAGCTTTGCATGGGTGGACATGAACCAAATATTTCATATGTTAGCTGCAGGGCAGGTCGCGAAACAGGCAGTTCAGCGTCAATCTCTTCAATCAGACGGTGAGGACAATTCGGCATCCTAGGGCCATTAAAATCGGATGTCCGTGCAAATCCAGTTAACAACCTCTTAGCCCAAGGGAAATGCAGTTCTTCGAGCATTTGGTAAGCAAAGTTCCTATCTGAGCATTGGGCAGTTATCTATCACAACCACATCCGCCATGTAAAGAAATATGCCAACATTAGTGAATTCCTGGTAATGAATAGAGAGAACACCACCCTCTAAAGTTTGATATATCTTCATTTCTCTCTTTTTTAAAGACTTATTTTTGTCTTTTTTAGTTTCTGATCAACATTACAGCATTATCAAATGTGTTGACAAAAAGAAAAGGAAAAGTAAAACTTCTGGACAAAACTTGATAAAAGTTCAAAAATTACGTAAGCCAGCCAAAATAAGTTGAATTTAATCTATTATTGTCTTCAGTTAATATTTTCCAAAGCCAGTCCATAATTTTTTTACTTTTATAATTCCACTGGTCGAGGCGGATCAAAAAGAAAGATAAAAATTTATTCCAAAACCTCAAAAAGAAAGAAAATTAGTATTGATTTTTGTCACTCAAGTTAGGCAAACTCACCTTAATTTTTCCAAAAATACAGAGAGACAAAATCACACACCACAATAATAAATAAATAAAACTTACAGGGGGTGCTCTGGCCCTGGGAATGGAACTGTAGGCTGAATGGAGAAGCCTAACATTTGATAGAAATCTATCCTGATGTGACATGACTAAAGCCTCAAATGGAGCTTCCACAGGGCCTGTGGCAAGTCTCCTTCTAAATAGACTGGTCTGTGACTTTGACGGCATCAGCAACATTCGCGTGACTGCTCTTACTTTTTCCTTCTCAATTTCACTACAATCAAGATCATCATCTCCAGCTTCCATAAGCAAGTTGAGGCCATCATCCAGGAATTGTTGATCCCACTTTACCATAGAAAACAATAACCTCTCCATAAAAGAACCAGTTGTCAGAAACGACACCTCTGCTGGGGACAAATCAATCAAATGAGCGAACCCAAATGTTCCACTTTGAGCAAAACACCCATTTGAGCTACTCCCTACTGGAAACATAGATTGGCAAACATTTTCTGGCGAGAAAATGATAAAATGTTTCTCAAATGATTCTCTGCTAACACCATGATGTACTGCAGAACAAAATATGTTGGGACTCCGAACAACTTCTTGGTAGACCAGCTTTGGTATCTGGTAAAGGCATACAGAAATAGTTCAGCCCAAATACAAAGGGAGAAATGTCTACACTGTTGTATAATCTTCTTTAAGACTGCATCTCTGGAAATGTTGGGAGATAGAAGATGGTACAACAATTGAACAAAACTAACTCATGTGTAATAGCTTTAGAAAGTACCTCATAGGTAATTGGATTCCGACCTCCAGAGTAGTACACATCTTCCAACTCCCCAAACGGAGGGGGCAAAAGAGAATTCGGAATGTCTCCAAAATGAAGGTATGTACTTCCTTCGTTTCTTTCAAATAACTCAGGATGGTTGCAAACCTACCATAATAGGGGAAGATCATTGATCATAGACAATGAAGTCTCAATCATTGACAGCAAAGGCAGATAAAACTTAACGAAAAAAATCACATTTGTCACGCATTACTATGTGAACACAGATGTACCAAACAAATGAAAGAACCACAAAAAGATAAAGAAAGTACCTTTCTCAGCTGAATGACAATATTCATTAAGTTCATAATTTTAATCTCATTAAGATGCCCCCGGTTGCTGTCAAACAACTCAGCAAGAGATATCTTGTTCTTTATAGCTTGATAGAAAGCTTGCTGCCGAGAACTTAACTTGCAGTGCACTGTGATCTCAGTTTTGGTGGTCAACTCAGAAACCACATCTTTTTTAACCCTCCGGAGCATGAAAGGCTTTAGAATTGCATGCTGTTAAATGAAGCACGGCCAAAACATTGATCAGAAAAACTTCTTCATAAAATCCATTAGCCATTATAATCATCCACATGGAAGTTTTGACACTTACACAGCAAACCAATATCATATTGATGAATAAAAACAATATGTTTACTCAAATGCCATATTCACAAATAAGTTTTAAAGACTAGACAACTACTCACCAATCTATTAAGCTGATGTTCGTTCAACGTGCCCCCGTGCTCCGCATGGCTCTCAATCCTAATAGCCAAGATAAAGATAAAATATAAGACTGCAGATTATGTTAGGACTACATATTACTCTTCCGCAAGGAAACTTACCCTTTTGAAAACCACTCGTTGAACTGTTCATGGCTGTCAAACAAGGTTGGCATAATGAAATGAAGTAGGGACCATAATTCTGCCATGTTATTCTGGATTGGTGTACCAGTCAGAAGCAAGCGGTTTCGACAATTAAAGCTGAGCAGTGTCTTCCACCTTATACTGCAAGTTCAAAGTAATTAGAGAGATAACTAAAAGGAAGTACAAGGTTACTCATAGCTATAGAAGATTGCAACAGGGGCGGACAGCCGCATGTCAAACTTTGAATAGTAAGAAAAGGGCGTACCCAGTGCACGAAGCTCCCGCATAGACGGGGTTTTTTATTTTTTGTTTCTTGGAAGCAAATATATAAATTAGCACTGAGCAATATCAAGAAGATCAACGTAAATACAATGTGGATAGACTTCAGAAAATGTTATCACCAATATGTTTAACTATACCTCTGGGAACAGCTGTTGAAAATACAGACACTGAGACAAGCGAAACACAGTGGCTTCTATGTTCAGATTAACCAGTTCTCTTTTCATTTATGAGGGTGAGAGCGGGGGATGCAAACAAAAACCTTGCTACTTAAGTCGTACCAAAAGGTACAGGCAATAATAAATAAGCACATTCCGAGGTAAATTCTACTTTTACAGGAAACATTTAGATCCAACCACGAAGTAACCTCAAATATGTAACTTCAAACCTGTTCGAACTTTTGATTGCCTGGGCCTCATCCAAAACCATGTATTGCCATTTCACACGCCGGAAGTACTTTTCATCAGACACTAGCAATTGGTAGCTGGTGATGAGAATGTGAAATCCAGCTTCCCTGAAGAGCAATGGAACTAATTATTGGATAGGAAGACACTAAATTATATCTTTGACACACTTAAACTAATGGACAGAGAAGGGAGGAGTCTTTCTCAAACCAGGACCCAACATAGCATCAGCAAGCCAACTGAATAAAATAAAAAAAAAAAAGGTAGTCACACCAAGATTTAGTTCAAGATTGTTAAGGCACTGTATAGTATTTTAAAACTAATTGCATGGTGCTTGGTTAAAGTGCCTTCCGACAAAATTGGTTTGTGGCACCCTATGAAACACGGGTACTCCAAAAATGTCGTCATACGGGTAAGGCTGGGTACGGCAAAACACGTACCGGGTACTTTTGCACTGTTCGGGCACGGCTTCGGTACTCCTGGGTACTCAGATGGGTACTTTTGCTGGGTACATTTGGGCTTATTTGTAAAACTTTTAGAACTTCAGGGGGGTCCGAATGAAAATGATTGAAATTTCAGGGGTTCATATGCAATTTTGACAGCTTTTTAACACAAACAGACATGTTTCAACTTTCATCGGATTAGGGCTTCTCATTTGAAAAGCAGCAGCCATACGAGCAGTTCCCATCTCCTGGTTACTCTCTCTCTCTCTCACATGGTAAGTTTCTATGCCCACTAAATCAGTCTCTCACGTTAAGTTTCTACGCCCACTAAATCAGTCTATTTCCTCCCCTCCTCTCTACAGATCTGCAGTCACGAAGTGAAGGAGAAGGTCGAAGTCAGAAATCTAAAATGACATTGCACTTGTTTGATCTATGCACTTATGTACTTTTAACTTTATTTATGTTGATTTTTGTTGGTAAAATGGGTTTATTATTTAGTATGTGCAATGGAACATAGTAAAACATGGGGGTAACAAAATTTACACTTGCGTACCCAACCATACGCGTACCCTACTTTTTTAGGTTTTTGCCGTATTGCGTACCCGTACCGGTACCCATGCTTCCTAGGTCGCACCATAGTTGGTCCATGAAATAGGGTTTCAATCGTTTGACATTATCCTTGGAAGTGGCTCTGACATGACCAAGAATGTCATGGACTATATTTTTATCTTTGAATTGGAGTAATGGCCTGTCTGATAATCCTAAGGACTAAACAAATTGCATTGAATTGGAAGATTAACTACTGAAAAAGGACAAGATGATGGACTATCCAATTTTGCCTATGGTTTAGAGGAATATAAGAAACAGCAAAAAGTGCAAAAAAGTAAAGTGACAATGGAAAGGAACTCCTAACCCTCCAAAATACGGAAACTTACCATCCCCACTAGAATGTGATTGCCAGTATGGAAGTCAGCAGTTATCTTACTTCAAAATACAAAATAAAAGAAAATGGACCATAACAATAGACAATTACCGGCGATAGAGACGCTTTGGGTTAATGTTTTTCCGAAGTATCGTCCGTTCTTGAAGCCCACCCCAATAGGGAAGAGTTTTCAAGTCAGGACAGAAACGACCAATTTCATCAGCCCAATTGTTTAAGACAGATGCAGGTGCAACAACTAGAAAAGGTCCCCATATATTCTTTTCCTGCATGGCATAAACAATCCAAGCTACAGTTAGAAATGCCATAGCACAAAAAACCTGCTATACTTAAAGACTTTCCAGAAAAGTAGACCACCTCCCTCCCAAATTTTTATTCCCTCCAATTTGGGACATTCCAAAATCCAAGTCCTCTTAAGGAGTCGTCAAAGCAAAAGATGGTGAATTTTTCAAAAATATCCTTATAGTCAAGAATACTTGTGAGCTTATTTTAATTTGAGAATGAAAGCACAAAAATGGATATTAATTCTCTCAATTCATATTTAGAAGTATTAATTGAATGTTGCCCTAAGAAGTTCACTCTCCCATAGAAGAATAACCCTTCAGAAGGAAGCTGTAACCGAGTAAGAACTTACTTCAGCCAAATGAGCCAGGAAAGCCATGGCTTGGATAGTCTTTCCCAATCCCATTTCATCAGCGAGTATACCATTTAAACCCTAAATCACATCATACCAGTTGAAGTTAATAGACATGTAGAAACTTATGAGTGTTTACAAAGAGAAACCAGCTAGTCCACAGACAGTCCTAATACCTGCTCATAACAGTTTACCAGCCATTGAAGACCTTTTAGCTGATACTCTTTGAGGGTACCTTTAAATAACTCTGGTGTCTGCACTGATGATTTTATAGGCATGGTCGATCTGAAAGCATTGTAAAGGCAAAATTCAGTATAATTAGCGAAATCACACTGCCAGTATAATTTGTACACAATTTATAAAATTTAAAAAGGATGAGCCATATTAAGTTTTGAAAAATTCTTCTTATTACCCTCTATTTCACTTGTTTTCCTCGATAACATGCCAGGATCCCAAATTGTTGTCTGTATATTTAGAAAGCATCAATTCTACTCCTGAGACGTGTCTGTCGTTTTTTCACCATATATCACATAAACTAATCCCCAAGTCAACCAACTGATGGATAATTTTTTCTACTTCTTTCAAATTTTTCGTATGAAGCTTATGTTGGCAATTTATTGAAGTTTTTATTTTTCAAAATCTAGCCTATAATTTTTTGCTGACCTAATCCCTGTTGAATTGCCTCCGTCAGCTTAATAATTTTATGGGGGAATAACAAGAGTGAGGTAGTGGTAGCAGGGAAACTTACGGATGCAATAAATCTATGTTAGTAGATCCTCCAAATGAAGCACCCTCCTGAGGAGCCACCAAATCAGCAGCATCCCTCAGCTTCAAACATTCAGTATCAAAAGTACTTGTCAGTTTTTTCTGCTTAGAAACTGCATCTTGAGCGGCTCTTAATGCTTCCCTTTTCAATTCAGCCTCCTCGGGATCTTCTTCCTCTCCAAGCTTAGATTCTAAAGAACTCAAAAGCATTTCTTGCTCGCTTAATAAATCATCGCCCACAGGCAACACATCAGAGGATTGTGAAGCAGACTTGTTTTGCATAAAATGACTGTAGAGTTCTGTTTGTGACAGCAAGAAATTGAGCCTCTGTTGTTGCCTCTTTGCTTCACGAAGCTCCTGTTCGCGCTTCAAAGCTTCTGCAGCTTCTCTTTCCTCTCTTTTCCTCACTTCTGCCTGAAAAAAGAGATCACAAAATTCTGGCAAAATCATCCAAAATTAAGTTGTATAAACTCAAAACCACAGTTGGAGCAGCAAATAGGTTGTGAAATTAAGGATAGAATTTGATTTGTTAACTCAAAGGGGATTCTTTGGGTTCTCTTATAGAAATATTTTAGGTTGGTCAGCAAGCAGTTTAGCATCTTGCTGATGTAGCAAATCCTGGGTCCAGGAGGGAACATGATTATCAGGGAATGTGCGCAAACCTAGTTGCCATGCATTCCTTCTACAATGATGCCATTTCTCTTCATCTTCCTTTTCAGTGTTGTAAATCTGTGCTGTTAACATTAATTTTTTATTTTGGCTATCCAAAAAATCTACATACTAATGCTCTCTTGGCGTCGAACAATCTCAAAAAGGAGAATCCAATGCCCATCAAAAAAATACCCCTCGAAATACAGGTTGAGTTCAACAGCAGCTGCTAATATTATACTCCCTCTGTCCCAATTTGATAGTCCACTACAAAACTACGTGTAATTTTCAAACTTAAAAATAATGTACTTGCGAAAATATTTTTATTTTTTATTTTTTTGCATTGTATGAAAGTTCTCAATCAGATGTATCAAACAAGATCCATATTGCTAAAAAGTTATTTTCGTAGAACATTATTTTTGAGTTCGAAAATTGCTGGTAGTTTTGTAGTGGACTATCAAATTGAGACGGAGGGAGTACATAAAAAGTTGACAAATATGAAGGTAATTAAGAAAAGCACATGAAGAACTAGAATCTCTTAAAAATAAACAAGTTCTTCTCTTGGTTAATACAAAAATGAAGGAAAAATACTTCTCTTAATACCCAGAATCAAAATCATTCAGATGGTTGACTTGAAGGATAGGTTAATTGAGACAAGGTTTCACAAACTCAAATAACTCTCCTTTCCTTTTTCTGGTAAATATATGACCAAAAAATTAATTTGTTGAGCATAGTACGTAGAATCGTTCACATAACACCAAGAAACATTGAAATAAAGCCACCAGGAAAATGTAAACAGATGACAAAGAATCCTTCAAAACGTAGTCCTATCCCACACAATTTAACAGATGAAAAAGAATAGTACCATCTCCTTATCAACTCTCTTCCAGAACAACACCATGTCTCTGGCCAGTTTCCTTGTGCGAATAGCAGCCCCTCTCATCAATTTAAGTGATCTACTCACTTTCATTTTCACCTGGAAAAGAAAAAGAACCAATAAGCTTGCAGAATAGAGCAAGAAACCCAACTATAAACATGAAAAACTACTAATACCAACTATTATCGTCTATTGCCTTATTTAGTGTTCCAACATATCAACATGAACACATGATAGGTAAGATAAGAGGCCCCAGATAAGGCTGTGAGGGTGGCAGCAGTGCGGCAAACGTTTTCAAGGATCTGGATTTTTTGATGAGGAATCATTTTCAGTGTTATTTGAATGGTGTTAGGGGCAGCAACTATGTTTATTGGAGGTGTGTGAGCGATTTTCCCGGATTGGTGGCCGGAGATGAGGTTGAGATCGAGTTTTACAGCGGCAAAGTTGGCATTGCAGGTTGGTTGGGCGACGGCGCGTGATATGGAAGCTGAAGGGGTGAAGCAAAAGGATGAAGAAGAAGCACGTGTGATTGACGTGCTGACATTTCGGGAAGTGGGGTGGAAGGATTGTGGGGTTCAAGGTGCATGCGGTGGTTTTTTTGAGAATGCCATTCAATTTTCTTCATCAGATGTATTTCTTGTGGGTTCCAATGGTTTTGCTTTTGGATATTTCTAGGGTGTGGTGGGTGAACATTTGGCAAATTGTGGGTGTGTTTTTCTGAGCATATTTGTAAGATCTGGCTTTTTTTAGACCCATGGTGTGATGGGCTGAGGCCTTTAGGTGCTTGTCCTAATGGGTACCCTCGATTGGTTTCTTGCCAATCGTTGGTTTAGGTCTCGGATTGGACAATTTTTGAGCTTATTGTTGTTTCCTTGTTCCTATTAGTCTTGTTACATTTTCAAGATTAATGCCATTCAAAAAATATATATCTACCTCTCTTTGGCAGGTCTCGGAGAACCTCTTGGCATCAGCTACTTGCTTCTTGTGGAAGTTTGTGAAATTCCTATGGTGTTTTGGTATGTCTTTTCTAACAATGTTGACCCAATATTTCCCAATCTTATCCATTTCTTCCTTCTCAATCATAGAAGGGTCTTTCTTCACCTTCTGCCTCTTAGGTAAACTTCGCTCAATGATCTGTAATGCAACAATTCCATAAAACTGAATAAGAAAACAAGCCAAACCCACTCTCCAAATAGAGAAGCATAATGTGATCAACTTGTTTCAACTCAAAAGAAAAAAAAAAAACACACTGACCTCATATGTATCACCTTTCTCCAACACCTTCACATAGTAAACCTGCAAAACGCCACCCTCCGACAAGATAGATCGCCTTATTCCTCCAGCTGCCCCCTCAGGAATGGAAAATGCATCCAGCTCAATGTCACTTACTTTCAGATTAAACTTTTGACCTGAGTTGCTCAATGCCATGGCTTTCAGTCTAGCCTGAAGTGATTCATATTGGGTCCTGGGATCACCCATTCCCGCCTGGCTTCTGGGCCCAAACCTCTTATCACTTGCCATCATTGCCGCCAATGACCCCAGATCAAGAGTGCCTTTAAGGTAAAATTCATCCACCCTAACATCTGCCATACGAGGCAAGTTTAGTGATGCCGCCAGCTTTTCATATGTTGGGGGTATCCTATAAGTGATGCCATCCCCAATATCTAGGTAAGCAGGCTCATAAATTGATCTGCAAAGTGTTTTCCAAATATTATACAAATGAGAGCCAAAAAATACAAGAAAGAGAGGTCACAGACTGCTAGTCATTAAATATCTCAGCATTCATACAAGATTTCAGCTTAGGCAAGAAGAAAACCTATCAATGGCATATTCTGGTGCAAAGTCTGTTTCATGATAGTTTCCCAGCTTTTGAGAACTACCATTGTTGAGAAAATCTGAGGTTGTTTCAGATTTCCGACCCTTGGAACTACTTTTGAGGACTGGAATCCCAATTCGGGAAGATTGAGGAGTTGCAGAGGAACTATTGGGCCTCCTCTTGTACTTTTGAATATGCTCTCCAAGCATTGCCCTGTACCGCTCCTCGGTAATTCGCACACCATAACTGCTGTCCTCTTCGTCCTCACTGCCATATGTGTTCTGCTTCTTCTTCTTAGCCGAACTCAAGTCCCTCTTTGACATAGTCCCATTACTGCGGTCTCCCATGGCTCCACCTATTTGTAACCCACAAAAAACAGATACATATAAGTTCAGACTTAACTAGCTCAGATATCAAGTCTGCCGAGACAACTTAAAACTGAATCACGATACTGGAAGATCAAAAGGGATAGACTACGAATTTGTACTATCCAAATTGGTCAGTGAAATAGCAAAACTAACACAAATAAAAGACTGGAAAAAATTGAAAACTATCATAAACAAAGTGCCTACCTTGGCTACCTCTGCTCTCATCCTGACTACTAATCCCATAATAATCAAAATCATCATCTTGTTGTGGTAGTTGAAAGTTCATCAAAGACTACAACACAACCCAAAAAAGTATACTTTAAACGAAAAATCACTCAAAGGTTTAAGAAGAGTGAAGACCCAAAAAAAAAAGACACGTAATTTAACATACCCAATTCGAATTACCAGAAAAGATGTAACAAAAATTTGCAGAATGGCATAAAGGCCTTAACTTTCTACAACACAAATTTGATCTATTGATAAAAGAAGAGACTTCAACTGAAGAAAACAAGAAAAACCCAATTGCGGAGAGCGAAAACCCATGTCACATACCTCAAGATTGAAGAGATTCGAGTACGAGAAAGAGCTCTTCGACTGTCGTTCGCCGTCCATAAGGAGAAGAGAACCCTAATGAGTATCCGAAGAGCATTGGGGAATACGAAATATATTCTGGCCAATGGAAAACACGAGAGAAAGGAGTCCAGCCCTAACCCTAGAGGAGAGAGAAAGTGGGAGGGAGTTAGGACTGCTGCCGCGCAGGATAAGGGTAGAGAAAGAGAGAGAGACAGCGAGGGAGAAACGTAGACACAGGTGAAGGCCATTGCCTACGTGTGCTAATGTGCGCCTGTGGGGGCGACTTTGGCTAACGTGCGCTACAGAAGTGTTGGCCCTTTAATCCAAGCTTCTTATTCTCTCTGCGTCCAGTAGAACGTATTGCCAATGCGAAAATTGTTTCAAGAGAAAGTAAAGAGCTTTTTTGGGGTACGGTGGAGTGTATGATACAGAACTTGCCATTACCGTACACGTGTTGTGAATGGGTGGATGGTGCTCTTTTTTCTTTTTATCTTTTTTTGTGGGTCTATATTCTGCATTTCTATTACAAAACTTGTCGATTTGGCTTCCTTTTGGTATCATTTAAGGCAATTGGCCAAAGTTAGGTTTTTAGCTACTCTATATGTATTAATACTTGTCAATTTGGCTTCCTTTTGGTATCATTCAAGCAATTGGCTAAAGTTGGGTTTTTAGGTACTCTATATATATTGTGAAAGAATGACATATCTCGTAAAACACAATAAAGAAACTTTTAAGCCAATTTAAGAATCGATCAATTTCTATAACAACCCCTAGTTCAATTTTAGTTTAGGTTTATTCTAGGTTGTTGTTAAGTTAGAAGGATTTATTTGTTATGTTTTTAGTTCATGAGGGTAGTTTGGTCATTATTCATTTGCATGTGTATACATGTTGCTGTGTATAGAGTTGTTTGAGATAGAATGAGAAAAATACATTGATCTCTCTTTCTCTCTCTACAATTTATCATAGCATCAAAGCTCCCATCCTCCATTGATGGTGCTTTGTAGAGCTTTAGAGATAGTTCTTCTCAGTTCATCGTGTTTATCTGTGGTTCTATTTGACACTGTTGTTATGTCGTTTTGGCTTAGTTTATTCACAAACAACCTCTGGCAAGCCCACAGTGGGTAATGACGACCTCCAACGAGCCCACGGTGGGTGACGACGACCTCCGGAGAGTCCACTGTTGACCTCTACGACCAATGTCGACCACTGTTCCACCATTGATTGGCTATCAGTCCTACTTAGAGTGATCGAGGAGGGTTTTTGAGCACAGGGTTTGTAGCTCTTGTCAAACCGACAATGATGGTAGGTGGAAGGTCACCGGAAGATGCCGAAATAGTGCTCACACGCCGGAGGAAGGTGACGCGTGGCAAATAGTGGATCTCACTCGCGGCGCGTGGTGTGTACGCGTGGGTTTGAGATTGAAGCAGGTCAACTTGTGGTTCATAAGGTTCGGACCTGTTTGAAAAAGGTCAAGCGACTGACAAATGGTCATTCCGCGTGTCAGAGGGGTCAGCCGAGGGTTCAAAGTGGTTCAGCGGCTTGAAAAAGGCTCATAGAGCTCATCTAGAGGGTTCATAAGGGGTCAGAGCTCATCTGGAGGGTTCATAAGGGGTCAGGGACCTATTTTTTACTGTCCAGAGCACTGTTGGCAGGTTGAAGACTTGAACCTAACTAATTTTGACGTCTCGGATTCATTTGCAGGGTCGGTTTGAGGTGATTTAAAAAGGAAATTATTGGTAAAATGGAGGCTTTAAAAACTACTCAAGTTGATGCCCTTTTCTGAGGGGGAGTTACAAACTCTTAAGGGCATATTGGCTAGGCTTGACACTCCATCCACTACTGCTCCTACCTTTGCTTCTACCACTTTCTTTGCTCACAAAGAGATACATGCCAATGCTTCTACTCCCTCTAACTCTCTTCCATGGATCATAGATTCTGGTGCTACGGACCATATGACAAGTTGTTCGTCCTTTTTTTATTCCTACTCTACTTGTTCTAGTAAGGATAAGGTTAGAGTGGTGATGGTTCTTTATCTTGCTATTTTCGGGAAAGGTTTTATTCATTGTTCTCCAACCATTTCTCTTTTATCAGTTCTTCATGTTTCCAATTTTCTACTAACATTTTATCCGTTAGTAGTCTTACTCAATCCTTAAATTGCTCCGTAACATTTTTTCCTACACATTGTGTCTTTCAGGAACTGGATACGGGGAGGATGATTGGCAGTGGTAAAGCTCATGAGGGCCTTTATTTTCTAGCGTTTGCACCTAATCCTGTTTGTCCACCTTTGTCATGTGGTTAAGCTCTTACAGCAGATATTGGTTCAGCTCTTTCCTTGTTACATCAATGACATCGTAGACTTGGTCATCCATCATTTGGGATTCTTGAAAAAGTGTTCCCTAGTTTGGCTAAACAATGTTCTCAGAGTCAATTCCTTTGTGAAGCTAGTGAGCTTGCGAGACATAAACGCTCATTTTATGCTCCGGTCAATCAAAGAAGTGATTCGTTATTTATGGTCATTCATTCTGACGTCTGGGGTCTTTCTTCTATCACATCTCGGTCTGGTAATAGCTGGTTTATCACCTTCATTGATTGTTATTCTCGTGTCACCTGGGTGTATTTTTTAAATGCAAAAAATGAGGTCTTTCGTGCTTTAAATCTTTTAAATCTTTTTATCAAATGGTGTGTACTCAGTTTGATGCTAACGTTAAAGTCCTCCGTAGTGATAATGGGACTGAGTATATCGATGGGGCTTTTCGAGCATAACTTAACGACTCTGACATCCTTTTTCAGACTTCTTGTGTTGGCACTCCATAACAAAATGGAGTTATAGAGCGTAAGAATCGCCATCTTGCTGAGGTAGCCCGCTCTTTATTGTTCACAATGAAAGTCCCTAAACATTTTTGGGGCGAAGCTATCCTTATTGCGGCTTTTTTTATCAACCGCATGTCATCCAGTGTTCTTCAGCTCCAAACTCCTATTAAGTTCCTCCCCGGCTGTTCTCGAGTCTCATCTCTTCCACTTAAGGTCTTTGGTTCCGTGTGTTTTGTCCATGCTCCTAAGCACCTAGGTGGTAAACTAGATCTCAAAGCTCGTAAGTGCATTTTCCTTGGCTATTCTACTACTCAGAAAGGTTATAAAAGCTATGACCCACACTCTCGCAAAACATATGTTTCCGTGGATGTCACTTTTTGGGAAACTGAATCCTTTTATCCTTTGTCCACTTCATCTCTTCAAGGGGAGAATGATAGACAGGAAGAGATGTTGACATTTTATACTCTAGAGTCGTGGTTTTACCCTTTACCTTGTCATAGTGAGGGGGAGAAAGATAAATCTGTGCATGAACCTTTACCTAGGCAAAGAGTGGAACACGATGTTGGTGGAAAACTGGATAGGCCAAATCTTCAGACTTTTTCTCAAAGGAATAAAGGCAAGTCTACATGCGCAGTACCACTTTGCCAATCTCCATCACCTATTCCAGTTTCAAACTTTCTAGCTGACTCATCGGGTAATAATTCTCTTTTTATTGCTCTTAGAAAGGAAGTTAGGTCATGCACTCAACATCCCATCTCCTAGTTTGTTTTTTATGACCGTTTATCTCCTTCGCATCGTGCTTTTGTTTTGTCTCTTTCTTCTATATCTATTCCACAGAATTGGCATGATGCATTCATGATACCTAAATGGAAAGGAGTTATGGTAGAGGAGATGACGGCTTTGAAAAAGAATGGCAATTGGGAGCTAGTATCACTTCCAAGAGGGAAGAAACCTATGGGGTGCAAATGGGTGTTCACTGTGAAACACAAAGCTGATGGGACAGTTGAGAGATACAAGGCCAAGCTTGTTGCTAAAGGTTATACTCAAACCTATGGTATTGACTACGAGGAGACGTTTGCTCCTGCATCGAAGATGAACTCTGTGCAAGTCCTACTTTCTTATGCTGCCAATTTGAATTGGCCTCTTCACCAGGTTGATGTGAAAAATGCATTCCTCCATGGCAAATTAAAGGAGAAAGTGTACATGGCTATTCCACCAGGTTTTTCCTCATCTCAGACCGAGGGAAAGGTGTGTAGATTGAAAAAGGTACTGTATGGCTTGAAGCAATCTCCCAAAGCATGGTTTGATAGGTTTCTCAAAGCTATGTTGAGATTTGGATACAAGCAGGGTCATGCTGACCATACTATGTTCATCAAGCGGAGGAATGGTAAGATTGTCATACTTATTGTTTATGTGGATAACATAATAATGACAGGTGATGATGTGGATGAGATTGCTAGCCTTAAGGTTCTTTTTGCTCAAGAATTTGAGATTAAGGAGTTGGGGTCTATGAAGTACTTCCTTGAAATGGAGGTGGCTCGATCTGACAAAAAGTTTTTGATCTCTCACATGAAGTACATCCTTGATCTTTGAGAAAAAACTGGTATGTTGGGATGTAAGCCAGTTGACTCTCCCATTGAGGTCGATCATCATCTTGGTAGCAATGCTGGGGAGCATACAGATAAGGAGAGATATTAGAGACTTGTGGGTTACCTGATATACTTATCTCACACCAGACCTGATATTTCCTATGTTGTGGGGGTTGTAAGCTAGTTTATGCATGAACCTCGTACTGTGCATCTTGATGCTGTTTATCGCATTTTTAGGTATCTCAAATCAACCCTAGGAAAATGAATCTTTTTCTCCAATCATGGTCACTTGAAATTGGAAGCCTTCACTGATGGAGACTGGGCAGGTTCTATTGATGATAAGAGATTTACCTCTGGCTATTGCATCTTTTTGGGAGGAAATTTGGTTACTTGGAGGAGTAAGAAGTAGGCATTGGTTGCTAGGTCCAGTGCAAAGGCTGAATACAGAGCTATGTCTCATGGTGTTTGCGAGTTTTTATGTCTCCAAACCTTTTTACGTGATCTGGGATTCCCTAATGTTAGTCCTATGAAGCTCTACTATGATAATAAGGCTGCCATAAACATTGCTCATAATCCTGTCTAACATGATTGAATGAAGCATATTGAAATTGACAGACACTTTATAAAGGAGAAGCTGAGCAACAGGTTGATTTGCATGCCTTTTGTAAGATCTAAAGACCAGTTAGCTGATGTATTTACCAAGGGTCTGAGTAGTAAAAGTTTTCACCCCATTTTGTTCAAGTTGGGCTTGCGAGATATCTTTGCGCCAATTTAAGAGGCTGATATTCATACTCTTAGAGCAGCTGCAGCCCAGACTCAAAACCAAACTCAAATTTGAAATCTGAGTAAACCTCCCCAAGCCCTCCCAAAAAAAAATTATCAAAGCTCTAGTCTTTGAACCAAACCCATATCAAACTAAGTTTTACTCAAAATTTTACCCAAACCAAAGGAGAACCAAACCTTTATCCAAATTTATAACGGCTACTTTGTGGTGGTCAGAAAGCATTTGCCGCCATGGTCATCGGCGGAAAGCGATGGTTTCAAAGTTGGTGACAGTGGAAGTTGGTGGTCGTGGTTTTCAGATCTAATTGTTGGCAGTCGTGGTTTCAAATCCAGTGACGGTTGACGTTGGTGGTGGTTTTGATGTTGATGATGGTTTCATATGCTGGTGGTGATAGACAGTGGTTTCAGAGCTCGACGGCAACAATCTTGGTGATGGAAGTGATTGTTTTTCGGGTGGAGGAGGGCGACGAGTGGCGGCTAGGGCTTGAAATATGAGTAAAGGGTTGGAAAGGGGTGATACCAAAATGAACTTTAACTCAGACTTTTGAACAAATTTGAGGAAAACAAAGGTTCAAGGCTGAAGTTGCTCTTATATCTATATGGCTCATTTGTAAGCAACCAAATTTTGATGGGATATTCGCTAAATATCGTAGAAGAGGGGGCTGTTATAATACGATAATGTTGTTTTCGGGAATGACTTAAGCTATGACCTGATATAAGTTGGCATTTTAAGTTGATGTATTGTGAAAAAGACCTCTCTTTGGCTCTCGTAAAGCACAATGAGCCCGCTTCTAAAAAAAAAGGTAATATAATAGGTTTCTAAACCAAGGGTAATATAATAGGTTCGTTATATCCACAGAAAAAATGAATTGTAGTGGCCGGTTCAGGGGTGCAGAGGGACCCCCTGTGCCCGAGCGGTTCAAAGAGGTCGGGACCTCCACGTGAAGGCCACATCTGCCAAGGAACTTTTGTCTGGCGGCGCTGGCGGGTCACGGGGCACCTATCACTCGGGAAGCCAGGTCCCCGGTGCTTGACTTCGGTAACCTTCTCCGGGGCGTCCCCACCGGTGCTGGAGCTTGGCGGATGAGAGCTTTTCCCACTTTAGGGGTTTGGTCGATTGACCTACGATGCAGGGGAACCGCCCGGTGGCGGGGCTCGTCGAGCACCTCCCAATGATGCGAGCAGCGCGTGTAGAGTTCAACCACCCACATTGTCGCATTTATGGCCCGAGCTACCAACCCTATGGCCTAAACTTGCAAGGGAGGGAAGGCGGGGGACTTGATTAATGGGACTATCAGCCGGGGGACAATGCAGGGCCCGGTAGGGGATCCCGCCCAGTATGTGGGTGTCGGTCTGCGCATTGAATGTGGCAATGGGGCCCAGGCGTGTGGGCCCCGAGTGGGGCCTTTGTACAGTGCCTATAAATATGCTCCTCACCCCCATCGTACATGGATCGGTTCTTTGACACTTCCCTCTCTACAGAAAAGCATAAAGTTACATTTCTCTTGGTTCTCTACTAAACTTCTTTCCCCGTCACTAACTTTGCCATCGGAGTGCCTCCCTAGACCACCATCATCTGGGCTAGGCACTAACGTGGTTGTTCCCTTGTGCAGGTACTTCCCCGGCATCTACCAAGGACCCCTGCCACTCTCCGACGAGCTTTTAAGGGCTCCAGCGAGGTCCATATGAGCTCCTCTCCCACGGAACAGTACCATGCGACCAAAGAGGTCAAACCGGAGAAGCGCCCCCCACATGAATTTTTGGAACTGTAGTGGTATTTTTTGTTATTGTAATTCACACATAAAGGGTCCAAAATTTTGAACATGGGTCCGGGTGTTCAAGTTGTGTCCACCTTGGAAAATATTATATACTTTAGGGCTACTTTGACTTAAAAGCCAAAAATTGGATTATTCTTTTTGTCTTTATTCATTTTTTTTTGTATTTGTTAGTTTTGCGTCAAGATTTTGTGGTTTCTGGATTTCTCTTGTCGAGACGAATCCAGAGAGTATAAAATTGTGGTCAAAAGTAATAGTTTTTTGAATAAAGTCAAAATAGGTGGATTATTAGCCAATAATCCACCTATTTTGGTTTTATTCAAAAAAATATTTGGTTTGACCATAAATTTATACTTGTTAAATTCGTCTCGTCGAGAAGAATCCAGAAACCACAAAATCTTGATGCAAAACTAATAAATGCAATTTTTTTTTGAATAAAGACAAAACGAATAATCCAATAATTCAGTTTTGGCTTTTAAGCCAAAGTCCATGGCAATTGGGTTTTCCAGTAGGGGTTAGAGTGAAGCAAGGGAATTCGGCCAACCATAACCACCGGCAAATAAACTGTCAGATCCGACACAACAGCTTTCCAACAGCACCTCAACCGTCTAGTTTTGCTGTTTTTTCTTTTTATCGTTTGATTTTGGTTGCTGATATTTTTTCCCCTTTCTCTTGTGGGTTCTCTTACCCCTGTATTTGGTGGGTTTTTTATGTTTGATTTTCATCCGTGTTTATTGTGCTTATGGTTAATTGAGCTGGATATCAGTTCAAAAAAAAAAAAAAAACTGAGCCTGGGTATCCTTAGGAATTAGGATTCTCTATTACTAATAAATTAAGGATGGACTATATGCTAGCACCAAGTGTTGGTCTGTTTTGATAGTACGTATCTTTGAGCATGTGTGCTCTTTGCAGTTGCCTGTGTCGTAGATTTTGGTAGTTTTTTTGTTCATTTATGTATTTTGTGATAAAATCTTTGTCTTCACAACATTAGTGAAATGCATTGTCTGTTATCAGGGAGAAAAAAGAAAGGATATACATGGCAAAAAATGATTTAACACAAGATTTCTATCTCCGGGCATCTCCTATATCCAACCTCACTATGACCCCTATCAAATAGGCTGATATACTTATGCTGAGAATACACTTTTCTATAAAAAAAAAATTGTTCCATAAGCTGACTTCTTCCTAAGTGACTAGAAAACTAATTTATTGTGTTTTACGAGATATACATTCTCTCACAATTCAACTAAAAAGCCGACTTAAATCAATTCTTAATTTAAGTCAGTTTCAAGAACAAGGTAAGGTTGCTGCGAGACACGCTCACGAAGACTCAATGTGTTAATAAGTCAAGGTTCTAACATGCATTGACGTTATATTTGACTTATTGGCAATAAGTCAGTGAAATTGGTTTAAGTTGGCTTTTGAGTTCATATATCTGTTTGGTTCTTTTACTTCTTTGCAATGAAAAATGATTGTGTGCGAGCATGCCAGAGAGAGTTTCAATCTCCTCCCTCAGATTAACTTTGGAAAAAACCAAATCTAATCAGCCGATTGTGTTTTATTGGTTCAATTACCTTAATTAAGAGGATTTTTCTTAATAAGTGAATAAATGCAAACCAATAAACTTAGGAAATCAAAGAACAACAAAGAGACAAGATACTTCGATTGATGAATCAAAGATAAACTTACTTCAAAATCGTCTCCAACTTCAAATACATAGTAACAGAACTTCGAACGGGTGATTGTTGCAAGAACAATCGAGATAAATCTTAATCTACTTCCTAATATACTTCGAACTGAGTTCGAAATCCTAAACTACTTTGTCAATGAACAAACCAAGCATCAGTTTTTGATAGTTGTTTGTTGAAGATTTGTTTGGGGGCTTCTAGTTTTCAATTTCTTGTATTTATAGATGCTGCTTGCAGTTGGACTTCCTGCCCAATGAATTTGAATTTTGACTTGCGTCGAACTCTAATTCCCACAAAAGTTGGTAGTTATTCTTTCACCACGTCTGAATTTGAATTCTTTCTTCCTCCAGAAGCTTTAAATCTGCACGTTTGTTTAAACAAACTGAAATGATAACATGTTAAGAAAATAATTGCCTTCTATAAATACTCCACGTGTTCTAACTGCTAATTTGTCTTGTTTCACAAGTTCCCACGTGGAGTTTATACGTTAATAAGTTAACATCATGGCTTCGAAGCCAATTTTAATTTTAGCAATGGCTTGTACTCCCTCCGTCCCAATTTCTTGGTCCTTCTTTCCATTTTGGGATGTCCCAAAATATTTGTCCCACTTCTAAAAACATCCATCAAAATTGGGTCACTTTCCAATTTTACCATTAAAAAGTATTTTTCCCATCTTAATTGGCTAGTCTATTATTTTTTTATTTTATAACGATTTTTATGATTTTGAAAATTTTGTACAATAAAACTAATTGATATCTATCAAACAAGATCCATATTGAATATGTTTTGACTTTCATATAGTAAATTAGCTCCACAAATTTAGTCATGGTAATATTGACTGGATTTAGGGGCAAAATAGAAAAGTCAATACAAAGTTTTCACATCCCTTAAAAACCCGTTTCCCCAAAAGGGGCAAACAAATTGGGACGGAGGGAGTAACTGCCAATAACTGCTTTTTCAATTTGAGAAATAATACGACACCGTATTTACTCAACTTTGTCTTATTAATCCAGTGTATCTTCATTGAGAAATAATTGCCAACGTTTTACACTTTTGATTACGTGTCAATTAATTATTGGATTGGTTAATTTTACCTATAAACAATACCGTGAAAACCACTTTAGGAAGAAGTCACTTTTTGTGAATCATGCCTATAACTACTTGAGTTTGGACTTTGGATCGATAAGTAATTTCACTATTGTAGTACCGGTTCCCGTGAGTTTTGATAGGCGTATTGATTCTAAAGTGTTTTCAAGAGATGATCTTGCAAATGAATTTATCAATACTTTTGAACTTATTTGAAAGTGGAAAAAAGTGGCCTTTTCCCCAAGAGTCGTATTCTATTTTTTTAATTGGGTATTATTTTGTGATCTCATCTATAACCTAAAACTCATTGGACGTTCATCTTCTTAAAATTATGAGTTATTTTAAACTTTTTCCTATTGATGACTGGTGAGTGTTCCTTCCCTAGGAGTTAGGACCTTACACAACATGATTAAGCTAAATCTTTGAGATTGGGCTGACCACTTATCTTCCACTTTTTTCGCAAGAACATTTCTGAAATCCGTTGGACTATTATATAGGCCGAAACCCATATGCTTGCCCGATTAATATGGGCTAACTTTGAAGGCCGAAGCTAATTTGGGCCTCAAGCCCCCATGATATTCATTTCAGCCCTCCACAACCCTTCAGAAAATAATCATTATATTCCCTTTTAGAATTCTCCAGGGAATTCCACAAGGAATAAACTTTAAAGAATAGTTTACGAAACAGAATCTCAAAAGGTAAACAAATAACATTATCTAAACAAAATGTTATGTGATAAGTGGGGACATTGATATAATTAGTCCAGTTGGGATTTGTACGGCCTCGTTGAGAATACTCTAAAAAATATTAAGTATGTTGGCCGATAAATAGTCCACACTTGTCCATTCTGGGGGTTAATCCAAGGTGAATCAAACACGATACTAAATAATAGTATTAAGTGACACATTTTTTTTTGATCGGCAAGTATTAAGTGATACGTTGGCCTTTGTGTTTCCAAAATCATAAACACATCCTCTTTAGGGGGTGTTTCACTAAGGTAGTTTTTAGAATAAATTGGTTTTTCACGGGTTTTTTATGTGATGCATTATGAGAGAATGACATGTCTTAATTTTTGGAGAATTTTTTTTTTGGTTAGTGGAACACCATGCAATCAAAGAAGCCCTTAGGCCCTTTTGGTCTCAATTTACTAGTAATATACAGTAAATCATTTTAATTTTAAATCTCATTGGCAACACTAATTTTGTCGAGAATCAAGTCGATTGGTTAGTAATTACAATATCATTGAATATATATTTATCTTTACAAAGTAGATTAGCACGTTGGTTTGAAATACTATCATTTATCTAAAAATAGACATGTCACGATCATGCATTCATTGACAATCGATATAATTTTTTAAGATAAATAATAATTACGATGAGATCTAAAATATTAACGATTCTGACTCAAGAAGCCAGAAATGCATCTACAAGACTGTCCAGTCCTTTTATCAGATTCGATAAGGGATCGAAGATGATTATTTTATTTTTCTTAAACCAAAAAAATATTTGGAGAAAATATTTTACAACACACACCAACGACATAAAATATACTACTACATGGAGCCTCCAAATCTTTTTCAGTTTCTTGAACGATACACGCATTGTCCAGTTCATATTGAGTCCAGTTTTGGATCATTGTGAACCCATCTCTAATCATATATGATAGTTTTTTTTTTATACAAATATGTTTTGTTCTTATATTTATTAACATTCGATTAAGCTAATATTTTACATGATAATCATACCCAACGATATTTACCAAATGAATGATTTTGATCATTGTTGGGGAAACCTCCTAAGCTTGAGTGTATGTGTTCATAAAAAATCATCAAAATTACTTCGCACATGCACAGACGGTGCATCTCAACCGTCAAAAATACTTTTGGACAGTTAAAAGGTACCATCCGTGCATGATGCGTACGCAGCCCTGCGTTCAAATATTGCAAATGTGGACTAGAAAGCCCGAACCCATCCCTAATCACAAATGACTGTTTCCCAATTCGCCCATCCTTTCCAATTGCTTTTATAATAGTAGGGTGAACCAAGCTCCACTATAGCAACTCGTAGTTCGGCTTATTTAGTATTCGATGTTCATTGAAAATACATTTATCTTAAAAAAGTAGATTAGCACATTGGATTGGAATTCGTTTATCTAAAAATAGGTATGTCACGATCATGTATTGATTGACATTCAACCAACATAATTTTTTTAAGATAAATAATAATCGTGATGAGATTCAAAACATTAACAATTACGACTCAAAAAACCAGAAAATGCATCACAAGACTGTCCATTCCCTTTATCGGATTCGATGAGGGATCGAAGATGATTATTTTATTTATATTAGACAAAAAATCCTACTAGTATTTAGAGAAAAATCTTTACAGCATACACAAACGACATAAAATACAACATATATGGAGCCTCCAAAAAAAACGAGTATTTTACAAATGGTGCAAGTGGGCTGTACCCACCCCATCCCTAATCATAAACGACAGTTTCTTGAGTGATACACATATTGTCTAGTCTAGTTTATACAGAGTCCTGTTTTGGATCATTGTTACCCCATCTCTAATAATAGATGATAATTTCTCATACCAATTTGTTTTGTTCATATACTTATTAATGTCTGATCAAACTAATATTTTACATGGTCATCATACTTGACGGGATTTACAAAATGAATGACTTCGATCATTGTTTTGGGAACCTCATATGATTGAGTTTTTTTTTTTTGAATAGGCATGTGCTTGAGTCTGGGGTGGGTGTTATACGGTAAGTGTTGTGCTGTAAAACTACGGCATTTTGCTTGATTTTTGTGCACACTTCCAAAGTTTCCAAGGATCTTGTTTGGATGAAGAAAAAACCATCACAAAGTCCCCAAACCCAAAGTGTCTAAGCCTTAAACTTGAAGTTCATAAATCCAAAATGCTTAAACCCACTATACCCTACCCCAAAAAGTCTAAATTCCCTAAAATTGAACCCTAAATTAAACTCCACACTTAACTCTTCAAACATGGCTCTTGGATATACTAAGAAAATGAACAAAATGACGTAATTTTATCGCACAATATGACGCAGAACAACTACCGCTCAACGCCCCAAAGATTCGTGTAAAGTATGTGATCATATAAAGTTATCGATTTTCCAAATATTGCAAGTGGGCTGGAAAGCCTGGACCCATCTCTAATCATAAATGGGAGTTCTTTTTGGTTTGAATTTTGGATTTTGATTTTTAGTAATAATTGGAAGGAAAAATATGAATAATAATTAAAAAAGAGTTAATGATTAGAGAGAGATAAAGGAAAAATTGAGAATAATATTTGAAAATAAGGATAATAATTGAAAAAACGGGTCTTGAAACCCATAATGAACAAGGACGACAGTTTCTTGAAGCGTATCCTTTCCAATTGCCTATCTGCGCACCAACCACTCCAGATTCGACTTGTTTAATATTTGAGTTGAGCTTGTAAATTTTAGGCTCGTTCTAATAAATGAGCTGATCTTAACACTCTACAACTTGACTCGGCTCCACCAAACTCCTCATTGGTATAAACTTGGCTTGTTTATAAAAAGCTACTCCCTCCGTCTCAATTTTATAGTCCCTTATGGGAGTTTGTGCCACTTTTCAAAGTGTTATATCTTATAATCTACAATGTTTTAGGTGATTTTGAACACTTTGGTTATTAGATTAAATCAAGATCTATCAAACAAGATCCATATTGCATATAAAATATATTACCAATTGAAAGTTATAATCGTTTTTTTATCCAGTTGTTTGGTTCTTTTACTTCTTTGCAATGGAAAATGATTGTGTGCGAGCGTGCCAGAGAGAGTTTCAATCTCCTCCCTCAAATTAACTTTGGAAAACCAAATATAATCAGGCGATTGTGTTTTATTGGTTCAATTACCTCAATTAAGAGGATTTTTCTTAATAAGTGAAGAAATGCAAACCAATAAACTTAGGAAATCAAAGAACAATAAAGAAACAAGATACTTTGATTGATGAATCAAAGATAAACTTACTTCGAAATCATCTCCAACTTCAAATACAGAGTATGTAACTTCGAATGGGTGTTTGTTCTGAGAATAATCGAGATAAAGGTGATTATTCTGAAACAATCGAGATAAATCTAATCTACTTGTTGAGTTCGAAATCCTAAACTTTTTTGCGATGAAACAAACCAAATTGTCGATTTTTGATAGTTGTTTGTTGAAGATTTGTCTGGGGCTTCTACTTTTCAATTTCTTCTATTTATAGATGCTGCTTGCAGTTGGACTTCCCGCCTAATGAAGTTGAATTTTGGCTTACGTCGAACTCTAATTCCCACTCTTCGAGTTGGTAGTTATTCTTCCTCCACGTCTGAATTTTAATTTTTTCTTCCTCCAGAAGCTTTGAATCTGCACGTTTGTTTAAACAAACTCGAATGATAACATGTTAAGGAAATAACCTGCGCCTATATAAGTCTTTCCATTATTCTAATTTGTTAATTTGTCTTGTTTTGAAGTTTCCACGTGGAAGTTATCGTTAATAAGTTAACATCATGGCTTCAAAACCAATTTTAATTTTAGCGATGAGGCATGAATCGCCAATAATTCTTTTTTCAATTTGAGAAATAATCTGACATTACCGGTATTTACTTCCGACTTTTGTCTTTATTAATCTAGTGTATCTTCATTGACAAGTAATTGTCAACGTTTAACACTTTTGATTACGTGTCAATTAATTATTAGATTGATTAATTTTATATGTAAACACCTGATAAGATTGAACGGGAGATTATAAAATTGGAACGGTGATAGTATAAATAAGCATGACTCAGCTAATTACGGGCTCAAGTTATTTACAACCGAACCGAATTCGAGCTCAAGTTTCTGTTAATAACAGTAACACCACACTGCCGAGCATCCACATAAAAAAATGTCTGGTTACCCGCACAACCAACCTGGCTACGGCTACAACCCACCCCCACCAGGGCTACCACAACCCCACTCCACCGCACCACCACAACCAGGCCACCAGCCCTACGCACCCGTATCAACACCCTACGGCGCACCATCGGCCACCTACGCACCCCCCGTAGACAAGCCCAGTAAGGACAAACCCTACGGCGGGGCAGGGAACCCGCCGCAGGTGGCGCAGCCGTATGGAAGCCCGTTCGCGTCGCTGGTGCCCTCGGTGTTTCCGCCCGGCACGGACCCCAGCGTGGTGGGTTGCTTTCAGATGGCGGATCAAGATGGGAGTGGGATGATTGATGATAAGGAGCTTCAGAGGGCATTATCGAGTTATAATCAGAGTTTTGGGCTCAGGACTGTTCATCTGCTTATGTATCTCTTCACTAATACCAATACCAGAAAGATCGGTGAACGTTCTCTGTGGGTGCGTGCGTGCGTGCGTGCGTGTGTGTGGCTTAGTCCACATAATCCTTGATTTGAGCCCTACGCTCCCAATCTCAATTCTCGCCAGTACCCAACAAGTATTTCTAGCCGCTCTTGGCTCTTGGCTCTGCGGTTGCACCGTCAATCCTCGCTATTTGTATTTTTGCATATTCTAAACTGATCTGAAAGGATTGATTTTAGCAGAATTTTCAGAATTTTATGTTAAGTGCGTTTTTTCAATGACTGGTGGCGTTTGAATTAGCAAAACATGAGGTGGCAGAGTGCAGTTAATGTTTTTTGATGGGGCTTTTGATTTTACTGCTTGATCCGCACTAAAATGATCACTACTTATTCTTTGCCACTTTGTTCTTGCTGTATCCGAAACGTATCCTTCATGTACCCTCATAGTATCCTGACATATCTGTGCCATTTCTGAAATTGGAAAAAAGTTTAGAACATAGTACTCATAATATTCAGCCCATTTTTCTTGCCGTGTCTTATCTTCTAGCATGTATCCATGTCCAATACAAATTTAATTCTGCACAGAGACATTTTGGTGTATCCACATTTTATAGCCTAATGCCATCTTAAAATGTCACTCATATGTTACTCCTCTTTGTCAAGCTCTAAATCTATTTACCTCTTGCAAAACATGGAATTAGTTACTCTAGCTTAAGGACATCAAAAATCTGTTCAGAGACTTCAGTCCAATATGTATATAGATTGCATTTTGACAATTCAATAATAACAATGAAGTTTTGGAGTTTTTAGCTTATGAATTTCCCATTTATTGCTACCAAATATAATATTATTTATTGATATTTATTCTTTTATGGGTGAATAAATGTCTGAACACAGGACCAAAGGAGTTCACTGCTGTGTTTTACAGTCTTCAGAGCTGGAGGGTATAATTCAAGGCCTCTGATTTATATATTTTTGGGTTATTCAAGTACTTCATTTCTTATTTATAGATTTCTTGATAGTTTGAATGATCTTTACATTTGGTTGCGTTAGGCAATCTTTGAGAAATTTGATAGTGACCGGAGTGGCAGAATTGATTCTGGGGAGTTGCGGGAGGCACTGCTGAGTCTAGGATTTGCAGTTTTACCGGCTGTTTTGGAGTTACTGGTTTCGAAGTTTGATAAGACTGGAGGAAAGAACAAGGCCATAGAATATGACAATTTCATTGAGTGCTGCCTCACTGTTAAGGTTTGCTTTCTCCAAGTTCATCACCTTCATAATTCCTACTTCCGTTGGCAGAAATAATCACGATATTATTGTTACTACACTTGTAAAGTTGTTTTCGTGTACCTTAAAAATCATGGTTTTGTGAAATGAGACCATTATGTGAAAAACACGAGTCCATGTTTAAACACGCAGTTGGCTTGCTTATACGAAAGTGAAAAAGTATCCAAAGGTTTGATTGATTAAACCCCAAGAGGCAATGTTTTGGCTTGTGGACTAGTGGGATAGAATATCCACTACAAGCTGCAACTTTGGGATCCTATTCTCTCCATCCAATTACTGAAAAGAGGAGTGCAAAAAATTAAAGAAGGCAGCTAATATTGTCTTTTGACTTAGGTGTTTCTTTTGTCCATAACAGGAGGGGTTCTAAACTATGACCCTGGTATGTTATTGAATAGGCTTCTCTTCAATCACCTAGGCTTGACTGGATATGAAGGCCAACTAGTGCCCCCATCAATAACCTCATAATTGTATCGGGAGGTTGAATTGCAAATTGGTACATGTACGTAATTCTCCAAATTAGCTTGTCATTTGGCAAAGTGTGAAAAGTAACCTTTTAAAATAGCCGAAGTTGTTGACACATCCTATCCTCATAGAAAGCTTACTCTCTTCCACTTGTAACACTTGTCACCTTTGGGTGCTACAGCAGCAGCTATAACTTTGGTTGCAGGAGGGGAATGTTAAATGACACTCATCTCGTTTGGTAAATGGGATGTTTACCGATGTGCTGTTGTATTTCCTAACTGTTTGGCCTGATATGCCTTTGGATGGTATAGCAAGCTGTTTAGCTACTAGTATAGATTTGCCACAGCTTGATCAGAAACAATGCACTGGTAGTCTCAGTTTGTAACGATGGGAATGAAGGTCGAGGTGATTATTGTGTACTGTTCCATGAGAGAAAACCGAGTTTGAAGTCTTCTTTTTTAGTCCATTAAGGGTTAAATTTCAATCCTATATATGCCTATGCACTTACATTTTTTATTGGGATTCATGTGTTGCAGGGACTGACGGAGAAATTCAAGGAGAAGGATACTGTGTATTCGGGTTCAGCAACTTTCACTTACGAATCGTTCATGCTGACAGTTTTGCCCTTCCTCATTGCATAGGATGTAAAGAGGTTTCTCTAAAGAAAAACTCAGTTTGGAGTTCAATCATTGCGATCGGCTAACTTGTTTCACGCTAGTGCTTTCCTTGTAAGGAAAACGCTATAAATAATCACATTTCTCACCAAACTTTGTACCACTAGACAGAAAGGCCGCTATTAGTGTGTACCCTACTTACGAGCTATCTTTCTTGTTACAAATTATGCAGTTAATTTTGTTAATTGCCTTGTTTCATCGTGTTCATTGTGATCTTTGACGAGCGATTCAATCATTTTTTTAGCGGTTGCTGCGTTACCATTGATAGAATTGATCAAATTTCAGCCAAAAATTCGCTCTGTTCTAAAGATAAACCATTTCTGTAAAAAGGTAGCCTATTATTTGTAATAAGGTTATGGGAAAAGAAAATCCTTTTCATAGGAGTCAAAGAAGTTTCTAACACTTTCATGCCAACCAAACATGGGTTTTCTTAACTTTTAGGAGGCAGTTTTTCATTTGTCTCAACTCTCTGTACTGATGAAGTTTAGTTTCATGCCAAAAAGGAAAGGAAAACATTTTTACCACACCAAATTTGCAAACACAATAATGTGCAAGTATGCGAGGGGCCTAACTCCTTGTGTGAGTGTGTTGAGAGAGTTTTTAGTAACGTGTTGGACTGATAAATGAACTAAGCTATTTGAGTTCTAATTCGTTTTAACTCGTCGAAAACTCTCTTCTAATGTCGGTTGTTTGTGAAATAAGTCGATCTTGATTTTTTTTTGGAAACTTGTTAAGCTATTAAACCAAGCTTGGACAAGTTATTACTCAACTTGTTCAATTTAGGCAACTTAAAAAATTCAAGCTACTCGACATTTTCATGTATCCACTAGATTAAAACTCATTTGAGAACAATTCATCTCATAAACTAGTTAAACCTGAACATATGATTAAAACTCGTTGAGTTTACAATCAAAACTTAAAACAACCCTTTACTTAGCTCGTTGGGTTTAGAGTAGTAATTTTATAGATGTTACCCAATGCCCAGATAATGAGAAAAAGGCATTCTTTGATATTTTTGGCTTGGAAAAGAGGAAGGGTCACTCAATCCCCTGCTTGCAAAGTTGCAATCTTCTATGACGGCTATCAAGTCTAACCCATATTTCGCACTACTCATAGAACGGGGCAAAGGAATATGTTGAACCATTATAAAAACAGACAATTGTCCAAAAAGACAAATTTGAAGCTTTAAAGGGTGTTTAGTTTAACTTAACTTATTTTTAAGGCTTTAAAGTGTGTTGTTTAACTCAACTTATTTTTGAGGGGTCAAGGACAACACTAAACAAAAATATTTTTAACACTGAACTCTTTGGGCGCCTCCTTTATGCACTGCTAAAAAAAACAAAAAAAGCCTGACAGTCACATTCGCCCAAGCACCCCACCCATCCAGTCACTTTCATTAATTATCTCTCCCTCTCTCATTAATTGATGGCACATCATTTTAATTTCTCTCTCCTCTTTTTCTTGCATGTAATAATTGTTGGATGAGGACAAATTAATTTCTCTCTTCAATTTTAGAGGTGAGTCCAATTAGAGTGCACCTTCCAATTATAGAATTTTAGTTGTTTAGACACTTTTATAAGGTGCCCTAGGATTTTAGGCACTTTCATAAAATAACCCTAGAGTTTAGATTTAGTCACTTTCATTAATTTAAGAGTTTAGGCACTTTCAAGAACTAGTTGGGGGCATTTTTGGAATATATATGTGATTTGTCCTCTTGATTGCTAGCATTAAAAAACTAGTTTGTGCATCTGAGCCTGTAAAATCTTTTCCAATGGCCTAAATGGAAACAAATGGGGCTAGTATTGCCAAGAATCTGAAGTTACATAAGTTTGGACTTCGAATAAAAAACAAGTGGTATCTGGTCTGTTATAGCATCAACTCAAAAATATTTGAACGAGTGGAGAGCCTTCTCATGGTCAAAAGTGAACAAGGTGAAGCTTTGGGTGCAAATAGATCGAATTCATCACAGAGAAATAGCAAGTCTCGTCCAAAATGTCCCAAAGCCATTTGATACTTGTGGAAGTATCCAACACAAAGCTAATTGACAATCAGGAAAAGGCTTTTGAGACTTGTGACGAGACAAATGAAACATACGTGTACATAAGCTAGCCTTCAATGAGAGCGAAATTCAATGATCTAGAGCAAGGTCAAGAAAAGGGAATATACATCATATGAAATAGCAATTCAAATAGGTTGTCTCTGAGCAAAGGTATATAACATAAGCGACGAGAATTCATGGATTTTATGAAGTGTGTAGATCCAGAAAACCTAAATGACTTTTGATAATCTATTCAGCAAAGCAAGCAGCAGAAGAGAATGACACACTAGACAATCTCAGCATATCTGCCCATTTATTAAGAACCTCTGTTGACGACGGGATTATACAGCAAAATTGGCCTTCCCTCCAGTTGTTGAGTTGGCCTTGCATTTGCCTCAAATCCCTGAAAAAGGAAACCGAAATCCTGTTCAAAATCTAAAACACCAGAAACGTTTGTAGAATAAAATGCTGCACATCAATTTGTTCATTAACCTTGGGAAGAAGTTAGACAATAATATTCCACCACTAGATTTTACAAACCGATGCATTGTGGTTTTCGTTAATTTAAGGTGATAAATGCAACCCTTGCATTACATTGTGCCCTTTCTTCCGATTTTGGGAGTTTTTTCAGTGGGTGATGGAATTCTACATCAATAATAGATGAAGGTAATTAATAACAGAGTACTAAAGATCCGAGCCATTGTGCAACGCCAATGCTCTGGATGTTGAATGAAAGAAGCTTGGTAATGTGCACATAAATCAAAATGATTCTTGGGTCTGCCCTCTCTGATGCCTTTTGGCTTTGATTTGAGGGCATGATTCTGCAGCAAACTCAACGGTATAGGGGGACCACTGTTTCAGTGGTATTTTGTGAGCAACCACTTTGTGCATTTATTGCCAAAAGTTAGGTCTGTCTCAAATCCATCTGTTTCAGTGGTATTCTGGGAGTAGCCACTTTGTGCATTTATTGCCAAATGTTAGGTCTGTCTTCTATCTATCCCCCGCCCATACCCCAAATTATTGGGGACTAAATGGGTTATGTTATTGTTGTTGTTATTGTTGTACTAAAGATCCGAGCCATAGTATTTCCCCTTGTGACATAATGTATTAGATTGATAATCACCACCTCATCTATTTTTATGTGGATTCTTCTCCATAAGCGGGCTAAACTCATCCCAGTACTCTTATTATCAGGTAGGCAATAGTGTTCTCTAACGCAAGATCTTCGACAATGTAGCTGTATTTATGTTGAAGTATTTCGTGAATACTTATATTCTGATTTCTGAGATTTCTTAAAATTCAAAACACATTGAGCTAAAAGCGGATGTGGTTTGTGCCGATAAATTAATACAAGACTTGAGTCATGAGCGCTTACATCATGGACCACATTCCTTAATGCATGAACTTGCTCCCTTGAAACTGTTCTCACCTACAAAAATAACAATAATAATTGTACATCAATAGGTATTGAAGTTCATACATCAACAGGCATTGAAATTTATGCAACCTTTCCTTATGGTTTATATTTTTCCAATGGAAATAGAAGTAGAAAACTCAAACCTTCTTCACTATTGTCCAAATAACACCCTCAGTGCATGGAGGAACTGTAAGAGAACCAATATATCTGTAGTACTTTTGGCTTCCAAACTTGATATCACCCGGATTAACTATCCCCATGTCTTTTTCTTCTTTACCAATTGAACTGATGTGGCTTAGTAGCTGTAAAATGGAATAGCAGCTTCAAAACGACGATATCAGGTCAAGTTCCAAATCTGCTAGAAAAAAACTAAAAGCTATAGCTTCGGAAAAACCTGATGGTTAGATTGCTCCATGCAAATGAATTCCAATATTTAACGATTGCAGTTGCATTGGTATAAGAAACAAAGCAAAGAGAACCTCAACAAAAGAAAGAACTGAGTCTATAATGCAAATAGGAAAAAGCAAAGTTTCGCGTGCTAGTTGCTACAATACGGCATACAAGCTTGAGACTGGAAGAATCAAAGGATTTAGATAAACTAATCTTGTTACCTTTGCAAGAAAAGGATCAGGACGGCCATACTTGTAAGTAATCCCAATAACAGCTATCATTCCGTTTGAGCTCAGATGAATAACGTGAAGCTCCAAATTGTATCTGCAAAAGTTTAGGTTGAAGAAGGACCGGTTGGTGATTTGTTTACACAACTGTCTTGGATGGTAGAAACTGGAAAATATAATTGAATGGGGGAAAAAAAAGGAATTTCATTCGAAAGAATGGTTAAGAAACCTTGTTCCATTGAAGGTGTGTTCAGAAGGAGAATGCCAATGACACTGCAGCAGTTTAAAGTACGTCCCATTTATGTTAATTTTTCCTGCATCTTCTTTCCATGTCACCTGAAAGAACACATGCATAGTATTATGAGAGGGCCAAAGGAGTTTGAACACTGATCCAATCCTCGTTGCTTTTCTCTTTGCTTGAGCAGGAGAGATATTTCTCGGTTCAGAAACATCCAATGGTCCTGTTCTTTTGTGACACACTACATACACGTATTCAAATAAATTAACTAACTATCGTCTGACCAAAATATGTCCGCATCATTGGTGCTACTTCCCCACTTGATGGTTGCACCTTCAAATCATAAAGAATTGAATTACAGCAATAACCAGGTTTGTACAAGTCAAATTTCCAATCTAATCAAAGACTAATTTCAAGGTACTTTTAATTGGAATTTACTAGACTGAACCGTGATGTCTCAAATGAAGACCATACGGCAAAAACATGTGGTAGCTTAGTACCATTTCATATCCAGAGATCGCCTCTTTTAACAGCATGAAACTTATTTTTAGTTACTAGGTTAAAAACTGCAAATAATCTTAAATCCTAATCAGCAACGTTTTCTATGAGACATAACTCAGTTAAATCAAGGATATAACGACTTGAAATATGCATAATAACCTGCTTAAGGTTAGTTGGCAAATATTCTCATGTAAATGGGCCAATGATGGCAAAATCAGGTAGGATGTCCACATGTTTATAGAATGGCAACATACTTGAAAACAATATATTATAGCTTACAGTGACATCGTGTCCCCTATTTTTGACAGTAGCTTTAGCTGGTTTGTAATCCCTTTTCAATTTCCCCAAATTACGGATAACTTGCACTCTCTGGTCAAGAAGATCGATTGGAGATTGCAATTTTCCTTTGCCACAAACTTGCCAATGCGGATTGATCTTGCCCCATTCTCTAGGTCCTTTTCCAGTTCCCTCCACATAGGTGAAAGGTGTTTCATCCTCTGTTTTTCATGGCACAAAAACAAACCTGAGTCCAAAAGAGCAAAATAGAATTGTGCAAAAAAAGCAAGAAAAGATGCAGAATGAATTAAACCATGGTCAACTATATACACAAATTTCCTATGTTACCCAGGCTCTCTAGTTTTGTTGAGGTGTGCATGTCAACAAGAATATGGGTGTAACTTTGTGAGATCAAGATATGATCTTTTCGTTCACAACAGGTGCTTCTGAGTTTTTTTCTTTTTTCCAAAACAAGTAAGATTTAGAGTAAGATCATCGCCAATGTATCAAAACCAAACCAAGCCAAACAGAGCCTTATGTCCTAATCAATTGGGCTCAGCTACGTAAATCTTTTTTTTTTTCTTCCCATTGGCCTCTATCGAGGGCTTCATGTACCATGACATTCAAAAAACCTAGATCCTTTCAAACTATCACCTCTGGTGTCAATTTTAGTCTACCCTCCCCTTAGTGTTACCTTCAGCCATAACCATATCACTCTTCCTAACTACTACATCGGTCAATTTATAAAAAAGATAAGATATCTGCTATCCGTATCTAAATATTGGATAAGCAATTTGCCAAGTCCGCTCATCCTAATGTTAGGAGTTTGATGGGTCTGACACAGTGACTCCCTCATATACTCACCCAATAGCTTTCACTAGAGTTCGTGTGGCACAACATTTTAGCTTGTTCCGAAATACTTTAGAAAGCCATGTTTAGGTCAGAAACTTGTTCTTTTCTTTCTTCTTAGATACATATAAAACAGAGTCACTTGATCATGGTGGAGAAAGTGGAATACAACGCTGTCAACACAGGAGAAATAACTTAAGGGTGCCGTGCCTTCATAATACTTTAGAAATCTTTTCATGTAAGATTTAACTTTAGAAACCATCCATTGGACAATGTCCATGGATTGTACCTAAGACGAGAAATAAGTTAACCAAGCTTTTGCTTTATGTGCTTTCAATCACATAGTAGGAAGAACAAGACATGAATAACAATTCACACAAGGACAGCCGTGCCTTCATAATACTTTTTCTTTTCCCCAATAAAGAAATCAATGAACTTTGTGCTAAAGCACCCTGAATACTGTAGGATGGCCAAAATTTCAGAGGCCACCGGAACCAACACATGAATCAAGGTAAAATCTACATATCTATCCGCCAACAGTCACTTAATACAAGTATATTTAGTGAGCAAGCAATGAAGAAAACTAGTGCTGGTAAAACTTGGAACAAGATCGTATGTACTTGTACATGGGAACATTCAGTATCGTAAACACATGTTATCTACGAATGGTTTGCAGAAGCAGAACCATTAGATTTGATTATACAAATAGCATAATTATGCTATTTCTAGCATTTTTCTTGGTTCAGCTCCTATGGACTAGTCTTACAACTTTGTGCAAATGACGGTTTTTGTATCGTAAAGATAAAAGAAAGCGCGTGGTACGGCGCCTGGTCCTCCTTCAATTGGAATTTATGCTGACTTTTATTTTGCAATTGAAATTCCTGTACATTGAACCGAATTCAATGATCTGCAAATTAGTCAACAACTATATCAATTCTCAAGGACAAGGCGAATAAGCTACTATTTCTATGAACTAGTTTTCTTGGGTGGGTTAATTGGTCACATTTTCTTCATGATTTTATTAGTGAAGTTGTTCGAATTCATTGTCGATTGGTACGTAAATCTTATTCTTGAAAAAAAGACTGAGATACTCGAGATTTAATATTCAATTAAATAAGAAATAACATAGAATTGAAAGAGAAAGTCAAAAGAGAAAGTAATGAAGTAAATAAGAAATAATATAGAATTGAAAGAGAGTCAAAGCAGAGAGTAATGAAGTAAATAAGAAATAATATAGAATTGAAAGAGAAAGTAATGAAGTAAAGCAGCAATAAACTCTTCTTTTCTAGAACTTACAAGAGCGCATTGCTCATTTTCAACTTCTAGACTCATGAAAATAACTTTGTGATCAGAGAAGAAATTATGATAAAATTGTGGCGACTACTTAACACAATACTAAACTGTGTTATGGCATATGGACTCTCTTGGACAATTTTGATGAAATTCTGGATTGATAGGATACTAAATTATTTCAGAAGGAAAACTCTCATAAATGGGACTTTGAATCTCCTGAATACATTTCCTAGTTCTGATTGGAAAGATATCAAGTAATTTCAGATTATGTTGGTAACTTTTACAGATGATTATAAAAAAAGAAGAAGCAGATATAGCAAAAGAGTTTTTTCTTTTTTTGCTTTTATCCCCTATACTATTCACATTTTTTCTTTGTCATCTTGAACCATTGAAAATTATGCGGGAAAATTATGTTGGAAATTTCCTTTTTCTGATTGGAAATCTCCTGAATACATTTCCTTGTTCTGATTGGAAAGATATCGAGTAATATCAGATTATGTTGGAAATTTCCTAATCACACTGCAATTTGATAAGAGATTTCGACAAAACAGGAGTTATTCAAAGAGTTTTTTTTTTGTGGCTTTTATCCCCTATAATATTCACATTTTTTCTTCATCGTCTCAAACTATTGAAACCATCAAAATAGTTTCTCAACTATCTAATTGCAAGTAATTGAGTCCAATCCTCAACGGGGCTTCACTTTGTGGATGAATTTAGTGATGGCCTTGCTACCCACAAGGAATTGTGTGCACACATAGCTTCGTGGGGTCCACTTTTGGATCCCACACAAACAATCCGAGTTGTTCATTAATTTTAAAATATATTTCTCAAGTAGCCTAGTAAAAAATCAGCTCAATCGAATAACTCTAAACGCTTGATGCAATCTCCTAATTTTTGATAACTCTAAATACTTAATAAAAAATTGGAATGTAAGAAAAAGGGCTTAAGAGTTATCCGATTGACCTGATTTTCTACGAGATCATTCGAAACATATTTTAAAATTAATGAACAGATTGGATTGTTCATGTGGGACCTCCGAAGTAGACCCACATAGCGAGTCGTCCGCTACCTGTGGGCGTAGGTGGTTTTCCGTCCAAAAAACGAAGCCTCATTAAGGATACTCAATTGCTTCCAATCAGATAGTAGTTAAGGGACTAAATTGATGATTTCAATGATTTAGGGACCAAGTAGAAAAAATGTGTGTAGTTTAGGGCATAAAAGCAAAAACAAAATCTGAAACAGACATCAAAATAAAGCAGCACTGATAAAAAACCAATACATAAAAATAGATCAAAACCCAAACATGAAATAGAAAATTGAAGTAAAAATCCCAAATTTTACTTCAAGGAGGAAAGGATGATGCTTTACAAATACCAGATGCCAGAGCAATATGAGAAATACACTTAAACCCAGATACATTCATACATTTGAACGTAGATACATACATGCAAAAAGATATATGGAGAGAGAGAGAGAGAGAGAGAGAGAGAGAGAGAGAGAGAGAGAGAGAGAGAGAGATCTTACCAACTTCAGATTCTAGAGCAGTGCAGATGGAGAAGAGGGTATGTGATGAAAGAACGAAAAAAGTGAAGAAGAGAGAGATGAGAAATGGGTTGATGCTGTGCACTGCCATTTTTGCTTCTTTCGGTATTCGAATCAAAGGTTTGCCTGCTGTTTTTCTCTCACTTCTATTGAGAAATATACAGTTCCTCTGCCTCATTTTAAAACGCGACTTATTTAAAATTTCTAGACAAATGAATCCATTAAACAATTTTATAATTTATTCAGTTCTAACGGTGACATTTTTTTTTATCTTATCATAAAAAGTTAGTACCCTATGAAAGTATCAAAAAAAAATTTATGCTTCATGAAACTGTAAAAAACTACAAAAGATCTTCTACAAAGTGTCTAAAAAACCCATGAGTGCGCTACGAAAGTATTTAAAATCCTAGAGTACCTTATGAAAATGCTTAAACAACTAAAACCCTATAATAGGAAATTAAGTGCACCCTAAAACCTAAACCTAGGGTACGCTATGAAAGTGCTTAAATTCTAGAGTACATTATGAAAGTGTCTAAACTATTAAAACCGTATAATAGGAAAGTGAATCCAAAACCTAAACCTTAAATTATTCTTTTGAAAGTGCCTAAATTCTAAATAAAAAATAAAAAAATAAATTCATGAATCTTAGACCTTGTAATACTTTAACATGGACTAAATGCCCAATAAATCTCTACTTTAGGACCCTGGAACAATTAACCCTATGTAAAATGGAATACAGCTAATCTTCCACGCAAAAAGAAGAAGGGAAAGTAAGGAATTATTGGGAAGACTAGGTGGTTGACCGTGGTTCCGACCAGATTAACATAATTCACCTGTAACACACACACAAAAAAAAGGCCAATTTTTTTAATAACACCCCCGGTCATTCACAATGATCGCCCCGTGGTTCACCCCAATTTACTTGGAGACTAGAGAGCTCTACAGAAAGAGAGAGAGTTCGGGTGGTTGGGTTTCGGGTTAGGTCTCTGTCCGGTTTTATTGCATCCAGTTTTGGATCATTATGGGCTATTTCTGAGTCTACAATAATGATCGAAATCGTTCATTTTATAAATCTTATTGACACGTCATTTTACGTAAAAATTAACTTGATTGAACATACATAGTTTCTTGAACGAATTAGATGAGAAAAAATAATTAGAAACTAGCATAATTTTTTCTTGTACAAATATGTTTCATTTTTGCATCCATGGATGTTCGATCAAGTAAACCATTTATGTGGACGACATACTTGGTGAGCTTTACAAAATGAGATAAAGAATAATTCCGATCATGCCTTTATAGCGATTTTTTGAATATCGACGTTTGAGTCGTGCCTTTAAGCACGGATATGCGCTAGCGAATAAATATGATGACTCAATCATTGTACATTTCAATCGGAGAAAAAACAAATTCACCCTACACTTTTGCTCTCTACAAGTTTATTTTATGGCAAATGCTAATAAATGCCCGTGGAGCACAAGTTAGGACATGGAACATGCACAAGTTAAAATGCAATAAATATGAAACATTGATCAATGAGCAGTATTTCATGTCATAACTGATTTCCACGGAGTATCTTTAATGTTCACATATCCAATGTCAATGCCATTGGATATATGGCAATTTTTTTTAATTATAAAAAAACTCAAGAAAAAGAATTTCATTATTAGGAAGACGGTCGAAGAGCCCTAATATCTTCTAAATATCTTCTAGAGCTAAAGATGATAGCCATTGGCCGGGCATAATAACCCCGAACAATGCGATGAGTACACCACTTGTGCACCCCAAATTAATGCACACTATCCTGATGTGACAAATAAGGAAAAACCCAATGTGGGGCTCACAAAAAAATGAACTTTTCCTCATTTGACACGTTAGGGTAGTGTGCATTTGGGATGCACAAATGATGTACCTATATCATTTTCCTAATAACCCCTCCAACATACCACCCTAACATTAGAGAATACCTAGCCACCGAATGAGCTACCCTATTAAAATCACATTTTACATGAAAAAACAAACAAGATAAGAATAAAGAGGCAAGTTAAACACGGTCCAAAATAACCGAGTCAATTAATGGATATATGACATTGGATGTGCCAATTTCTCCACTTTATCTTCCCTTTTCCAGAGTCTTCGCTTCTTCTTTTTTCTTTTTTTTCTTTTTCAATTTCAATGTATGAATTTCACCTCTCTTTTCTCATGCACATTTTTATTTGAGAATTTTTCTTTAGTTTTTTTAATGGTTAAATTATAGGGCAGTGGACGAAGAACTTTTGGACCGTGGGTTCGTAGCACCTTGCATAATCTCATCCTAAGGATAAAGTTGACATTTAAGAATGAGCATGAGCATGGAATTCTTTGAGCACTCCGAACACAATTCTCATTGTGCAAAATTTATGAAGTAAAGAAAAAAAAATTGAACATTGATTCAATCCGTTGCTTTTTTCTCTTTGCTTGAGCAGGAGAGAGAATTCTCGGTTTAGAAACATCCAATGGTCCTGTTCTTTTGTGACACACTCCGTACACGGGCTCAAATAATTAACTATCGTCGGATAAAAATATGTCCTCATCAGTGACAAGGGCCAGCCTTAAGAATTATGGGGCCCTATGCAAAATTAGCACTTCATCCTTATGACATAAACTTTAGTTGCTAAAGCAAAATTGACACAAGCGCGCTCTTATTTTTCGTTGCTCGGTTACAAACCGTGAATAATCTTAAATCCTAATGAGCAACGTTTTCTTTGTAGAGTTGGCTCATCTCTTTGCTAAGCAAGTGTTGGCTTCTTTTGTCCATTTTCCAACGGGAGTAAATCGGTTTTGTGTAATAATATCAGCGCGCCTTAGGCATGGAAAGAGTAGTTGACATGAAGTTTTTTTTATGCGGAGCGGGCACCACATGGTGTCTGATCGTTCGTGCGTATACATCCGGCCGTCTAAAAGTGTTTGGATAGCTCAAATTTATCCCATTCTCTCTCCTCTTTCCCCTTCTTTTAGTCTGAGCTGTCCACAAGGGTTTTGGACAGTCGAGATGTGCGCTTGAACACCACGTAAGAATCGTAAGATGGAGCCCGCTCGGCACTAAAAAACTCTCCCTATTATCCCGGACTTTTCATGTTTGTACTTTTGTTAATTGTTATTTGTCATTATTATATCCTTAAGTAAAAAAAACAAAAAAAACACGAGAGTAACAATAAGATTTGAGAGAATGCTAATGGCAATATTAGATTAATTAGAATGGAGAAGTTTAAGAACACAGGCGCCAACGTACGTGGTAACGTTTTATTGATAATTGGGTAGATTATCAATACCCAATGAAATAATGCCATGCACATTGATATGTAACACATTCTTTTGTGTGCTTATTTTGTTGTGCTGATAACGACACTCTAGCTATTACAATACCGCAAGAAAGGGGAGTTAGAGCTTGGCTCTGCCCTCTAACCCCTAGCTAGTATAATACTGATAGCCACCCCGAAATTGAATATAGAAGAAAGTTGTAACATCTTATTCGTTATAAATTATAGGGTGGGAAACGAACCATGACTAGGATTTAACTAACATGGCATTTGTGCTGTCTTGGATGATGCCCCGTAACATGTTAACATTTTGGTAGTCCGTAAAAGGCACACCAATAGCAAATCGAATCAGGTATACCCTTCCAACCACGTCATGAGTCATGTAGACTCGGCCCGTCTCATTGATGGATGCCAACAATTTGCGGTTGAATTCATTCACAAGCTTCTCGTCACATGACTTCAGACTATCGCTAACGGCCGAGGGTGAAACTCTAAACCACACCATAGAAAAGTTCCTAGGAACAACGACCTCAAACCGCTTGTCCATTCCCACAAGCTCTTTGAAATGCTTCGCCATATCGACATGGCTTCGGATCAAATTTCAGAGGTTGACGACTCCATAACTCCGGAAAACAAGCCAGAGCTTCATTGCTCTAAATCTCCGGCTCAATTGTATTTGCCAGTATTTGTAATCGACAACTCGGTTTGACTTAGTAGCTTTATTTCTTCAACACTCGGGATTTGTTGATAGGGTTTTAATAAGGGCATTTGGGTCTTTCACCCATAGGCAACAACCATCCAAATTTGTAAAGAACCACTTACGTGCATTAAAGCTAAAGGAGTTGGCACCTTCAATGCCGTCAATAAAATGTTGAAACTCATGGCAAATTAATGCGCCTCCTGCATAGGCAGCATCAATGTGGACCCACATATTGTAATGTTTTGCCATGTTACAAAGAGGGCCCATAGGATCAACAACAGTTGATGAAGTTGTCCCGACAGTGGCACAGACAAAAAGTGGTATTATAGTACCACTGCCAAATCTGACAAAATTGTTGATTCCAACAAGTCTCGAGACAATCCAAACTCGTCTGACTTTGTTGTTGGAATTGCCCGGAAATTTTCCGCGCTGATTCCAGCAATTCAGCTTGCCTTTTGGAACGTGAAATGGGTTTGATCCGACCCGTAAATAACAAGCTTCATGATGCTCTCTCTCCCAACCCGGTTCAAAACTTGGTCTCTCGTGGCTACTACAGTACACAAAATGGCATCACAAGTGGTCCCTTGCAAGACACCCCCACCACCTGAAAAAAGGAATGATTTTGGAAGTTGAAGCATTTTTCTAAACCAATCCATGACCATGGATTCTAACTCGGTCACAGCGGGTGATGATACCCAGTTGAACCCCGACTACATTGAGCCCAGTACTGATCATTTCCCCCATAAACCCCGCTATGCTTGCGCATGCTGGGAAGTGGGCAAAGAAGTTTGGGCTTTGCCAGTGGGTTATACCCGCTTGTTTCGATAGGTTCTGGGTCGAGAAGGGCCGAATCAGGTAAACGGGTCGAGAGATAACCTGGTTTAACTTGGCTGTGAACCGGGTATTTTTTCGACGTTTTTTGTGGTAATCAGCAAGGAAATCTATGATCATGTGGCCTTGCCTCCTGAAATCCTCCGGCTCAAGCGGGTTCAACTTTAGGGTTGAAATGGGTTCCATTTCAATAAAATCTGTAGGTTTACGTTGAAGTGTGGTGTTTATTCTTTGGCTGGTGGTGAGATTTCATACGACTGTATCCTATATATACACATTACAGACACTGGCAAATCTACATCAGGGATTAAATGTGGTAGCGGTGCATCAATTTGTTACTAATTCTAAATAAGCTAGGCTAGCATAAGAATTAGTGAAGTTTTAATTAATGGAAGTTTAGAGAAAAAAATGAGAGGGTAAGTTGGGTGGAGCACTAAATGATGTACCTCAAAACTACATCAATTTATTTATTTATTTTTTTAATCAGATGTCTGGAACAACATTCGTGCACAACTAATCTTGGGAGACAAATCATACCGTCTACTAGTAGGAGCCTCATTTAGGGGGTGTTTGAGAGCCTACTTTTTAGCTTTCCATTTTTAACTTTTTGGTTTTTTGGCTTTTTAGATTATGGGTAGAATGAGTTTTGAATTTGGAAAAAGTATTTGGGAGAAATATGCAAAATGCATTTTGCAAAAGTAGTAGTGTTTGAGAGAAAATGATGAAAATAAGTTATGGATTATTTTTTTTACCATTTTGCCCTTGTTTATATCCGGTACCATTTTCTCCCTTTTATATACTCCCTCCGTCCCATAAAGTTTGATTACTATGAAACTACGTGTAATTTTCAAACTAAAAAATAATATATTGACCAAAATAAATTTTGAATTTTTTTTGCATCGTATAAAAGTTCTCGATGAGATCTATCAAACAAGATTTATATTGAATAAAAAATTATTTCCATAAGCACGTTATTTTTTAGCTTGAAAATTGCACGTAATTTCGTAGTGATCAAACTTTATGGGACAGAGGGAGTATTATATACGGACATATACCTAACGAGTAATGGTTTTCCCTTTGGATATGTCTGATGGAAGATGTTCCCTTGTTTTTATATTATACGAGAGATTTCTTCTTCTTTTTTAAACAAAATGAATTATGAAAAATGAGATATTATGCAAAATGGATACCATTTTCCTTTATAAAAAAAAAAAAAAAAAAACAAGCGTACAAGAACTTGTATGCACCAATATAGCACATCCACTTTCGAACTAGCCTCTGTAATTATACATAACCTCCCTATTTTGTTTATCTTCCAACCTTGAATAGGATGCCAACATTTCTAAGTTGCACACACACACCAAGCTGGGACAAGAATGCAAATGGTAGAAACGGGAGAGAGAAATGAGGGGAAATCAAAAGCCAGAAGTAGAAATTGAAATTAAAGAAGGGCTGACCCTCTTTTTGCTTTCTTGCTTCTATAGCCTGAAATGGAAAAAGAGTTTTGGAAGAAATAGACTCTGGGTGTTGCAGCCAAACACCCAGAAAGTGAAAAGGAGAAAGCAAAAAATTGATAAATAGGTGGCCAAATAGGCCCTTAAAGCCAGAACAAATTTTTTTATGGACTGGCTCCAAAAGAGTTAATATCACCTACGAGATTTCGAACTTAAGATCTTAGGAGGGAGCACAATCCCAAGTCTCAAGTCTTGACCATTAGGCCAACTCATTGGGGTTATGTACATCAACTTGTTTGGGATTCATTTTCGGATCTCATATTAACAATCGGAGCCGTTTAACTTATTTCAAATATTGTTCAATTTATGGGTCCTTGAATGAAATCAACTCATCAGGTTATTGGTAAAGAATTAATTATCAGGTTAATGGTAAAGAATTAATCGATTCAATAAAAAAAAATTCCCGGCAAATTTAGGGAGGAAAATCGATCAAGTGTTCATCGATATATCCGAATGAGTTAATTTCTTACAGAGACTCTTAAAAACATGTTCCAAGAATTTGAACAGTTCCAATTATTTGCATGGGATCCCATAATAGGTAACACACGAGGTGATGTACATTCCTTATACACCAAATGACGAACCCCTAAATTTTTTTGAAATTGGGTGTTCAATTACAATGAATAGGCTCATATAGACATGCATTGAAAACATCTACTACCGGGTGTTCATCTCAAAAGTCATACTGTATATGAATGTAGCGCCACCTACGTTTGAGCACAAGTAATGCTACCTAATTTTTTTTCCAGATTGGGTGTTCAATTACAATGAATAGGCTTATAGACATTGTGTATTGAAAGTAGTATCTACTACAGGGTGTTCATCGCAAAAGTCATATACAGTATGAATGTAGCGCCACCTATGTTTGACCACAAGCAAAGCTACCTATGGGGTAGTTTGGGTGAATTGAAAAAACTAGTTTTTTGATTTTTTAGTTTTGTCTTTATTCAATTTTTTTTTTTTGCATTTGTTGGTTTTTGGTCGATTTTTTTTTGTGGTTTCATGGCTTATCTCGACGAGAAGAATCTAAAAAGTATAAAATTATTAGCCAAACTTAAAGTTTTGTGAATAAAGACGAAAAGTTTTTGGATTATTTTTCGTCTTTATTCACAAAACTTTAAGTTTGGCTAATAATTTTATACTTTTTAGAATCCTCTCGTCGAGACAAGCTAAGAAACCACAAAAAATTGACCAAAAACTAACAAATACAAATTTTTTTTGAATAAAGACAAAACTAAAAAACTAGTTTTTTCAATTCACCCAAACCAACCCTATATTTTTCGAAATTGGGTGTTCAATTACAATGAATAGGCTTAGGGCCCCATTTAGCCAGAAATCTAAAATATTTGACATTTTTTAAGGGAAAGACAAAAAACTTTTGCAATCAATCATAAAAACAAAAAAATATTTGTCATTTTTAAAAGGAAGGATAAAGAACTTTTGCATTGAGCATAAAGACAAAAAATATTAGTGAAGTGTCACTAATTTTTAAAAATTCAAATTTCGAACATAAAATTCAAAAAAATCAACACCTCATCTCCGACTGATCACTTCCCACCTTTGCCCAAGAACTTTTGGCAACAAAAAAAATTAGTGAAGTGTCAATAATTTTTAAAAATTCAAATTTTGAACATAAAATTAAAAAAAATCAATACTCCACCTCCGGCTGACCACCACCCCACCTCTAGCCGAGCACTTTTGGTGACAAAAAAAAAAATAGTGAAGTGTCAATAATTTTTAAAAAGTTAAATTTCGAACATAAAATTCAAAAAAATCTACATCCCACCTCCGGCCAACCACTACCCCACCTCTAGCTGAGCACTTCCGGTGACCAAAAAAATAGTGAAGTGTCACTAATTTTTAAAAATTCAAATTTCAAACATACAATTCAAAAAAATCAACACTCCATCTCCGGCCAACCACTACCTCACCTTTGGCTAAGCACTTTCGGTGACCAAAAAACTTAGTTAGGTGTCACTAATTTTTAAAAATTTAAATTTCCGACCATTAAATTCAAAAAAATCAACACCCCACCTCCGGCCAACCACCACCCCACCTTTTACTTATCAATTCGGGCGACCAAAAAAATTAGTGAATTGTCACTAATTTTTAAAATTTTAATTTCGAACATAACATTCAAAAAAATACCACTCTACCTCCGGCCGACCACTACCCCACCTTTGCCCGATCACTTCCAGCTACCAAAAAAATTAGTGAAGTGTCGCTAATTTCCATCCAATACAATCACAAGTTTCGATAAAAAAAAAAAAAAATCACAACTGAATTGTCGGATAGTGATAGTAAAGGAGATATCAGAATGTTAGAGCATCCACATTGGCATAACCAAAACCAAAAAATTGCTAAAGTTAGCAATGTTTGTTTAAAAAAGTGCTCACATTGAAATAACCAAACTTAGCAACCTCTTAGCAACTAACCAAATTTTATCACTTGGATAACCAAAACTAGCAACCTTTTGCCAATAACTAAATTTAATGGACCCCACATCTACCCAATCAAGTACACCCACCATTACACAAAATGACAAAAACCTTCTCTCTCCTCTCTCAACAATGTTTTCAAAAGTTTAATTTAAATTTTTTTTTCTTTTTCAAAAGTTTAATTTAAAAAAACTGATTTTTTTCAAAAGTTTATTTTAAAAAATTGTTTTCTTCAAATGTTTATTTTAAAAAACTGTTTTTTTCAAAAGTTCATTTTAAAAAACTGTTTTTTTTTTCAAAAATTCCTATTAAAAACTGTTTTTTTCAAAAGTTCTTTTTAAAAAAACTGTTTTTATTTTCAAAATTCATTTTAAAAACTGTTTTTTTCAGAAGCTTATTTTTAAAAACTGTTTTTTTTAAATTTATTTTTAAAAACTGTTTTTTTAAAACCGTTTTGTACTTAAAGAAAATTCAAAATATATTTTTTTAAAAATTTCAAAACTATTTTTTGTAGTTTGAAAAAGCAATGAGGCAAGTTTTGTTTATCATTTGAATAAGTGATGGAGGGTATCCATTATTTTTGGTTATGGACAAAAAACACCAATGTGAGAAACTTGCATTCTTAACTTTAAGAACCTCTAAAATGGATAACCAAAGAAACATGTGTGCGAATTTTGATTATCCATTTTTGATTAATTATTGTGGATCTTTCTTGGTATACCAAATTGGAGGAGGTGACGGGACGATTACGACTTTGTATAATTAGTACGATATGGGCAGAATTAGATTGACCTACGTTATCGCACCTGGAAAAAAGGCCTCTAAAAGTTTCGCAACTATACTACCTTCAATAAATGGAGAGAGGGGATGTTTAATCCTTTTATTAAATCGTAATTACTAACAATATTTTTATGTTTGATTATAAAAATTTCTTGTTCTTCTCTTCAAATATACAAAATATTGTGTATTTATGACTAATTATTCCAAAATGAATTTGGGAGAGCATCTTAATATCCTGCAAATTTTGGTGAGTTGACGCCAAAATTTTCTGCTAAAAATTAGGGCGCTGTATCAGTGTTAAAAATTGGGAAAGAAAGTTGCTCCTAAAAATTTGGCATGAAATTGAATAGGCAAATAACTAAAATTGGTTTAGTTGCCAACAAAATTTTCTCCTAAAAATTAGGGCCATATCAGTGTTGAGATAAAAATGATTGTAGCCTATGGCAGCGTGTGGCCACAACCTCACTCATTCAGCGTAAGGGGTGTGGGGACAATTCTTTGGAAGCTACACCCCACGTGTAGTGAGTTTGTGGTTGATTGTGACACAAAATTTGTGTCACTATTATTATTCGTTGAGAATTGAGAGAGAGCTTCTCCTAAAAATTTGGCATGAAATTGAATTTGACCATAATTGATTAGTTGCCTTCAAAATATTCTCCTAAGCCATAACCAAAATCGATTAGGCGGATAAACTAAAAAAGTTTAGTTGATAATCTCAATGTTGTAAATTGAAGTACCTGGTAAGTAGAAAAGAAAAAAACAAAGCAAGAATAATCCCCAAATTTATTTGTTTGACTTTTAAAATGGATATGCATTTTGAAACATCTCTAAAATAGAAGAAAAAAAAAAGAACAGCAATTTGAAAAAGAGAGAGTACTACCCATAAATTCTCAGGCCTCATTTAGTTTGTGAATTAATTGCTTGGAATAACACCTAACTATACCTAATCACTGCACAATGGATACTTATCAAAACAGCAGTGCTATATACATATAAAACTTACCCAAAAAAGTATCTAGAATTTAAAATCAGTGCCTTAGATTCACTTGAGAATACATCTGAGTCACTGATTTCAAATTCTGAATAAGTTTTTTGAGTACTTAGAATTTTCCAAATCAAAAGGGGAATGATTGTTTCCTTTATGAGAAACCATCTTAAGTCTATATAAATATTATAAATAAATATATTTCTTATCTCAAATAAATTGAGCCCAAATATTTGATGGAACCAAAATTTATTTGAAATCTTTGACCAGCTTTGACTTTAATTAATTAATGTTATTTAAATAGTCTCAATTACGAAAGGATGTAAATTTCATTGTTTCACAAATCTCGAAGGAACTTTATTCCATTGAATCTTTCATAAAGTGTTATTGGCAGCAGCGCTTTCCATTATGTTGACATTAGTAAAGCGTCCCTCACATGTTTACCTTGCCTTCCTCTTCTCGTCGTCGTTCCGCCGCCTTAAGTTCTGGTCGCCGGCGGCCGCGGCCCTCAATGCCCAGCTCTCTCTCTCTCTCTCTCTCTCTAAGATTCTATGCGATCTCCCTTCTCACTCCCATATCCGACCAGAACAGGTACATCTCCTTACTTTCCCAGTAGTAATTAGATTTAGAACTCAATTTCGATTGATAATTTTCAGTCAATATTTAGGGAGTTCAGTTAAATTTTGCTTCAAACTAGAGCTGATAAATGAATCAAACCGCTCGTTGACCATTGGAACCAAGCTTGGACGTCTTTTTGAAGGCTTTTTGCTAACCATTGTGTTATGCATTTTCTGGGGTTGCTTTTCTTGGTGTTCCTTTTGTGGATAAGGGAAACTCATATAAAATTCATCCAATTGTGCCCTCTCACTTTTATGGAATATGTTTTGGTCTCTTGTTTAGTTGTTTTTGTTCTCAAATGTTAAATTTTTTTCCAACTAGCGGAGTAGGGAATCGGAGGGATTTTACTATAGAATTTATGGCTCTTATACAAGGCTTTGGACTAATCAATGTGTTTTGTAATTGGGATTTATATGCATTCCTAAGAGGTTCTATCTTAATTAGGAGCGGGTTCCTTTCTTGATGAAGTGATGTTCCTAGGAAAGTTTGACTTGGTCGCGCAAAAGTAAGGCTTTGGGATTTAATCATCAGATTCAACAGCAACTGAGAGTGTGAAGCTGAGTGAGTGTGACTTGTAATCCACTATTGAGATAAAAATCTGTTGCCTCCGTGGAGAACTTGAATTTGGGAGACCACGTAAACCTATGCGTTGGGTGTGGTCTGTGTTTGTGATGTTGTTTGGTTTGAAATTTGATTCCTTCCCCATACATGGAACCCATCCCATGTCTCATAACTCATCATGTACCAATCAAAATGATTTTTTCTACACTGTGTTTGCAAAAATGCACCTCATGTGCTTTGTTACCCTCTAATCTGTACTTATGCAGAGTTTCAAGATTGTGCTAGTATTTTCATTGCCAAAGCCGGGTTTTCTACTTTCAAGTGATGTTTGGAGTATAATGAACATAATATTAGCTTTACATCGCTTGTGCAAAATATAGGCATGGTAGTTATAGATGAAAATCTGGATGTACTGATACGATATACCTATAGATGAAAATCTGATTCTGAACGTGCATCAGAAACTGTTATTGTGATTTCACAATTCTCAAGTTAAAATTGGGACGACCTTTTTAATTTTTTGGCTCTATTTTGTGATCTATTGAGTAAGATATTATCGTTCTTTACAGCTATTTTGTCCTGTGACTGCGTTTGTATACTTGGTAGACATATGATGGTACAGATACCACTTGTTTTGTGATGTAAACAGTGAAGACCTTTAAAGTACTTGTGTCAGTTGGTGACAATCAGCACTTTGAGAGCATAGGTATATCATATATGTGTCTAGCATGTTTACCTGGAACCAGAAGACCATCTTTAGTAATTTGAGTGTACCTTATGACCACGAGTAAAACTATTGTATCACTCACGGTTTTAGAGAACTGCAAACACCATTTTTACCCTAGAAAGTAGAACTGTATAAGGAAATACTGTATGACTAATTTGCTGTGTCCTCGTGTTTGTTGACATTAAAACGGAACTTGGATGCTTACCTGCATGGCTACATCCAACACCATGTAGAGAGCAGTTAACACCAAAGATAGTATGATTTTTTTTTTTATCGGCCTAAGATAGTATGATTTAAAGAGTACAAATACCATATGTTGGTGATTATGGTCCATAGATGACTCGTGTGTCATGTTATCCTCCAAGCATGACAATCTATGCCTCTTGAAGTGCCTTTTTGGGTCCGACTGTTATTGTAGCCGTGAGCAACTGAGTTAAAGAAACACAATCTATGTCTGGCTTCAAATACCATCTAAAATGGATGAAAAAAATAATGGAATGGTTGGATATAGGTGATTGGAGGTTCGAATCAATTGCTACCAAACCTTTTATGCAATGTAAGACTTGTTAGCGGCATGTTCCTCTGGTCCTACAGTGGGATGAGATGCAATAGAAGATTAGGAAGTGCTGGTGCTAGTGGGGCTGTTGTTTCTCTTTCTTAAATCAAATTTTGATTAGGGTTGCTTCTTCACAACCTAAGTCTATTTCTTCCATGAAGTTATCAAATCATGTTTCTTGCTTTCTTATTCAATAACAGAAAGATAGGAACAGTTCCATTTCAAATTTGATCGTCATTCCAAATTTCCAATGATGTTTTTGTGGCATGAGTTGTCGGGAAGATAGTTCTTTGTTGTTTCAAACGAGTTAAGGAAGTTTGATTATTGTCCTCTAAGTATCTTCAACTCTGGCTTTTCGTAGCTCTATTTCCATAAAGAACTAATTCCAGTTGGATACATTATTGAGTTTGATCACAAAGCGAGAGTTCAAAGCCTCGTATCTGTTTCAATTATTAAATTGAGAACCCTAGTAGAGTTCAAAGCTTGAATCTAAATTTATTTTCATGCAGTCATGCTGGTGTTTCTTTCTTGCAGTGAAATCGTCTGACATATAACAGATAAAAACAAGACAAGCCCAGAAATGAAGTTTTTATGTGCTGAAACTGAGGCAAATCTGGAATACCCCAAACAACATTATGGGTTCTCAGTAGACAAGGTAGATACTAACATTTGTAATTCAAAGATGGGAAAAATGTCTCACGTCCGGCTGATTTGGATGCCTCTGGAGACGTAAATATGGAGGCTTCCATATCTTCTGATGAAGTTCTACGTGCCGGAGGATTTGGAGCTAGAGATGACATAAGCAGTTTTCTTTGGGTAGCAAGTGACTCCGCCAACTCTGAAGCTTCTCTTTGCGATGCTCGAGACTATGAAGCTTCTCTGCTGTAGGATATGTGCAGGCCAGGTCTTGGATGGACAGAAGCTACAAAGTGAGAGTAATTTCGCTGTTAATACCACTTATGGAGCGCCTGTCCTTCAGTCTTGCAACATGTTCTGTTTCTTGGATTCTTAGTTATGTGAATTCCGGGGTTCAAGTTAATTTCAAATTGTAGAATTCCTCTTCTTTTTTACCAGCAGTTAGTTTTTACTGTAGTGGAACCATGTTATCGCTCCTTGTGAATATGAATTTAATTATATTTATGTTGCAATTCCTAATTCTACAAGAAGGTACTCTGATTGGATGACTGAAATGCGGATAAAAAGCAGATAACTGAAATGGAATAATATACAATGAACAAAGTTCCAACTAACACAGCTTTGCTATTGCAGTCGTGGTACTTGCAAGTTGCAATTATCAGGAAACCCACAGGGCACAGAAATTTGTTTTTTCACTACGTACCTTCTCTCTTGTTGAGTAGAGATACTTGTACTTTCAAGCTTTATGGTTTTTGCTTTATGTGCCTTCTGGATTCTTTGCTCTCTGTGGCGAGGCTTGCTATTGATAGTAGTCATGAAATGGCCCTTCCTTTTTGGAATATTTTCTGGCCAGGAGCTAGGATTGATAAAGGGTCATACGTGGATTTCCTCTTAACAAAAGTTTCCCATTTTGGTCCGAAGTGTGTTCGCCACGCTTTTCGAGTTATGTAATGTGGAAGATATTGCTTCACCCCAAGTCTGGCTGTTTCACAGAAATCTAGGATTTTTTTGTTTTGGGTCAAAATGTGCGCTAACCCATCTGTTCCCGTTGAAGACGGCATCGCCGAGGATAAGAATGCCACTAGGTACATAACATTTTCATCGGGGGTAACCATAGATGTTTTGTTGCTCCACCTGCAATATATGGATGAGCTAAGTCAGGTTTAGTGTGCGGAACATATGAACTACTAGATCAAGCTAAGGTATTGTTGTTACTTGGATTTGTTAGCTGGGTAGATGAGTATTGGACCAGAGCTGGAGTCTGTAAGAATTTCACCAAATACCACTTTGGCAAATTCATGGATTCTGCTTCTTGGAATGAGAAGATTTAGCCACGGGTGAGGGATTTCCCATAATCCCTTCTCTCGTAGTTTCAACTCTGATATGTGAACTCTATCCAGGAAATCCACATAGGAGACTTCAGAAAGGAAGAGTGTGGACTGAATATAATTCAATTCCAACAACAATCTATCGATTTCCTGCAGTGGATAACAGATAATGTTGAGGACGATTTTAATTTGACACTATAAGGCAGTGTTTGGTTTACTGAATGAAGCAAGAATGGAATGACAATTTTCTTGGATTTATCTCCAAGGTTTGGTTTGCCAAAAAACTGACAGAATATATGTAAATGGAATTTAGCGAATGGTCGTTTATCTGACTTAATACTCTTTTTTCCTTTTTATGAATTCTGAGCAAAGAACTAGCTAAGAAAGATTTGTTGGAGGGAGGTTATGCAAGTTTTTAACAATTCTCACCTGGTTCACTCTGTCTGTCTCGTCTGGGTTGAAGTACTTAGCTATTTCTAGACAGAAGAGAGTTTTTCCATCCGAGTTGAATTGACTTGCTTGAACAGGATCTTTGGGATTGAAGGAAGATCTCCAGTTATTAAGGAGACCGGTTCTGTTTATTATGACGAAACCTTCTACGTAATCAAAAGCATCCTGAGAGGATATCAGATGCTCTTGGTCCTTGGTGAAGGTGGAAAACTCTGAGTAGAGAACTCTAATCCATTTTACCTGTTCATAAATTGTAGATTAGCTACGTAGATTATTACTTGTGATAGCTGAAAACAATTTGTATATTAAAGTTGGGAAGAAATAATTATGTTTACCATCAATGATGCAGGTTCCAGAGAAATTCTAGCCCGGGTGATAATACCAAACTGTCCAAGTCCTCCAAGAACACCATAGAAGAGATCAGCATTCTGTTTCTCTGAACAGGTAATCAACTCTCCCTTTCCTGCAGTGATACAGATTTCAGTAATTCCACTTTTCAGCTTTACGGCTTAGTTCACAACCTAAACAGGTGCTTTTAAAATCATCATTTGCAGTAATTTGCTTTGTTTGTTATTGTTTCAATGTCGTGTGTTTTGTTTTTGTCTTGACTATAATGAGAATAACTTTCTGAAAACAACCACTGTACAGAAAAGGCCAAAAAAAAAATACTTCGAATTTTTGGAAAAAATATTTTGGTTCATATTCACAACCAATATTAGAATGATGACTGTCTTTGAAAAACACCATAATCTGGAACTGAAAACAAAGATGATAATGGCAAAAAAAAACCTAGTTTAGTACTGGCATGTGATCTTTTCTTTGAAGTGATAATTTTCCCACTTAAAAAGTGTTATAAAGTTAAACAGTTCACCCACTTTGCCTCTCCTCAGTTGATGAACAAGACTATTTGAAACCACAAGGGTTGGGCAATGCTTGTGACTTGGGAGTTTGCTTTGTCCAAAGTCTCAGGTTCAAAATCTCCTAGGTGTTATAAACTCAAAATCTCCTAGGTGTTATCAACTCTTGCAGGCAAGTCTATACGGGGCTTTGTCATAGAGTTAATTGGGGCTCCACTAGTGGACCGTGGAATTGGTGCTCAGGCTAGTCAAGGTGCTCGTAAGCTAACCTAGATATCCTGAGTTATAAAAGAAAGTGCTATTCAAAAATTGTGTTCACAAATAGTGAGAGTAATCACACAAACTTACCCGTGACAACTTCCAGTTCATACACATTGTTTATCTGTGGCCCATGCCGGAATGCCTGCCCACTGACTCCAGCATTCGATAAGGTTCCCCCGACAGTAAGATGCAGGTAGTCAGTCCAAGATTTTGGTGTAAGTCCATGTTTAAGACTTTCATGTAGTATATTTATCCATAGCTCTCCAGCAGAAACATCCACATAAGGGAATTCCCCGGTTTGGAAATGCATTTCTTGATGAAGTGATTCCATGTTGATGACCACCCCTTGATTTGCCTGTGCTTGACCTTGGAGGGAATGAGCATGGCCTCTAGCCGCGACCGTGAGGTCCGACGTAGGGCCCATATCGAAAATATGCTTGATAAAAGAGGAAATATCCGAAACTGATTTAGGATATAGAACTGCTGATGGCAGCTGATGGTAAATATTGCCAAAGTCATTGGCTGCATGGTCAATGTTCTTGGAGCATAGATACCCATCGAAATTTAGTTTTTCCAGAGATGAAGGAATGATTGAGGAACCTGGATGAGAAGAAATTGTTGTGGAGACAAAAGGGTGGTTAGAACAAAGGTTGTTTTGGTCAATAATAAAGCTCAAGAAGATGACTGTGAGAAACCAGAGTCTATAAGTTGGCGATGCCATTTTGCTAGGTTATACTTGCACACACACACACACACACACACAGAGAGAGAGAGAGAGAGAGAGAGAGAGAGAGAGAGAGAGAGATGGGAAGAGGTTTAGAAGCAAGGAAATGAAGGGTGCAAGGAGAATTTAAAGAGAAGGTTGTGAACAGCAGTCAAAAGACAACAGTTGGGAAACTAGTGTGAAGAAGACTATTAACTGCTTTGTTTATATTTTAGGAATAAATTTTGATGTCCCTTTTGTCTTCCAAAGGAAGTCACAAAAAGGAGGGAAAGACTATTTGTTGATTTGTGTTTATTTTAGGGTTGAAAATATATGTCTTTTTTGTGTTCCAAAATCCTTGGTACCTTTCACACAGTTACAAACGTGGTTGCTGGTTTCTCTCATTCCACCGTGCAGTATCTTTTGCTATTTCTTTTAGCGTCTGGGTATGAGAATTTCCTTTGTACTTGCTTATCATATGGCATCTGATTTTTTTATGTCCACCAGATGGACTGGATCGTATATTTGCACCAAGTGAGCTCACCGCCTGGGCTATTTTTTTGATCAGTCAGCTCAGGTATATTTCGTTGATCAGTTAAAACATTCTCCAACATATATTCTGTAGGTCTTTGTAGGTTGATCACCCACAAGAATTATCAGAATGATTCGAGTATCCTGGATAAATAATCGATCATATATTCTGTAGTTAAACCAAACGTATAAAACTTCTGCCGAGACCAACAACAAAAATTACGAGTTGATCAGAATTTGTTCCCCATGGATGAACTATACTGATGTACCAAAATTGTAAAGAAAAGGGATCTTCGAAATAGAGTCTGTGGTGAGCCAAAATTGCCCGACCGGACCAATCAGGATAGAAGCCAATTTCCTACACACAAGAAGTCAGGAAAAGACAACCTACCTGTTACCTCTTCCAAATAAAACAGGAGCCTTTTGCGTTGCGTACAATATTTACTGTTGCATTTGCTTGTATCATATTCCTATGTCTCTATATGATAGTCATAATCTTACTTCTCGGTGGTTGACGCGGCGTGTCAACAAAAATGGGATGAGTAGGCGTTTAATTGAAGTACTATTTGAGAAAGGTGTTTATGTCTTACAATTGGGATAGAGCTCTAACAAAAAACTTGGACTGCTAGTAGCCATTGCTAATGAAATTGTTGTACATACGAGTCTAACGATAAGGTTGATTGCTTGTATGCTTTTGTTGTGTCGTAGTAAGTGATGACAACACACTAGGAAAGTGTAGCAAAAATGAACAGTTTGTACTAGAATATTATGTAGATAGTATTGTTTCAATTAAACAACCTGGTCATCGGTACGGCTCCAAATGAACCGAGCAGCTCGATGCTTAGCTAGTTAGGTCTTGGCTCAACTCAGCAAGCAGTCAGCCTGAATTGTATAATTATCACGCTGAGCTCGAGCTTGAGTTTTAGACTTGTTTAGTAGATGACAGCTCGGGTCAGAAAAGCTCGGCTCGTTTTTACAGGCTCTGCTCGTTTAGTAAATGAACCAGCCTTGACTAGCTTACAGTCAAGCTGAGCTCGAGTTTTTGGCTCGTTTCGTAAACAAGCAGAGTTCGAACCCAAAAACGTTGGCTTGGTTTGTTTGTACCCCTAGTCACTAGGTAAAGTCGCCCGCGAATAGCGGGGAGGCCCCTACTGTATTGCTTGCAACAGACTTTTATTCTATAGTTTCTCTTGCTACCTGATGATGATGCCATTTCAAGCAAAGGCACCCTATAAAAGACAATAGCAACAATTTTTTTTCACAAAGTGATTTCAGGAGTACTATCCAACTTTTTATCCTTCTTCTCTTGCAGACTTGTAACCTAGTTTATTGTACTTGTGTGTATATTGGCACCACATTTTTGTACCAACTTTATGGTCCATTTGGGGAGCTATCCATGGGGGAGGCCCCTACTGAGTGTTGTGTTGGTAGAGGTAAGTGTGCCAAGTGATCACAGAGTTAGACATGCTGTCTAAAGAGTATGCTTATTTACTCGGAAGGGCATTTTTTTTGTTTCTTTGGCTTTCTCCATGATGAGTTCATTTTATTGACTTTTGAGGCTGAATGCACAAAATTTGTGTACCTCTAGATTGAAAGAAAAGGCAGAGCTAGGAGGTATGAAGTTGGAACAAATTAGCTGCTGAACTTTTCTTGCATAGAATACCATTTTGGGTTCGAGTAACAATTGTCAAGCTTTGTAAAAATAATCAGGTGGAAATACCCTACTGATCAGTTATTTTCCATTTTTAGGATAACATATGCCTCAATTATTCCCGTATTGACAAAGAAAATATTTGGGTCTGAGTCGGAAGCCGACTAAGCAAGGAGGGTTGAAATAGAGGTGTTGGACCATTGATTGCCGAACAAAAAGTTATGATTGCTCAATACAGGGGTATAGTGAGCAAACTGACTATATCCCCTTGAATCCTTGGGGACTCAGAAGGCAACAGAGATAGGAGGGGACAAATTAGTGAAAGCAGACCAGTCTGAAAATCCTAAACATGTAAAAAACGCACATAATTATAACATTAACCAAGTACACTTATTTGGTACTTATTTGCGAATGTATGGTGATTGTAATGTAGTGACTCTATATATGATGAACTCACAAGTTCGTCGTGACATTAACTTTAAGGGTAAAATTTCCTATGAAATGTTAAGAGTATAGAAATACCACACTCATGTTGGCTTGGTAGAATGTTATTCGAGGATGCTCGGTATGTAAACTAGCTTAAAAAAGGTTTCACAACTCGTCAATTTTCTAAGCTCCACTTGAATCTGGTAGTAAGAAAGTCAAGCTAATAGTAACCCATATGTTTGATGTCCTTTTAATGAACAACCGTTTGAACTTGGAAGTCATTGTTTTAGCCTAGTAATGTTCAGCGGCCTTGCAGTATCGCCAAGTAGTGCGTCTCTTCAGTCTTCACAGTCACATATTTATATAGGTCTCATACACTTAGTTGCGGGTTCCACATAAATGTGTGATTGTGGAGGCGATTAGGCTTTATGTGGTTGTTTCATGATGATTAATTCCCTATATATTCTATGGATTAAAGACTTTGGCTGCGTTTGGTCAAACTTCTCCAAAGACTTTTTGGTCTTTCTAATTAAGCGAAAAGCCTAAGTTTTTGGGCTACATGCCAAGAGCCTTTGGCCTAACTTCTTGAGGATTTTTTTCCCACATGAGGGTTTTTTTTCCTACAGTCTTTTTGGGTTTTTTCTTCATTTTTATTAGATTTGGGACATATTTTTACATCACATCATCTCAGTGAGAGAAATTGAAAATCTATAGCAATAGGCCAAAGTTGAAAAAAATTCACAAAGGACTACGAAAATGACCCCATAAGATTGCCTTTTTAGAAATGAATGTGAACTTAATTTAAACAATTTTTCTTTTACTCAAAGGCAACTTTTGAAAAATAATCAGAAAGACCCTAAAATTTTTGTCGAGAGTCACCCTTAAAAGCCTTGAAGGATGGATTAGTTTTGTTACCGTAGAAGCTTGGAATTTCCCCTTATCCTCTGGTCACTGAAGCATTTGATAATTAGAGTAAAAACTATTGGTAATCGGGGTATGTAGGGGCCTTGTGGGGTTGAGGTCCTTTTTGTTAAAAGATGCTTTCTAAGGATGAGAAGTGGAATTGGGGATGACAGTTTGAATGGGGGAAACACTGAAAAAGCCTAGCACACCTATCAACTAGATTGGCTCTGGAGTCTTAGATCCCAGCACTGGGACAACCCTAGATGATGCCCTGTTATGTGTGTGTATTTTCTTTTCCTAGATGATACTTCTGTGCCCAACAGACTACTATTTTTGAAATCATTATTCCCATTTTTGTTTATTGTTTATTATCACTTGAGACCCACCCAATTATGTATATGGAGGTTTTGGCTCAATGCTTGAGTTTAAGTCTCTATCGCCGCTCGGTGGGTTAGACGTACTCTTTAGCACTCGTAGAAAATGGGATCTTAGCCTTGGTCCCAATAGAGGTGCAGTAGTTTCCCTTAATGTAATAACAATGCTCCCTGATGGTTATGTGGAGTAGTCTATCTGCATATCCATTTCCCCTACCAAGAAAGGAACCCCACCCATCAAACACTGCAGCTATCTTTCAAACTATTTTATGCAAATGCATGGTCACCAGATTGATGCTTTGTCTACTGATTTTTCATCTCAAATGTTTAATTAGTTTGTGATCCAATTAATGGTCTTCTTTTTGTAATCTGTTTTCAGTTATGAAATTTGACATTATTTCCACATATATTGAAAAGTTGAAAGTCACAAGTGAGAAAATTACTATAGGTTGTATCGTCAGTTGCACTGAGCATCGTAATCACAGCATGGCGTGAGATAAAGTTATGGTTATTGCTCATGTTTGCATTGGTTTCCATGTCCTAATTTGGTAATAGGGATTTTACAAGTACTAATGTCCTTTTTTCATTATCGGATGGAATAATAGCAACGTAAAACATAATTTCATAGGGTAAGAAATTTCTTAAAAACTAAAAGTGATGAGGTTAATAATATCACATCCTGTGACTACTTCAGAAGTTAGAACTCTTGTTCTTCAAGCTTGTGTCCTAATCTTGTCACGGTGTCAGTGGTTTGCGCATTCGAAGGTTTCGTCTGTAGCCTTTGTAAATTGTCTTCAATCTTTATTGTCCAACTCTCTTTTTAATTCTGGGGGTTGTTTGTTTATTAATAACTTGTTTTTTATAACTCAAGAGTTCAGGCTAGTGTACGTGCACCTCGACTAATTCCATATATTCGATCGCACCGTTCACTTGTAGAAAGCCCAATAAAAATCCCAGATGGACTAGCATTGTTCTGAATGATTGATCGGTCTGTGCAGATATAATGGTTCAGATGAGGTACGTTACAAAATGTAAAAACTTGAGGAAAAAGTTATGCTTGTGAGACATCTGTTATTGTTAGTGCAGAAGATGAGCCTCTTTTGTCCTTGGATGTTCATAGGTCCTTTTTTGCAGTGTTCCATTCCAAACAAAAGTAGTAGTATGTTACAGTATCACCACCTTTTATGGTGTCTATAATGGAAGTGAGGATGGTGCAGTGCACTGTTCAATCGTCCATTTGGAAATTAATAGTTCGGATTCACTGGAACTTTCTTACTGGTAATAAATCACTTTGACCGGTAAGAAAACGTCTATGAATCCGGACCATTAAAAACACTTTTTAATTGTTGAGATGTTACGCTGCATAGTGTCCCCAGTAGTGGCGGCTCTAGGAATTAATGGAAGGGTGTTTAGAAATTACCGGTCCACTCGCTAATCTATTAACCAATAACATATTTACAAAATCTCATATATCAGTATAAATAGTGCGGTCGAAAAATATAAACTCTATTATGAAAAATTAACTACGAAATAAAATGAAATGAGAACTTAATTTATAAGTAACAAAAATATAATTTTTTTTGAAAGTTGTTGTATTGCGTAACAAACTGTGTTTTCATAATGGAGGGAGTAAATTTTTACAATTGTCCTAGACGAATTCTCATATTTTGTGTTAATATTTAACTGACTTATTAATCTACTAAAACCCTTTTGAAAGAAATTGTAGATTATGCTAGGGCCGACCTTTCAAAAATACTCTAATGTTTTTCTTTAGGATGACATGATGAGATTTGCAATGTAGATGAAGTTTTTTAAAAGTTTTGCTTGTAATTTATACGTTAACTAGACAAAAAAAGAAGAAGTTATTATCATGAATGCGAAATTAATAATATATTTAGACCATCAACAATAGAGATGGAGAGAGAACGCAGAGCATACATAATATTTACAACAATAGATTCTTCTTTTTCCATTTTTTTTTCATTATGACTTTGAGATTTATTTGAGGTAATGTTTAGGTGTTCAAATATAAATTACTTAGATCGATGGACTGTAATTGTTTTGTGATTGAGTGTTCAATTTGTTTGGGGTTGGGTGTTCAATTCGTTTTGGATTAAGTGTTCAAGACTATAAGAATAGGGTGTTCATGGATATTTGAGTTGGGTATTCAAAGAAACGTTAACTCATAATTCGTGTACATGTTTTCTAAGCATTTTTTTTTTATTGGGTGGTTATTTGACCATTGAATGGTGGCTGTAGCCCCTGGTCCCCAGGTCCATATATAATTACATTGATTACCTTGTGGATCCTTGGGGGTTTCTTCTATTCCTATTCAATGTTTTATTTGACTGCAAATCATAAAATATGAAAACAATGTTCACGATCAACACCTACCACAAAAAAACTTACTACGAGACTCTCTACTTGTATTACTTCGTAGCAAATTTCAAAACTTTTTGATTATTTCACACGACACGATTAGACACCATGATGCATCAGCTAAATCTTTCTACGGTAATCCATTTTAATGTTTTTTTTAATTGATCCCACCCAATAGATCGGTTAATGAAATATCAAATCTTATATTTCAAATGGATGATATGATTGAGCCTTTTTCTGCTTACCTCGAAAAGGGGTGGAAATTGTTTTAAGTCTTTCTCCGGCGGCATGATTTTGTCTAAATCTTCCACTTATAAAACCTATTTAAGAACTAAGTTATGAAGTTAATGATCCAACATTAGCACTAATATATTGCCTGGGATTGAATTATGTTGTCTGGAGGGAGACCAATGAATGGAAAATAATGACAAAGTTAGGCCAAATATGATGATGTATTAAATATAAATGTATTCCATAAAGGACCTTGTCAGATAGCATATGTAGTAGTAATATATAGCTTTTGATTTGGTGTTACAAAAACAGCCAATTAGGCTGTGACGTGTGGCGTCAAGCCTCTTGATTGTAGGGGTAAATGCGTGGGATATAATATACTGCCACATTTTGTTGTTCTTTCGTATTAATTTGATTATTTCTGATAAATGATAATGTCAAAACTATTTTTAATTGTGTCAAAAAGTTTGTACTTTTACAAGCTTTTTTGGTTGTTGAATATTATAATTGACTGACTAGTTGCAAAAATTTCAGACATGGAGTAATTCCAATCATGGTCTAGAGATATAGAATTCAAATCTGACAATCAGCAAGTTTATTACAAAAATAAGTAGCAATTTTATAATCTTTATTGGAGCATGTAAATTGTGGAAGCTAAATAACGTGTAAGAAAGAAAAGTACTCGTGAAAAAACATCCCCAAAATTGAAATTACCTTAATAGAAATTCAGCCTTTAATCGTCTCGGGTGGTAAACCGTAAAACTATGATGGAAGCCTGTCTAAAGTAGTAACCCTAACAGCTGCTTATTAGGCTTTTTTGTCTGATTTTTAGCGAGCAACGACTCTTTTATAAGGAATTTTTTTTTGGTTGGAGAAAAACTGTGCGAGCCCACGTGGTATTTTGACGAAGTCTGATTCACCTTTGAAGTAAAAATCTTGGTGGGGTACAAGATTGATATGAGGATTTTGGAAACCTAAGAGATCAATTATATTATCTAGGGTCTTTCCACCAGTCTTTTTTTTTTTGTCATTCGTCATTCTTAATCTATTACATGGGGAGGGACAATGAGACCTGATCCCAAGATGCAGTGTGGACATCCAAAAATTCTACCGCATGAACTAACCACCACTTACAAGTTTTTTTACCAGTTTACACTACATGATTGACAATAAGCAAGTAAAAAGATAAAAAATATATATATATACAATTTTTTTTACACTTTTTAACATATATTTGTACACTTTTATATTTTATATATTTCAATACACTTATTATTTAAATTTTAACTACAGCCCACTAACTAAACTGATCATAAAATTTTCCTTATTTCTACTCCAATTAACTTTATCATGTTCCCTAGTTCACTAACATTCCACTCTAATCATGTTTATATGTCTCCTGCCCTACTTTTGTAGGGACCCCCCCCTCCTCTCCTTGTACTATCTCTCTTTGTACTATCTTCTAGCGAGAAACTTTTGTAGTGCTTCTTTGCCATGTTCCCGTCTTCATTGCTCCCCTTTTTTAGAGTTAATGATTATCCGTTTCTCTTCCTAGATATTTTTTTTTTGGTCTTCTAAGCTGTACACAAAAATCAGGTTATTTCTCTTATTTTGGACTTTTTATGTGAAGAGAGATTTTTAGGGCTTTTTAGAACATTGATCCTACCATAGCCGGCAGGCTAATAACTCTGTCATGGGCATATAGATTCGGGGTGCTAGAAATCAACTCCTGAAAATTGCCTAAAACGAAGTTGTTTTGGGCACCAAAATCGACAAAAAAAATACTCAAAATTACGTTGTTTTGAATCTTGGGAACATTAGAGATAGGACTTATAGATTTGGGGGGTTTAGGCACTTTCATACGGTTTAGGAGTTTAGACATTTTTATAGGGTTTTAGAAATTTAGACACTTTCATGGGATTTTGGGAGTTTAGGCACGTTCATATGGTTTGGGAGTTTACGCACTTTTGGTTTAAGTTTTAGTCACTTTGAATTTAAGCACTTTGAAAAGAAAAAGAAAAAGAAAATACCCCAACTTGATTTCGGTCTGATTCTAGCAACCCGGATCCGGCCATATATCAAAGGAAAATTTTGAGTCATATTCAGTCGTTTCCTAGTTTTATTTCGTAACACTTAGGAGGGACTAATGGTGGAAACAAGTCGAGTCGAGTTTTGAAGAGTTCAAGCTCAGTTTATTTGTAAACGGGCCGAACTAGGAAAATTTGTTTAACAAGCTTTCTTAAAAAAACTGAGGAGCCTATATAAATAACTTGAGTTTTACTGAGCTCATTTACTAAACGAGTCTCAAACTCAAATTCAAGATAGAGCTCGGTTTAATTACTAAACGCAAACAACTCAGGTTCGTTAGTCTGTTGGTGCCCCTCCCCCTTGTAGGCCCCTCTTCCCTCTTTGTTATCCCCGTTGTGGGTTGCCATCATGCATCATATCCTACCATTGCTGTCATCAGCCACTAGTTTCCGCAGTCTCAGTTCATATGTTCAGTCTTCACCCACTTTTATTCGTATCATGCTATCAAATACAAATGCATGCACCAAATAAGTATAACTGATTAACTACAGGATGGAGCTAGAGGGGGTCAGTAGGGGCGATCGCTCTTGCAACAAAGGGAATTTTTTTTTCTTATATAGGCTAGCCCCTACAAATTATTTTGGAAAAAAAATTCGCCCCTTCATGGTAAAATTCTTGACTCCGTTCTCCGTTTAAACAAACGTGAACTATTTTGCAATGGAAAATATTTTCATGTAAACTGAATAACTTTTTGTTCATTTTATTTTCTGTTATTCGGTTGATACTAAGAAAATATTTTGAGAAGAAAAGTTTTAATCAGCCGTGATATTATATATACATGTTCACGAACTTACAGAGAGAGAGAGAGAGAGAGAGAGAGAGAGAGAGAGGGAGGTTCTTGTTGAGACAATATGCAGCACAATTGCCACACGTCCGTCCTATTTGGCTGTGGTGTTAATGGGGGTAATAAATGGGAGTTGATAAATAATTCCGAACCCATTAATATGGACGTGTTTGGAAAGAAAAAAGAGCAGAGATGTTATTTATTATGCGGACTAAATATTACCCCTGGGGTGTTATTGTAGACACTCTCAGAGGTGTCCATATCTATTACCCCCTAATATCCCTTGGTAAAATGACCATATTGCCCCATTTAATCCCCCGGCCCCAGCCCTAATACCCCATCCCCCTCCCTCTATGATATGTAGATATTGGGCTTTTCTAGGAGCTTAGTTTGCCAAAAGATAAAATGAGGTAGAGATGATAAAATAAGGTTGATTTTATGAGATTTCCATTTTAGCAAATGGAAAACCAAACGTCCTTGTAGCTATGAATAGATTTCAATTTGGTCCTTATATTTTGTCCTTGTAGCTATGTTAATTTCCCTTCCCCACAAAGCAAAACCTAGCTTTTTCTTCTAACAAAATGACTAATCTAGCCTTGGAAAATAGTCATGTGGATAGCACGTGTTTTCTGTCCAAATTTTGAACGGAAGGCTATAGAGGGGTCACATTGAAATGCAATCACAAATTTATTTGTTTGGAAGTAGTAAAATACAAGAATAAAAAAATTTAGTAAGATATTTGAATAGAAAAGTAGAAATAGAAAGAGAGAATAGTTTAATATATTAAAGATAGAATAGAGAATCTGATTTTGTGAGCTTTTAAAAAAGTGACTAGTTGAAATGTAATATGCATTTTTGAAGTTAAATTTTGTCTAAAATTTGTCGAGATTGATAAGGACGCTCTAAAATAGTAGATAAGCCTACATATTGTAGAATACTTCAAGTCTTAAACGAACAACTTACGGTGATTTTGAGAGTAAAACGTTTTGTGCTACATGGGGTAAGAATTTTACTATAGAAATTGTTTGACCTAACATAAATGACCACACATCGGAAATTTTGTGAAACATTTCTGCAAAAAATTGATTACGTTGAAACAAACAGAACATGAATGTTGTTGTTTTTGTTGTAGAACAGATAAAATCTAGTTTCTCTATTAATTGGATGAATTGAGTTGTAAAAATGAAAGCGCAAGAGGTCAATGGGATTCCGTTCATTCTTTGTTTGATTCAAGGGGGAAAGACTAAACGAAAACTAGAAATGCACTTTTTTAGGGTCAGCGGCTAAAGAGAGTTTTGCTTTGTCTTTAAATGCATGCCCCATTAGTAGACGACGGAGCTAGTTTCTCAAGACTAATTGAGATACATGTAAGTTGACATAGACACCTGATTAAAAATTAAAATTTAGAAAAACCCTTGAATCGTATTATGTACAAAAGCACGGTCCTGAAGGTGCTTGTGTGCGGTCTTGATGTGCGCATCATGGTCGTTGATCTTGGCAATCAACGGCTTGAATTTCACATCGACAATGGATGGCTCGGATCAATAAAGTGTCAAGATGAAATCTGAACCATTGAAAACATATCTGACGACCCTGATGCCGGACACTAGGGAGTGCACACCTACACCCCTTCGAGAAAGCACATCATAGCAATACTACTACTCTTACTTGGGTAGGGAGTTGGGAAGGGAGAGTGCTGGTGACGTGCACACTACGGACTTGATCATACAAGTTAGGCTCTGTTTGCTTTGCACGTTTGGGTAGACTTATATCCGATAAGAGAAGGTGCTCCCTAAAATGGATGCCTTTTGGACTACTCATCCTATATAGTAGGGCACTAGGTACTTTCTGCACTTGTGTTTTTTCTTTTGCGCATGCTAATGCACAAACATTTGTTGCAGATCAGGGCTGCTGCGGCTGCAAACGAAGTTAAGCTGAGCTGTGTTTTAAAGTTTCCAGACCGTTTAGAATTTGTTGTTCAAGCTTTGCTAGATGCTAGAGTCAGCCAGAATAATCGAGCTTGAGCTCAGCTCCGTTTGTATTGAAGAGTTCAAGCTTGAGTTATTTATTGAACAAGCCTTTATAAATGAGACGAATGGTACAAATGAGAAGAGGAAAGGCGGATACAAACAGACGGAATGGGGGGTGTCAACTGACCCTACTAAATTAAAATTTCCTACGTACATGTATATACTATATTTTTGGACATTTTGCCCTAAGACATTATATTCTATTCTTTAGATCTTGCTCCAAGTAACATAGAATATTTGCAACTTTACCCAAATGATTTATGAATCTCCCCTGATCTTTTTTCTTTTTTTATGGTCTCACCACTTTTTAACACAAACACTCTCTCCCCCATGCGAAATAGTGAAGCACAACCATAGCATATAAATTTCTTTTTTGTACGTAGTCCACTATTTTTTTTACACCGCCCCCTAAAAATTTTTTACACCCCCAGCCCAAGTAACATGACTTGCAATTTTTTCCTTTCCTTAATAGATCTCTTTTGCTTTTGTATTATAATGTACTTCATCCGTCCCATTTTGATAGTCCTCTTCTAAAATATTCAGATAAAAATAAAGTACTTACGTTCATAACTTTTTGAATCTTCTCGCACCAAATTTTTTCGTAGGGGACTATTAAAGTGAGATGAAGAGAGTATATGTTGTAGATTCTTGACCCCACGATAGAAAATTCGGTGTCTGCCCTGGAGACAGTCTCTACAACTAAGTTGAGCTTTTATAAATGGGTTGACTTGCTACTAACTCGAACTCAGTTAGTTTAATTACTAACTCAATTTGTTCAGAATTCATGACTTCGTCGAGCCCAAATAATCTAACTCGGGCTTGCTCATTTAGTATTGAAGTGTTCAGGTTTAGTTTATTTACGCAACATATATTTACAAATGACCCAATCTCTACAAATGAGCAAAGCTTTTATGTATGAGCTGATTTACTACTAAGTGAGCTTAAAGCTCAAGTTCAACTCGTTTACTAATGAGCCAAGCCGAGTCCATAATAAGCCAAGCTGAGCCCTAAGATAATCCTTGAGCTACTCGCAAATAACTTGTTCATTTGCAGCCCTATTGAAGACTTGAGCAAGCCCATGGGATACAAAGCTTCTCTGGCAGCTACTTTCAAAAGTAAATAATTTTGATATCTTATTTTGTGTTTTGAACCGCTGTTTTGCACTTTAGCAGTTCTTCCAAATTTATTGCCATGTTACTCCTTTCGTAGCAATTTGTATGTCACTTTTGCTATTTCAAATACCTTACAAAATTAGCTATATTATGTAGTTTACTTTCTGTAGGATAGGTTCTTGGTTTAGTCAAATAAACTTAATTTGGAGAGGCAAACAATAGCTAATAAATGAACAAGAATAAGAGAGTGTGTAAAAGGGTGAAGAATTAGACCAAATACACAAAGAGAGAAGACAGTAGTACTCAATTCACTTCCCTTAGGCCATCATCATCCTTAAGTCATAGTTATAGGGAAAGGATGAGCTTGTGAGCACCAGCAAGAACTGTCCTTAATTCTAGAGCTTAGAGTCACTTTCTTTCTCTAGGATTTTCGTGCCTTGGGGATGAATCAATCTCTATGTGAATTTGTGAATGAATGTCTCATATTTATAGGGATCTGCACCTAATCATTGGGCTGCAAATATTCCCCTTTATAGTATGATGACACGTGCTCTCTCAGTATACCTAGGCAATGTAGGTGACGTCACTGGCAGTTAGGAAGATTCCTCTGACTTATGCAGTGGAGGCCATTCCCTCTCAGCGAACCCTAATTCTTTAAAGGCACCAAGCCACTTATATCTCCCTTATTCCCGCATTGCTAGGGATGGTCGCCAGCCATTTAGCTCGCACCAATACCCTCCTCGAGACTTGCCATAACCTCCTTGCCCTTGCCTTATGGTCAGGTGCAGCCGCGAGCCCAATATATATGTATGAGCAAGTATTAATTTCTTCCCATCGTGCCAACTCCCTTTACTAAAGCTGTCGCGACAGGTGAATTCCCACCAAATGGGGTTCCCTTGCTTGGGGTATCCCTTACTTAGGGTATTTATGATTCTGCTGTGTTCCTCCGTGAGGGTATCCCCTTCGTGGTGGGGCTTCACCCCAATTATTGACTTTAGCTGATGTGTGACGTGTCTGTTGTGGTTATTCTTTCCACATGGCAAGTTATTATAGGTTGGTCAATCATTCAGTCATCCAACGCGCTGACCTTTCCTACACTTTCTGATTATATAACAAGGATCTTGTTTAATAGATCTCAATTAATTATGTAAATAAAAAATTTTAAATTATAAGAAAAATTTGTCAGTTGCAAACTATGGAAAGTTTTTCAAGAGGCATGAATGCCTAATTTGACATAAATATGGTATGGAAGGAGTAATTATTTAGTGCTTTAATATCGATACTAGATACTAGGATGAAGACATAAGTATCAACAACAGGGACAAAGCTAGGATTTTAGCATAGAGGAGATGTGCTTTATATATACAGGAAGCCGATCTACTAAGGACTCCTTCAAAAAAAATTCCATGCGGACCTCACCATTTTTCGACTTTTCAGATCAAATTTTGACGATCCTAACCGCTCAATGTTTTTAAAATGCATTTTCCAAGGTCCGCGCTAAAAATCTTCAAAAAAAATACCCGGAAGGGCTTGATCAGATCAGTTTTTGTTAAAGGGCTTGATCAGATCAGTTTTTGTTATATAACGTTTTTAACAAAAACTGATCCGATCAAGCCCTTCCGGGTACTTTTTTTGAAGATTTTTCGCGTAGACCTTGAAAAATGCATTTTAAAAACATTGAACGGTTCGGATCGTCAAAATTTGATCCGGAATGGTGAGGTCTGCATGGAATTATCCTAAGGGAGTCCTTAGTAGATCATTATCCTATACTCCTTAGTAGATCATTATCCTATATATAGGATAATGATCTACTAAGGACTCCCTTAGGATAATTCCTCATTATATATATAAGATTTTTAAAATTGTAGTGGGACGACAACCACTGCTAGCTTACCTAGCTCCATCTTTGTAGAGCAGATACTGGGACCCTGTTTCATTAACTTCCCTCCTCAACAAACTCTTCAAACATCAAATTACATTTTTGTAAGATAATTTGTCATTTCATTTGTGTTACCTAAATGTCAAGGCGAGTTTCCCGTTTTTAACTAAAAATCCTAACTCTCTTAAAAGTGTTAAAACTCCAAAAAAAAAAAAAGTTGATTATGTAAGAAAAACCGTATTTAAAAGTTTTAAGAGTTTTAGGAGATGAATTATTTTGCGGAAATACAGGGGTTACCGACCCTTTTTGTACAGACCATGTACAGACAACGTCAATGGGTCAACCTGAACCGTACATTCATCTCAAAATCAAAATTTGACTGGGCCCACTCAGGAATTGATGCAATCGGACGGCTAGATCAGTTCGATCTGAAATCATCTCATTTCGTTCAAATAGCCTACTCGGAATATTTTGAGATGAATGTACAGTTCGGATTGATCTTTTAAAACCCACTTGTGGGTCTCCGTTGGTTGTTATGTGGTCGGTACCTCCTGTCAGTACCAATAGACTGGTTGATTATTTTGGAAAACCCAGAACCAAGGGATAGAGAATTTGATACTGTCTGCTAAGATGCCAAAAACTTCAAAACAAAACAAAAGAAACGTCAAACTTCCTTTTCATTTGAAGAATACTGTATGTTAGAAGTGTCTAATGTTGTGTCACATGTCTATCTAAGAAGTAAAGGAGTTAGAAACAAGGCCATGCCTGGGCCACGTGCTCGACCTGATACAATCTTTGAATTTCGTTCAATCTACTAAAAGTGGTTTCACACAAGGAAACCGTGACAACCTTTTGCAAATTACTCCTACATTTACTACCTAGCTAGCTCAGACTAGCATCTCAAATATCTTTAGTAGGTAGTAAAATGCGGTCTACTTTAGTACTATGCTTGGAGTGATATCTCAAACCTAAATAAAGTAAAGGTTTTGCTAACCGGTGCATAATTGTACCCGTTAAAAAATAAAAGAAATTTAAAAGTGTAATTTAAAGTATAACTGGGACTTAGAGCATTATTAATGACATACTTAAATATGAATATTCAAATATTGTCACATCATCTTTTGAGTATTCATTTAATGAGTTTCTAAATTTAGCAATGTGAAGCTCTACAATCTTTTATTTTTGTCCATAATCAAAAGAGGAAAAAATGTTGATAGTTTTGAGTATGCAAGTTTGATTATTGGGAAAATGTTGGTAGTTTTGAGTATCCAAATGCCAAAATTTGAGTATTTATCTAAATGCCATTGTGAACCATTTTTTAGTGTCTAAATATCAAAATTTGAGTATTTTTCTTTTTGAGTATGCCATTGGGGATGCTCTCACAGGTGTATTTTTTGTACCCTTAAACGGATGCAATAATACAGTTAGGCCGAAGGTTGCAGCAGGGATTTGATTCAAGCTTGTTCTAATAGAGAGAAGGCGAAGTTGTTTCAAGAGGGGGAAGGCAAAGGGGAGGAGAAAGCCCTAGGCAAAAGACACTTTTTCTTTTGCGTCTATCTCCTCACTCGTGCTCGACCGAACCACTGATGGGTTGATTTTCAGGTTGTTACCCGTTAGCATTTACCATAAAGTAAAAATATAGATCCCTCCTATTGCAGAGAAGTCAGTACAATGACTGCTCTTTGATAATTAATGGAGTAGTTTAGGTAGCAAAATCTAAACTACATGTCATTCATTTAAAGCTTAGACCATAAAAAACACTTTTGAACGTCGAACCATGAATAATTGTGTGAGAAGCATAACCAATCTCCTGAACAAACCCTTACACCCCCTTTGGATTGTGAGATTTCGAGAGAAAACAAAGGGGATGGAGAGAAAACCGATTCTTTCCCGCATTTGGATGGTCAGTTAGGTGGGAGAGTGGAACCCCTTCAAAGCCCTATTCCGTTTCTCACCAATATTGGCGCGATTCCGTGAGAAACGGATCGTTGGCCGCACGTGCAGACCACCCCGTCATCGGATCATTGAACCACTGTCTTTGTCTCGTTGAGGCGAAGCCGAATCTATAATCAAAACTGAGTTTTAGGGTCGTTGGAGATGGGAGAGGTCACCGGAATGGGAGAGAGAGAGGGTGATTTTTTAGGGTTGTTTGGATGAGAGGGTGAGAAACCCCTCTCCTTTCTCTTTTTTTTTTTTTCTTCTCACAAGGGAGATCCCTCCCATTTCTTCTCTTTTCTCCTCTCCCAAGCTAAAGGGGCTGTTAGAGTTCAAAATGAAGAACTCTTTATTAAGTTATATTTTTTGTACTAAATTTATTTAGGCGGCCATGTAAAAGTTTAAAAGTAATAAAAAAAAAAACTAAATAATTATTGGGTTCTCCAGGTTGGAGCTGGGCCCGACCCCTATAAAGCTCGAGCATAGTTCGGTCTTTGATCCTAGACAAGTCGAATTCTAAAAATCACGGGTGGAGCCAGAACCAAATGTCAGTGGGGTCAAATTCTTAAAGTAAAATAATAGAACAAAAAAAACACCAAAATGATAGGGGTGCACAAGAAAACCGATATAACCGCCTAACTGATCCGATCCGGACCGAACCGGTCTATTTGGTTAGGTTCTACGGTTCATTGGTCTGATTATGGTTCTAAAAAAGTAAGAACCAGTAATTATGGTTCAGTTACTAGTTCTCAATTTAAGAAACATGGTTAGAACCTGGGCAGTATAACATCTAATTATTATTATTATTATTATTATTATTATTATTATTATTATTATTATATACATGTATATATAGTAATATATTTATACATGTACAACATTATGTATCTTGATTTGGTAAGTTAGTTTTTTTTTCTCTTTCTAGTAAGGTATTCTTTTATGTCTATTTAGACTATAATCTATTTCGTTAAGAAGTTTTTAATATATTACTATAATCTAGTAATACCAATTTTAATTCTTTTTTGCTCCACCTTAATTTCACGATTGCTACCCAAAGGAAAAATCCAATTCTCATATTCTCTAATCTCGATCTGCTTCATAATTTTTTCTTTCTTTCCTATATATTTCTTTACAATATCTCTTGATCTATTCCAACCTTAAAACTATTTAACAAGTTGAACTCTCACGTTTCTCTGTCGCTCTCTCTCTCTCTCTCTCTCTCTCTCTCACACACACACACACACACAAGTTCATTTATGATCTCTCTCTTTTTAGGGTAAAAAGTGTTGGGATAAAGTATTCTTTAATTGGATAAAACCGGAACCGAACCAAAACCATTCCGGTTTCGCAGTTTGAATTTGGATAGGTTCTACATGTGTATTGGTTAGGTTTTGGTTCTTAATTTTGTAGAACTGGTCAAAATAGTCCCGTTATTGAATTTCTAGAGAACCGGTCCAATCCAGACCGTGTGCACCCTTACAAAATGCAAAATAGAAAGTAGTTAAAATAGATCTTTATTGATAACATATAATTTCATTTACAATTGATCTCCCAAAATGAGGGATGCTACAATGCATACCCCCTTATATGAGATTTTGTGGCTTTAAATCTGAGTTTCGTATGAGATTTTGTGACACCAAATATGAGATTTTGTGGCTCCAAATATGATATGACATACGGTATGCACCCCATACGGATGGACGGCCGAGATTGCATCACATATGACGTGTGGGGATTTGTGCCACCTTTGATCATTGATTATATGAGATTTTGTGGCACCAAATATGAGATTTTATGAAAATATATGAGATTTTGTGGCTCCAAATATGAGATTGTGGCACTGTAACAGTACTGTAGCAATCCAAATGAGTCCAAATATGAGATTGTGTGGCTCCAAATATAAGTTTTTTTTGGAAATATATGAGATTTTGTGACTATTCATATGAGTGTGCCACAAAATCTCATATTTGGAGCCACAAAAAATCTCATATATTTCCAGAAAATCTTATATTTGGTGCCACAAAATCTCATATTTTGAGTCACAAAATCTCATATTGAGAAGTGCACCTTGTAGCATGACCCTCCCAAAATATACATTGAAATGCCAAACAAAAATTATCTTAGATATACAATCTATAACCGTGTCCACAACCGACCACAAAAAACCAACAAAAGTAGCTAAACAAGTATCGATTTAAAACCCATAACAACAGTTACAAGTGACCCCGGTGATTTTTCATATTTTAAAATCGTAGGATAATAGCCTCATTTGTGATACTATTGAAAATCTCCCTCTCAATATATACAATTAAGCTATCATGCAACCATTGATCATCCATTCGGTTACAAGTCAATTCTTCACAATCTTTATGGAAGAAAATGCTCTTTCTATTGTAGCTGCCGCAATAGGTAAAATTAGAGCCAAAGTCAAAAACCTAAAAACCAATGGATATCTTATATCTTTTTGGGTCTCAACCATCACTGGCCAATTCCTTTCAAATTTGAAAACTTGACACTAGACTGCTCATCAATGATGAAATTCTCAAGACCGCACATCAATGATGAAATTCTCGAGTTGATCCGAAAGTGCCAAAAGGTCAGTAACAGAGAAGTTTTTGGGATAAAATTCAGCCAAACGATTCAACTTTTGGTTGTCAAAACTTGCAAATGAGTTGGATGGACTTAGACGTGCAACACAAAGAAGCAACTCGATGTTTACCTCATTAAAATGATTATTTAGCTCTTGAAATTGCATATCTATGACAGTATACAACAACTCAACGCAATTGGGTGTGGTAAGGAGGTCAATTAGTGGTGAAGAGAATTAGAGTTACGAGGAAAAATATTAAAGGAGGAGGGCAAGTAGTCGGGAAAAAAATACCATATACAAGGGGCAAAAATACAAAATCTAAAAAATATTATACCTATCGTATTAAAATTTGACATCTCAATGGTCACTTGACTCCGTCCCTGCTAAAAATAGAAACTGAATATAATCACAGTTAGGGGTGAACGTTTGAACCAGAGGAACCGAATTGAACCGGTGAACCGGAACGAACCGGTTGTTTTTTTCGGTTCTTAAAATGGCCGGTTCGGTTCCGGTTCTTTAATTAAGAAATTTTTGAGAACCGGTTCGGTTCCCGGTTTCTTAAATTTTGTTCCGGTTCGAACCGGCATGAACCGGGATGAACTAAACCGGAACCGAACCGACCTCTAACAAACCGGTTTCGGTTCTATGTTCTCTCCGAATCGGTTTTGCTCGGTTCACTGAAAATCACCCCTGAACCGGACCGAACTTAACCGGTTACACCCCTAATCGCAGTAGATTATTTTATCTAAAATGAACATCAAATTAGATTATATATTCAAGATGATCATATACTTTGCGTCAAGTTAAACAAATTTTGACCTAAATTAAACATCAATGGACATATAAACGAGCAAAATAAGAGAAATAAAACTATTGACGGTGTGGTATTATTGTTTCGGTAATTTATTTCTTCCTTAATATTATCATAAAAATATATATGGAAAAGATGGATTATATAGAGTTATTCAACCCCGATACTTGTAGATATTTGTCACTAGAAAGGAAATGTTACTCAATAATTCTATAATCACACACGTATATTTACAGGCACTCACACACAAGACAAGTGGACCCATACACTAGAATTGCTTGGCTTATGCTACACTTGAAAGCCTTACAAGCGCAAAAAAAGAAATGCTACCAACCATTTCTTTGCAATGTAATCTCATGTTCATTTGTTTTCAGTAAAATTTCTTTTTTCCAATAAAGAAACAGAGATGTGTGAATTAATCATGGGATTAGAGTTGTGTAGCATGTGTTATGATCATTTTTAGAATGGCTTAAAACCCTACTTTTCCTTCCTCTTCCTTCTCAAGCATAATAAAAATGGCGTCACTTCAAAACCCATAGCATGTGCACTTATTGTATGATCCAAATTGTGCGCCTATTATATTGTAGTCATTCCCTTCCCTTCTTTTACCTCATTCCTTCCCTCCTGTCTTCATTTTCCATCATTCCATGTACAATACATAATGCATATCATATATACTTGTTTGCGTGAATATAAAAATTGAGGAAAATTTCAAAATGGCACCTGAACTTTACACTCAATGTCTCAAAAACACCTAAACTTTAGTTAGAATCAATTAAACACCTAGACTTTCAAAACACACTTTCTAAGGCACCTGCCCCTAATTTCCGTCCATAGTGGGACGAAATATGCTGATCTGTTAATTCTCTCTCCTAAAGTGGGCCCTTGACATATGACACGGGGGCATTTAGTGTGGGAATGTGTTGTACCCAATTATTTTCTCCAACCCACTCCTCTTTTCGACGAAAATCTCAGAAGTAAGAGACGATCACTATTTGCAATAAAAAACCTAACTTCTGGAAGGTGTTAATCGCTAATGTGAAGAGCAAAAGAGTACAATCAGCATCAGAAGGAAACGAAGATGGTGTGGAGTTCGCACGATCTTGGTGGTGGTTTTCCACCATACGGTATGTTTTATGCTCCCTTTTCACCTTAAATGATTTGTTTTGTGTAATCGAAGCTGCTAATGCTTTTGTTTAATCACTTGCATGAGAGAATGAAATGCATTATTAACTCATCTCATCTTCTCTCTGCTATTTTTTACTAACCCCTTTCCATCTTCCGACAAAACCCACCTTTTTGCACATGTTTTTGGTATATTTGTTGGTGTTTTGGTGTTATTGATTTTGCACTTATTTATTGTTTGTATGCAGAAAAAAAGTCTGGCCATTTCACTGTAAAAATGCATTGCGGTGGTTCTTTTTGTGGTCCCAACTCTTATGTTGGTGGTAGATATAGGTTCATTGACTATTGCCATGAGGATGAGATGTCAATTGAATTGGCTAATATGGCTATTGAAATGAGGCAGAGTTATTATAATGGGTTTTTTCTTAGAATTAATGGTGAGGATAGGTTCATTAATGCAGACCTATAAGCAAGGGAACTGGCCAAACATGTGGATGGTAATGGAGTGGTACAAGTGTACTTAAAATCTAGTTACAATGATGCTATACCAACTCAGGGTAGTCAAATTGGTGGTGGTGTTCAGTGTAAGCCCAGTGCTCCTATCCCTAAAGGAAAGCCCATTCCTAAAGCAAAGCAAACTCCAAAAGTAAAGTCCATTGTCCAACCCAAACCCACTATAAAGCCTATTCTCCAACCCAAGCCCACTATAAAGCAAATTCTACAACCCAAGCCCACTGTCCAAGTCCAACCTAAGCCCACTGTAAAGCTTATTCTTCAACCCAAGCTCAGTGTAAAATCAACGCCATTTGTGAAACCTAGATCCATTATACATTCAAAGCCATCTAACGAGGGTAAACTTGTAGCGGTAATTGAGGAAGACTCAACAGAAGATGAATATGACCCTGACTCATCATCATCATCATCAGATGATGATGAGGAGTTTTATGAGAGTGATTATGAGGTGGAGGATGATGATGCCCTGTTTGAGAAAAATGTTAATGGTCAGATTGAATTTCAGGGGCTAGAAAACATTAAGGTTCCTTAAGATGAGGAATATGCTGCATCAGTAGCAGATTTGGCAGACGTATATGGGGATAGTGATGTTGTGTCTGAGGATGAACTAAAAAGCATTTGTGGATCTTCTGATGATGATAGTTCAGGTGGGGGGAAGAGAGGTCAGACCAAGAACCCTGTTTTCAATGAGAAAACTGATATGTGTAATCCTGTCTTTAAGAAGGGTATAGAGTTCAAAACACATGCAATTTTTGGAGATGCAGTCAGAATACTCAATCAAAAAGGGTTTACAAACCAGATTTTTCAAATGTGACAGAGAAAAGGTCAGAGTTTTTTGCAAAGTGGGTTGTCCTTGGGAGCTTTATCCATCTTATGTGAAGTCTAAAGGGCTATACAGGATTAAGACATTCATTGATACTCATACATGTACCAAGACATACAATGTCCCTTGGGTTAGCACCAATTGGATTCTGCACAAGTACAAAGATAGAATTCAGAGGAACCCTACATGGCCTGTCTCTTCTCTTCATGAAACCATACAAGTTGAGTGGACTGTGAATCTTGATAAACAGAAAGTGTCTAGGGCAAAAAAGAGGGCACTTGAAATGATTCAGGGGAATGCTGCAGAACAATTTGGTGAGCTCTATTCTTACGTTGAGGAGATAAAGTCCACAAACCTTGGTACAAATATTGTGTTGAAGGTGAAACTAGTAAATGGTGAAGAGAATGTGGTCAACTTTAAAAGACTATACATTTGTTGGGGAGCATTAAAGAAGGGACTCCAAGAGGCATGTAGGTCAGTTATAGGATTAGATGGTTGTCACCTAAAAGGTCCGCATGGGGGGATTTTGCTTACTGTAGTAGGAATAGATCTAAACAATTGCATCTATCCCATTGCTTATGTTGTTGTCGAAAAGGAAAAGAGAAAAACTTGGCTATGGTTTCTAGAGCTTTTGTGTGTTGATTTGAGTATCCAAAATTCATACAAGAACACTTTCATGACAGACAAACAAAAAGGATTAATTGATGCAGTTGGTGAAGTATTCCCTAATGCTAGCCATAGATTTTGTGTGAGGCATCTTTACAATAATTTCAAAGGGGAGTTCAAGGGGTTGCTAATGAAAGAAATACTATGGAAAGTAGCTAGAGCTAGCACAATTCCAGCATTCATCAATGCCATGAAAAAGATGAATGATGTAGACCCTATGGCCTTTAAGTGGTTGAATGAGAGGCTAGCTATAAATTGGAGCAGATCACACTTTGACCCTTATCCTAAGTGTGATATCCTGTTGAACAATTTACGTGAAAGCCTCAATGTCGCCATTCTAAGTGCCAGGGACAAGCCAATAATTTCAATGCTTGAGAGGATAAGAATAATTATCCTTGAAACAATTTAAAAGAGGAGTGATGCAATGCATAAATGTACCTTTCCTATTTGTCCCAAAATTAGGAAGAGGCTTAAGCATTTGAAGAGTCTGAAGGGGTGGATTTCTAGGTATTGTGGCAATGGGGCTTTTGAAATTGTTGGACCATATAACCAGTATAAGGTTAACTTGGAGGAAAAAAACATATGGGTGTAAGAGATGGGAATTATCTGGCATCCCATGTGTGCATGCGATCTGTGGATATAACCACCTCCACATGGAACCAATGGACTATGTGCATGACTGTTACAAAGTTGAGACATACCTCAAATGTTATTCTTATGGCCTTGGACCAATCAATGGAAGGGATCAATGGCCCAAACCTGATAGTCCAACCATGTTTCCACTTGATGTGAAGAAAAGGGTTGGTAGACCCAAGAGAGCCATGAGAAGGGAACCAAAGGAAGAACCACCAACAAACCCACATAGGGTGAGTAGGAAGGGAGTGAAAATGACTTGTGGGAGGTGTGGTAAGATAGGACACAATAGAAGAGGTTGCAAGGTCCATATGCAGCAAGGTGCAAGAGAAGCAACTAAACCAGGTGCAAATGAAGCAAGTCAAGCAGTACTAGCAAGTGAACCAGTTCCAAATGTAGCCACTAAAGTAGTTCCAAATACAGCAAGTAACGCAATTCCAGTAAGTAATTGGTCTTATGTTTTTTATTTTGCAAATTTCACTAATTTGTGCATATTTGTTCAACTGTTATATAACCATCTGGCATCAATATTGCAGAGTGGAACAACAATGCAAAGTGGAATAACAATCTAGAGTGGCAGTGGAATCACTGGACCAACAACAAGGCGTAAATTAGCAGTAAGGATAAAGTAATATAACCTATACCCTGTATTTTTTTCCTTACCATGTTTGTTTCATGTGTGTTGGTGTTTTAGGTTAAGAGAGGGAGGAAAATAGAGCAAGTGTGAAAGGTCTAATGTGAAGAAGGGTGTTTTTGAGAGCTTTTGAGATGAATCCTACTTTCTTTTGTTAAGTTGTCTTTTGTTGATTAGAACTAGTGTTGGATTTTTTTGAGAGCTTCTGAGATGATAACCTAATTAGAACTAGTGTTAAGTTGGCTTTTTGTTAATGATAATACTTGTGGATATTGATGTTGGTGTATGAACTTGGTGGGTCAATGAAACTGCAGAGGTTGGCCTATGCTTGTTGTTTATTGCATTTGGTTGTTTTTTAATGCATTTGTTGGTGCTAGTGTATCCCATATGCAAAAGACAAGTCATTTTTTAGATTAAGAGTTTCCATTACATCAAACCAACCATTACAACCAAACATTCAATTACACCATCTGAAACCATCCATACCTAACAAAAACTACCCATAAACCCACATAGCACCCTACCATTAAACCCAAAACAGAGCATCAACACAGACCTACTTAAAACATAAATTTCCCAACTACCATTGCAACAATCATCACCCAAGTGCCCACCAACAACATCTTCATCTTCCTCTTGGCTGACTTCCATTCCTCAACTTCTTTCTGCAACCTGTTTGCCATCCTTAGAAGCCAAGGTATAATCTGTGTAGATCTACGACACATTGGAGGGTCCACCCAGTTGAACCCCTCCTTGCAGTCGTTGCTACAACTCAAGAACCGTCGACTTGGATTGCTATTAGTCCACGAGGTTTGAACTATTTGTAATTTGCCACAGCGAATGCATACTTTGTCACCCATGGACTTGTCATCCATGTTTGTGTTTTGACTGCGGCAGTCAATGGTGGAGTCACAAAGAAGGGGAAAAAGAGTACTTTGTGGGTTGGAGAGTGAAAGAGAATGGGAGAGAAGGCAGGAGTGACTGTGGAAGATAATGGAGGGAGTGGATGTCAAAGATAGGGTTTTGTCTTATAATGGAGGGAATGTACGAAAGTTAGGGATTTTCCCTCCAAAATCGTTAGGATGGGGTTCTTAACGGGAGAGAATTGACAAATCAGCATTTTCCGTCCCACTATGGATGTAGGGGCAGGTGCCTTAGAAAAGGCGTTTTGAAAGTCCAAGTTTTTAATTGATGCTAACTAAAGTTTAGGTGTTTTTGAGACATTAAGTGTAAAGTTCATGTGCCATTTTGAAATTTTCCCTAAAAATCAAGTTTGACTATATATTTGAAATTAGTGCAATCCAAATTAAGTATTCATTAAAGTTTATATGCCATAAAATAGTGAATATACAATATATTTGGGGAATTGTTGCTTGGTGTACGGTAAATGCACAATAGATTGCGTGAGATCATTTCAAAATTTCATACTAATGATCGGAGCAGTTGAATTTGTTTTAAAGATCTCAATAACTAATCAGCTGATAAAGATATTGATAAGGTCATTCAATTTTTGTCCCTGAGAATTTAGGGACAAAAATCAATCAAAGCCCTTACCGAAATTTGATTGAGTTGATTTTTCACAATGACTATTAAAAACATGTTTTAAACAAATTAAACAACTCCGAGCATTTGCGTAAGACTCCAAAGCGATCCCGTATATACTTGGTGCACACCAAACCGTATACCCGTACTTCTTTTTTTTCAATCCTTTTTTAAGAGACCACACCGTATACCCGTACTTCTTTTTTTCAGTCCTCCATTGATTGATGATTAGATGAGTTCTCTTATTGTTATAGTCTTTCTTTTTCTTTTTCCTTTTTTTTCCCGGGAGGGGAATGAATTTTGTTTGTATGGTCCCTAGTTTAGGTAAGAAGTTAGGCATACTTGGACTTGGATCTAACCCAGTAGTCAGTGATTCAATAATATGTGTTTTTGTATTCTATTCGTGATGACATATAAATATTAGCCACGAGCATAATAGTGTAGACTTTGTTTTGTTTTTGCTTATTTTTATTGGATCTTGCTCCTCTCTGGTCTTTAAAAGGGATTCAGATTATAGAAATCGTTTATCTTTTACCGCTCGTCAAGAACATAAATTCTGTCAAAAATTACATTGATATATCAATAAGCACATGATCAAAATACATTTGTATTAAGAAAAACAGGTTCCATCCAATATGGGCGTCTATGTCTTTTCAAAATTAAAGTGTTCTAAAATAATTGTGATCAATGTTTAATTAGCATAATTTTGGCAGGGTTAGTATTTTTAACAAGATCTAAAATTGAGCAATCATGATAAGGGTGCAAACGAGTCGACAATTGTAGTGCTTGAGTCTAAAACTCGTGCTCGAACTCGGCTCGTTTGTAAAGGAACTAAGTCTAGTTCATTTTCTAAACGAGCCCATATGAACGAGCTGAGCCAAGCTTTGTAGTACTTGAGCATGGGTGGCTAACTAAATGAGCCTAGCTAAAACTCAAACTCGAGTTCGGCTTGTTTCGTTCATTTGCTAAATGAACCCATGTAAACGAGCTTAGCTGAGCTTAATTTGCAATTCTTGAGCTCAGGTTGTTATCTAAACGAGCCTAATACTCGAGTTCATCTTGTTTGTAAACAACCGAGCCTAGTTCATTTGCCAAACGAGCCCTTATATACAAGCCGAACCTATAGAAATAAGCTAGGTTAAGCCGAGCCAAGCTGAGCATTGTAGTGCTCGAGCTCGGCTCACTAATTGAACGAGCCTACAATTCGAGCTCAAACTCGTCTCGTTTGGTTCATTTTCTAAAGGAGGCTATATAAATGGGTCAAACCTATACAAACGAGCTAAGCTGATCCAAGCTTTGTAGTGCTCGAGCTCAAGTGTTAACTAAACGAGCCTAGCCCTTGAGCTCAAACTTGGCTTTTTTGTAAACGAACGAAGTCGAGTTTATTTGTTAAACGAGCCCATATAAACGTGTTGAGCTCTACTGGTTTACTTTAGGATCCTAAATTTGAGCTCGGCTCTATTAATAAACGGATTGAGTCAAGCCTCAAGTTGCTTGTAAGCAACTCGTTTCGTTTGCAGTGTTAATATTGATGATTAAAAAAAGGTAAGCCTAAAAAAAGCTCATAGATAGCCCAACAGTATGGATCCTCATCTTTTCTAATCGGTGGATTTGATCTTGATGACTGTTGGTCAGCAGCGTGGTGCGTGCTCCTAAGTCTACACCATTGGCCAACTTGGGCCTACAAAATATCCAAGTGCATTTAGTGAATTTCCGTACATAAAGCCATTAAAAATTAACTCAAATCAATCTGAAAAAAGAAGAAAAGACAATCACATGCTGTAGGATGACCAAATTATCTGAATTATATCAAATATATTGGACATAACTCTAAAGCGACGAATACATGAAGGGTGAATTACCGTCCATGAGACAAAAATAATAAATTTTTACTTTTCATAAGAATTGGGGCGTGATCTCCTATTTGAAAGTGTACGAGGGTCGCCAAATGAACTAACTTCAATTACTTGTCATCGTGATCAACAAAATAAGGAAATGATTGAAATTAACCAAATGATCTTGCCTCAACAAGCAACAAAGTAGTATGAGTACATAAAATCATTGCCTTGTTTCGTTGTTTTTATCTTTTCCCTTTTGTTTCATAGAAAAAGAGTGAATTTTAAAAGCAAATCATGCAGTCCAAAAAACCCAAAAAACAAACGGTGTAATGGGGGCAATAATGCTTAATTGGAATTTCAATTATCACTCCAAGACCAACACTATAAATTATGATTTATTTCATTGAAATTAATCAAGTAGCTATACCATAACGATTAAAGATCTTCAACTTGGTGGGACCAATAGAAAATGGGATTTTGATGCAAACTATTAAAAGCAAAGCGCATCATATTGATCCAAAGCCAAAATAAGGAACTTTTTCTCCCTAAATGATCATCCTGTTTGTAAACTTCATTGAACCAATCATTTCCAATTTCATGATTTCCAATGTCATTATTTCTAGTTTGTGGTTTCTAACGATTGTCCTTGAGAACTTTCGCAACATTAAACTTCGTTCATCCTATAATGTTACTATCTTTTGAGACTTTCTGTTTCAATCAATCACACATGCACGTACTTAAAACAATTCGAATAACCTATATAATTACATACGTAGACACATAAACATATTAACCTTTGATAGTCTTAGAAAACTAAGGACACACCTCGTAGGTACATTTCAACTTAGAAATAAGGGACACCAATGAAGAAGAGAATGTGCATAAAGAACTTTTGAATGTTTATGCAACCGCAAATTCCTTTGTAAGAGCAATTCCAAGGGAGAAAGCAAAACTAATTGTTTTTTTTTTCTTTTTCTTTTTTAAGTTTAAAGAGAAGGGAAATGTACGTCTCTCCAAAAGAAGCAAAGTACAACGCAATTTTTGTGCAATTTTCAGTCTCTTCAAGTTTTTGGAGAGAGAGAATCAACTCTTTATAGTGGTGGCTCCATGAATTAATGGAAGGGTGTTCAGAAATTACCGGTCCACTTGTTGATCTATGAACCAATAACATATTTACAAAATCTCATACTATATTAGTATAAATAGTACGGTCGAAAAATATAAACTCTATTCTGAAAAATTATTTACGACATGAAATGAAATGAGAACTTAATATATAAGTAACAAAAATATATTTTTTTTGAAAGTTGTTGTATTTGCGTAATAAACTGTGTTTTCATAATGGAGGGAGTAAATTTTTACAATTGTCCTAGACGAATTCTCATATTTTGTGTTAATATTTAACTGACTTATTAATCTACTAAAACCCTTTTGAAAGAAATTTTAGAGTATGCTAGGGCCGACCTTTTCGAAAATACTCTAATGGTTTTCTTTAGGATGACATGATGAGATTTGCAATGTAGATGAAGTTTTTTAAAAGTTTTGCTTGTAATTTATACGTTAACTAGACAAAAAAAAGAAAGAAGAAGTTATTGTCATGAAAGCAAAATTAATAATATATTTAGACCATCAACAATAGAGATGGAGAGAGAACGCAGAGCATATATAATATTTACAACAATAGATTTTTCTTTTTCCATTTTTTTCATTATGACTATGAGATTTATTTGAGGTAATGTTTAGGTGTTCAAATATAAATTACTTAGATCGATGGGCTGTAATTGTTTTGTGATTGAGTGTTCAATTTGTTTTGGGTTAGTTGTTCAATTCGTTTTGGATTAGGTGTTGAAGACTATCATAATAGGGTGTTCATGGATATTTGAGTTGGGTGTACAAAGAAACGTTAACTCATAATTTGTACATGTTTTCTAAGCAATTTTTTTTTTTATTATTGGGTGGTTGTAGAGCTGCCCCTGACTCTTTAATTTGACCGACAACTTGCAAGATTCAAATTAAAAATATAGTCCAAAGGAATTGATATTGGCACTCTTCTTTTCTCTATTGGCACTCTATTTTTTTTGTCTTTATTAGGTAAAATTACTCTTACACTATGTAAATAAAGACAAAAAAGAGAGTGCCAATAGAGAAAAGGGGAGTGCCAATATCACTTCCCTATTCCAAATTCGTCGGGATATTAAAAAAGTTGGAAAGCTTCCTTGGAGTAGAATAATTCTAATTGCTCTTCAAAACTTGCAACATAGCTAAGTAAAATAACTCTATACATTTGGTACAAGTCTTTTGTGGTTCTTGAAAATGCTCCAAGACAACTTTGTTTTGTGGTTCTTTTATTACAAACCACAATTAATATTGCTCATAATTATCAATTATGATATCATCACCATGATTATATATATAACCTAAAACTTCTAGTCCGGTCCTCCCGGAAATAAGAAAAAACATATTTTTTTTGTTTTGCAAATTGTTTTTGAAAATTTGAGCCGTCCAATGTTTTCAAAAGGTGTTTTCAAAGGTCAATGTGAAATTTTTTTTTTCAAAGATTTCCCACATGGATTGTTGAATACACTTTCTACACACATTGGACAGCTCGGATCGTCAAAAAAATGCTTGAATTATAGAGGTATGGAAGTCCGGATCCCGCACTAGAAGCTTTGCCTATATATATATATATATATATATATATATATATATATATATATATTTTTGTTTTAATAGCTTAGGATATTTGCGTCAGTAATTTACTTATACTTCAACTATTTATTGTGAATCAAATCCCGCAATCTACTAGTGAGAAGTCCAATTAAAATCAAGACGAAATCTTATTATGATAGACCGGTCAATAAAGAGTTCATGTCAGATTCATAGTAATAGTGATCACCAAACCATGCAACCATGGGGTATATTGTCATGATATTATGTTTGATCAAATATCAAATCCACCTTTAACATTTTTTCTCAAAACTCAAAAGCCTATTCAACATGTGGTAAAAGAGGTACACTGGAACTTCTTGGTCCTTTGGAGAATGGTCCAAGCTTCCAAAAAGATATTGATGGCATTTCAATGCTGCATAAATTGACCCTCATCCATGTGCTTGTAAACAGGTTCTTGTACTACAATTACTTGAAAGTCAAAATACTACGGCTAGCCCCTGCTATGCTCTAGAGTTCCATTTTCATGCTTGCCTTTACTTTCTCATGGCCATTAATTATGGTGCTTCAACCATAGAACAGCAACATTTCTATGGCAACTCCACCACCCATTATGGACTTATGATTTGACTTTTGTGTATGGTGTACCTTCAATCTTTGTTATTCCTTTCCTTTGACTCATTATGCATTGGAGAAACATTAATGATATTTCTTTTTTTTTTTTAATTCCGAAATGGTAGTGTATTTATCATATCAGTCACCTCTACCAAAGAGTATTTGAATGAATTAATGTGCAATAATTAATGATATATGTAGTAAAATTACATCTAATTATTATAAATAAATGTTATATGGCTCCATCACTTACCACTTTAGAGAGATGATAGAAGAGATTGAACCTAGTGGGGGTGGATGCCCCATTGGAGTTTTATATTTTAAAGTTTGTGTTATTTAATCCTATATTCTATAATATAAAAACGAAAATTTGAGGATATATACTTAATTTTGATTGCTTGCTCTTGATTTTGACTGTAATCTTACTGGTTGGACCTTTTACTATTGAGAAGATATTCTTTATTATGAATGGTGAAGAATAGTTGTGGAACGTCCTAATGGGTAATTAATTCATAAGCAATAATATAATGACATATAGAAAAAGAAACTTAATAGTTTTGCTAATAAACTATCATGCAAGCTTTCACTTCTGTACCAAAAAAAAAAAAAAAACTTTCACAACTTAAAATTCATCACATATTGTCTATGGTAGGAAAATTTTTGGCATTAGTAATCTTATCAACAAATATCCTATTTTTTAATTGTTTGATGCAAAATATATATATTATCTTATCTCTATTTTGTAAAGTAGTAATAAAAGTATTCAGCAGTTGGCTCCACTGATATGGATTTCTGATGTGGAAAGATGTACGTAGAAGTTTGGCCTAAAAAGCCAACTTAATTTATTTTTTGTCTTTATTTGATTTTTTTTTTACGTTTGTTAGTTTTGCATCAATTTTTTTGAGTATTATTGGTTCGTCTCGGCGAGAGGAATCCAAAAGGTAAAAGATTATGATTAGAACTCTCAATTTTTTGAATAAGATCGAAAAAATGTAAAAAAACTGTCTTTTTTACTTATTTTTATCTTTATTAAAAAATTTACTTTTTTTATTCCTCTCACTGAGACGATTCAATAATACATAAAAAGTTGATGCAGAACTAAAAAAACATAAAAAAATCAAATAAAGACGAAAAAAATAAGCCAGTTAACTTTTTAGGCCAAAACTAATATAATTTCATGTCCTCTATATTCCACTAACCTAGTTTTTTGAATAAATTGATTTTTCACGATTTTTTATGTAATGTGTTGTGAGAGAATGACATATCTCGATTTTTGAAAAAAATAATTTTTTGTTAGTGGAACAAAAAAAAGCTTTAACATAAGCCTACTTTGCCTATTATAGCATTTTGTTTTCCTTAAAACTTTAGAGTGAAAAAACAAAGTTTGATTAAAACATTTTTGAAAATGTTTTATCCTTTATGGTCAGCAGAAGTACAACTTAGCTGCATGTAAGGCCACTGGACCAAAATGGTTCCACATCCACCTAGATTCCTCTCCACCTCCGTACCCTTGTTGTTTGGTGGGTACAGTGTTTACAAGTACCCTTTTACCAGATCATCATCTCCTCTTGTTCATCAGCATGAGCTATGCCCTAAATTTTTATTTTTTTTTGCTGTGTTTGTTTTGATAGTTTAGTTTAGTTTAGTTTAGTTTTGATAATGTCATCAGATGTAATGAATAGAGAGAGATAAAGAGAGAAATGATGATATCATCAAAACTAAAATTAAAACTAAACTGAGAAACGAACAGTGTTATATCTGGCGTTTTTACTGGGTGTTATTCCAAAAGAAAAAAAAAGAAGAAGTATGGTGTACATACCAATATACCATTTGGTGTAAACTAAATGTACATCACTTTATGTGAGACATAATTTGGGGTTCCATGCAAATAATTAGAGTCTCTCAATTTATTTAATAGTGTTTTTATGAGACTCTTTAAAAAAATGAACTCATTAGATATCAATAAGAATTCGCTAGGATGAAACTAAATGATTCAATCAAGCTTTCACCGATATTTGAATGACTTGATTTTTTACATTCGGCCATACAAAATTATTTTGAATAAATTGAATAGTTCTGATTACTAGAATGGGACTCAGAAACGGGTCCCACACTAAATGGTGTACATCAAATGATGTACCCATAGTAAATGATCATGTCATTCTCATAAGAATTTAGCGGGTTTTGGAGCGTATGAGTAGGGATGACAACGGTTAAGGTATGGGTCGAGAACCTTATTCCACCCCTGATTTTCAATTAGAAATTTATTCCCCATCCCCACCTCCATACCCAAACAGGATATTGGACAATCTACCATACCTGCCTCCCATTGGAGATCGAATATATTCGGGTAAATCCATATTCAAATTGTTTGATCTAGAAAGAACTACAAGGTCTAACCAAAAATCATTTATGTATCCTAGAGTAAGAACAAAACCAATAAAAACAAAATACTGTAGAATAGAAAGATACTACTCCCTCCATCCCTTTTTTTTTTTTAACTTTCTATTTTGGGATGTCCCTTAATAAGTGTATGTTTTGAAAAGTATGTGGGTACATTTCGCATTTTGCCCCTAAAGTAGATTCCTTTTCTAAAAAGTTAGTAGGTATTATTACTATATTAATAAGGATAAGTAGTGGAAAGTAGATGTAAAAGTTATAAAAATTGATGTGAGAGAAAATAAGTTAGAATTACGCGACTACATGATAGGCGCGCAACATCACAGATATAAGCGTCTAAGTAGGGTAATCCTCGTTAGACATGCGGTTAATCCTCATTTTCCATTTAATGTGTGCACTTGGTTGGATTTTGTATTTGTGTTTGTGTTTGATTGCAGATATTCGTGATGTTCTAGCGCTAATGGAAGGTACCCGTAAAGGCCGTGATGGAGGTTTGAGAGTGAGCAAAGCTGTGGAGACTAAATGTTGAAATCGATTTCGCATGGAATTGCTCAAAACCCATCGGGAGCGCTACACTATTTCTCTGGAGCGCCAAGAATGGCACAAAAAAGGCACAAGAATGAACAGAAGGTTCTGGAGCCCTACACCAAAGTGGTGTAGCACTACCCAAGGGTTTAGATGGGTCAATGGTTCAGCGGTCAACCAGTCAAAGAGGGAGTTAAGGGACGCAGTAGCGCTACACCATTTTCATGGTAGCGCTACCGGTTGGTTTACTCAGCATTAAAACGACAGCCTTTGGTCTTCGCGCAACAGATTTTATGTTTTATTCCGATTTTTAATTGTAATTAGCGAGGGATTGATATAAAAACCCTCTTAACACTCGAGATTAGGGTTCCACATTCATAACTTACGTTTTTGTTTAACTTTTGCCCGTTGTGTTTGAGTTATTAATTGCAGATTCAAGTTTTAATCCAAGTTCTTCAGGTTTTCCAGCTTTAAATTCTTGTTCTTCCTTGGTGTTCGAATCCGTTCTCTTTCCACAAACCTGTGATATCGTTCTTTTGCTTTTATTTCAATTGTTCAAAATCATGGTTAGATCTAGGTTTAATATGTTTGCTGCATTCATTAAAGTCATGGGTGAGTAACTTTGTAGAGTGCGGCTGCGGGACGAAGGCGCTCCGTGGCTAGTTTGATTAATGTTCTTACCTCGGGATCGAATTAATTTAATTTTTGAGCAATTTTAGAAGACGAAAACTCTTCTAACAAACAAAACCCAGGCATCGCCGGAATTCGAATGCGCATGGAATCTGGTGACAGGTGGTGCGCATTTGTTAGGGATCCTTTTTCTTATTCTAAAATCAATAAAATGAATAATTGTGGCCCGAGTAGTTGCGGACACTGGGTTCCCACGGCTGTACTCCCCTTTTTAATTCATATTTAATCAAGTTAGTTGGATAATTTAGTTAGTAAATTAATCTCATTGAACAAGGGGTGGCTACTTAAGAGCCAAGATAAAACTGTGGACCCGTCATCTTTGAGTCCTGCACACATTCGTCCATCTCTGTAGTTCGACTCCGGTACTTCCGGATATTATGCTACATCGGTCGAGAGTCCTACGCTTGGGACGCGTCTTTATTTTTAAGTCACCCGGTCGGTCAAGCACTACACACTTGAAAATGGATGGAGGAAGTAACAAATATAGTCCACAAAGATTATTTAAAATTTTAACAACTACCATGATCATGAACTTTAACACTAAAGCATGCAATATATATTTCTGAATCGGAACTGTTAAGTATATTTAGTATGCATACGTATAAAAATATATATAATTTGGAAGGGGCGGGTACGGGTATTCGGGGGTGGGTATAACAAAACCATATCCGCCCCCTTTTCAACTAGGGATTTTTTAAGTTCTACCATACCTGCTCCTATTGGATGAAAAATCGGATAATATCAGCCTCCAAATAGGCAGGACAGAGCGAGTACCTGTTGGGTTTGGGAAAATTGTCATCTCTATGTATGAAAGAGATTTTGTGAATAAAATTTTCCTAACTCCCTCCGTTCCAATTTAAATGTCCTCTATAGGAGACTAGGTGATAGGTGTGTGGAAAACTTGCTTTTGAGCGCCTAGGTAGGGTGATTTAGCATGTTAGACGTGCGTTTTGAGCTTCATTTTCCATTTAATATGTGCACGTGGTGTTTTTGTGAGTGGAGCGTGTTTTACAGGTAATTTAGGGTTGTGGGTGCAATTTCGTGACATTGGAAGTGCATGCACATAGACCGAGAGTAGGAGTTGCACAGATGTTGCATGGAAGTGATCATAACCCGCTGGGAGCGCTACCCCATTTCTCTGGAGCGCTCAAAATGGGCACAAAAGGTCCAGGAAAATGAACAGAAGGTTTTGGAGTGCTACACCAAAAGTGGTATAGCGCTACCGAATGGCAAGTGGTCAACGGTCAAAAGGGGAGGCAGCCGGTCAACGCATCACTTAACAAAGCGATAGCGCTACCCCTAAAGCTAGGTAGCACTACCGAGAGCTTAGCAAGGTCACCAAACGGCAGCGTTTTGGCCATCTCGGGGGATTTTCGTTGGTTTTTATTATGGTTACAGATTTCAGTATAAATACTCTTATTAGAACTCAGATTAGGGTTCCACAAATTTTTCTTAGGTTTTTACTTTTCGAAGTTTCCGGCTATAGTTTTCAGAGCTTTTCAATATTCAACAGTTACATTCAAGTTTATTTTTCGAATTTCCAGCTACTGGATTGGTGTTTTTCAAGTGGTATTCAAGTTCGTTATTTATTGCAATCTATGGCATCGTTTGCTATCTTCATATTTTATTCTTCAAGCATGCCTAGATCTAGTTTTAAATTGATTTATGCGGTTATTAAAATCATGAGTGAGTAGTCGTTACGAGTGCGGCTGCGGGGCGAAGGCGCCGCACGTCTAGACTAACCAATGTTTCACCTCGGGGCCGAATTAACTCAACTTTCAAGCAATTTTAGGAAACAGAAACTTTTCTAACAAACAAAACCTAGGCATTACCGGAATTCGAATGCGCACAGAATCTGGTGACAGGTGGTGCGCATTTGTTAGGAAGCCTTTCTTTTATTCTAAAATTAGTGAAAAGAGGAATTGTGGCCCGAGTAAATATCAGTTAGGCTAGTTACGGACGCTAGGTTCCCTTAGCTGTGCTCTCTTTATTAATTTGCATCCAGTCACATTAGCTTAGTAATTTAGTTAATAAATTCCATCAATCAAGGGGTGGCTACCTAAGAGCCAGGTAAAACTGCACTTTCACACTTTGCATCAAGCACTTAAGTCGTCTCTGTGGTTCGACTCCAGTACTTCCGAATTTATTGTGCTACACTAGTCGAGAATCCTACGCTTGGGACGCGTCTTTATTTGTCTTATTTTTAGTCACCTGGTCGGTCAAGCACTAGGCTAGTTTGACTTTAAAAAATAAAATACTTTCGAAATTACTTTTTAAATTTTTTTTGCAGCGTTCAAAAGATCTCAACAAGTACTTTTAAATGGTGTAAAAAAATTTTGAAATTTTTTTTTTAGAAATACATTTTCTTTTAAAGTCAAAATGGCATGACTTTATGTAGGGGACATTAAAAATGAGACGGAGTGAGTCAAACAGACATCAAGAGGCATAATAATCTAAGAAGTGTAGAAATTTTGATATTCAACCCAAAATCAATTTGTAATAAGTGGAGATTTCCCAACATATAGTTAGTGATCACTCATTCTATTCTCAAGCAATGTGAGATTGCATTTCTAACATCTCCTTCACGTGTAGTCGCATTTGAGGTTTGTTACCTGTTGTATAGTCTTTTTGCTTGTTCAATCATCGTGGGTGTAGATTGATAATTTTTGGACATGTGAGGGGAATGGGTCATGTTCTGATACCATACTGAAATTTTATATCTAACCCAAAATCAATTGTCAATGAGTAGAGACTAAAGAGGTCCTAACATAGATTAAGTGACTATGTTGGACTTTTGCATAATTGTTAAGACATTTTTGTTAACATGTGTGCTTGGTATCCCAAATAATTTTTTTTCAATCTTTCTCTCCCTTCTCCACTTTCTCGTCTCTCTCTAGAAAGCGAAACAAGCCTCTCCATTAGGTTTTTTGAGCTTGGAGGAGGAGGTGCCACCTTCCTCCCCCAAGCATCTTATCTCTTCCCTTATCTTTTCCTCTCCTCTCCCTATCTGATCTTTCTGTCCGCTTTCTTCCTCCATCCCCCTTCGCTTCTGATCTTCTCTCCTCTCATTATTCACAAAATGATTGATGGCGGTAATGAGGCGGTTGGAGGTGGTTGATAATGGGGTTATGGGTGTCAGCTTGTGGGCACTTGGTGTTCTTTACCAAAGTTTCGAACAGCGACGAGGGCCATTTTGGTATGGTCTTTGTTTCCTGTAGGGGCCCTCTTCCCACAAAGTTCCTAACAAACAACCGTCCATACTAGCCTCAGCCACTAAGAGGACTCGTCCGCTAAGCAAAAAGGCGTAGGCGGAGTGCTCAGGCGGCTCAAGAGGTTCATAGGAGGCCAGACCCCCTTGGACTTGCCAAACAGTCTCTCGTGGAGGGTCTGCAGGAATGACGAAGTAACAGGGGCCAGGTTACCGGAGGTGTAGTCTTGACCTCGGTGACCTTGGAGACCTCGGATGGAACTCGGTACCCTCGGGGGCTGTCCTCGAATAAAGAAGTCAGTCAAGACCTCGGCAACCTTAGGGACCTCGGATGGACTCCTCCCCCTCGAGAAGTAGTGCCTAGATAGAGGCCTCAGCAACTTTTGGGGCCTCTAATGGACTCCTACCCCTCGGGAAGCTGTGCTCGAATGGAGGTCCGTATAGGCCTCAACAGCCCGTGGGGCTTTTTCCCCGAGCACCATCCGAACTGAGTCGATCAACCTCGGTATCGAGGGGTCACGTCAGATGTCAGGGGACTCGATTTGAGGCTGTCTGATAGTCTGACCGGCTCATTAATGGGCTCAACCACCTCGTATGCAATACATTTATCGTGACAGCCACCTACCCTGTAGGCTACGCCTGCAAGAGTACTTGATGGACAAGGGACTACCAATGTGACGGGTGATTCCTTTGGGAGAACGGCGGCCGAGACACCACTTGAGAGACAAATGTCTTTCCGTTCATTTAATGCGATGGCAAGGACGGAGCACATGAGGTTCCCAAGGAGCTTGTCCCACTCCTTGCCTATAGAAAAGGCATTCACCTACCTCACTCAGGGCGCTCCTTGGACACTTTTGACTCACTTTCTCTCTCTAAGTTCTCTAATATATTTCTCCCTCAGTGGCTGACTTTACCATCGGAGTGCCTTCCCAGACCACCACCGTCTGGGCTAGGCACTAACGTGGTTGCTCCCTTATGCAGCCTCCTTCTCAGATGTGCTCCTAGGGCTCCAGCCTCCTCCTCAGGTGTGCCCTTAAGGCCCCGACCACCTACTCAGGTGTGCCCTTAAGGCCCCGACCACCTACTCAGGCATGCCCCTAGGGCCCCGACCTCCTTTTCAGGCGTGCTCTTAGGGCTCCGAGCTCCTCCTCAAGCGTGCCCTTAGGGCTCTGGCCTCCTCCTCAAGTGTACCCCTAGGACCCTGGTGTAAAGACCCATAAAATTTAATTACTTTTTGAAAAATCACTTTTTGGAGAAGTTTCGTTTTAGCCTATAAAAAGTCCCGGTAATTGTTCCTTGGATTTTTCTAATCAAAATGGTATAATTGGAAGTTATTTTTGAGTATGTCATCTTTCGTCCATTTTCTTCAGAGAAAAATGTGCTCGTTTTCGATTTTTTACTAAAAGTGGGGGGATGAGATTTTGATGTGATGAGAATTTCAAAATTTTGTAAATGTCATTGTTTCCAAATGGGGGTTACTTCCTTATTTTCATAAATAAATTAAAGTAAATAAAACTTACTTAAGTTTTGTTTATGAAAATAAGTATTGTGATCACATATTATATACGCAAGTCACATTTGGGTGTGTAGTGTAATAAGAGAATTATATTAGTAGTGTGGGGGGGAAGATTTGCAAATATTAAAACATTACACTCATCTCCCTCCTCTCCACCCGATCGGCTCCCTCTCTTTCTCTTCTCCTTCATTTTTGCCACCTTCAAGCTTAAAACTATCCCTCCTTACTCAACCACTTCAAGAACCAAGACCATTTTCGTGTTCTACGTACCGTGTAGAGTTCGGGTTGCTTTGGATTTGCACCGAGAGCTCAAGTTTCAAGATTTGAAGGTTTTTACACCAAGGGTTCCATTCATCTTCTATTTTAAAGCAAAATCTTGAGGTAGGGAAACAATTACTACATTCTCTAGTTATATACTTGTGATTTGTAGAATATATCTTATTCTTGGTTTCAAATTCCTTGTGAATCTTGTTTTCCCTCTTTATATGGGTTTTCCTCACTTTAATTTTGTGATTTATGAAATTAGTTGTTGATTGATGAAATTGGGAGTGGAATTGACCTCCCTCCATGTTTAATTGTTGCCTAGCATTTCCAATTTGAGCCTAAACTATCACATTTGTGTTTTGGGTTGAAATTCCACACCTTAGAGGTGATAATCTGCCATTTTCTGGATAAGGCAACTGCTGCCCCTGTTTCTATGTTGCTGCCCCTGTTTTCTAGGTGGTTTTTGGCCACCCGTTGACATCCGTTTAACCCCTGATTGCCCATTCCTTCTCGTATCTCGAGAATTATAAATCATAAACAAATATGTCACTCTTATGTCACATGAAAGTTAGATGGTTTTTGGAAAGCGTGTGTGGGTGTGTGTAACTCTTTTATCGAAAGATGTGAAATAATGAAAGGAACTTGAAAAAATTGAACTTGTTATTGAAATGAAATTAAATGTTTGTGATAATGAGGTGTTTAAATCAATGCCATCATTTGGTAATTTTTTTTGGATAAAGGCACGCGGGGCCTATGAAATCCGACAAAGGCAGGCGAGGCCTACAAATACCCCGCAAAGGCACGCGGGGCCTATGGAACCCGGTAGAGGCAAGCGGGGCATGCAAATACCCAGCAAAGGCACGCGGGGCCTACGAAACCCGGAAGAGGGATTAAAGTCCTAGTTCTAATGAAAATGATGTTTTTCTTCAATGAAAGAAACGGGAAATGAGATTTTGGACTATCTATGATGTTTTGTCGAAACTCAACTGGTGGACTTGGTTTTAAACTTGCATAAGTAATTTGGGTAGTTTTGGTGAAACAAAGATGAAAACTTAGGTGGTGTTGAGTACTTTGAAAACAAAAATATTTTGAGGTACATATGGTATTTTGGTAACAATGGATACTTGGACACGGTTTTAGACACATGTGATACTTGTGGATGATTTTGACAAACTTAATGAACTAATGGGTACTCTGGGACACCTTGAAATCTTTTTGAACACTTGATATTACTTTGGACACGTGGGTACTTCTTGGACACGTATCCCTTGTTTTAGCTTCCGTTGTGTTCCTTTGAGCATCTCTTATCTTGGCAAACCACATCATGTGCATTCATCATATTTATATGCCTAGCGGTTGTAGTATGGTTTTTACTACGAGTTAGTGAGCTCACCCTATCTTTCCCAGGTACACAACATTGAGCATGAGATCGGATGTTTGTGGAGTGATGCATTATGTAAAGCTTATGCATGCATGAAGATATTTTTCCATCTCAAGTTTTGTATTTTGATAAATGACAATGTAACTTTTGGTTATTAAATCTTCTAACAATTTGGACTTATGTAATAACTTATGGGATAATATTTGATTTCACCTTTGGGGCAAGGGTGCCCAAATACTTGATTTGCCAATGGATTAATGATGTAAATTTTGAATGGAAACCTCTTTGGGAGGATTTACGGAAATATTTTATCATTTGACTTATTAAGTGTAAGGAATTTCCTTATTTTTCTTCTCTTTTTTTTTTTTAATAAAAATGAGGGTGTGACACCTAGCCTCCTCCTCAAGTGTGCCCCTAAGGCCCCGGCCTCCTTCTCAGGCGTGCTCTCAGGGCTCTGGGCTCCTACTCAAGCATGCCCCTAGGGCCTCAGCCTCTTTTTCAGGCGTGCTCCTAGGGCTCCGGGCTCCCCCTTAGGCATGCCCCTAGGGCACTGGCCTCCTCCTCAAACGTGCCCCTAGGGCCCCAACCTCCTTCTTAATCGTGCTCCCAGGGCTCCATGCTCCTTCTCAGGCGTGCCTCTAAGGCCACAGCCTCTTCAGGCGGGCTCTGGGCTCCTCCTCAGGTGTGCCCCTAGGACCCTAGCCTCCTCCTCAAGCGTGCCCCTAAGGCCCTGGCCTCCTCCTCAGGCGTGCCCTAGGGCCCTTGCCTCCTTCTCAGGCAGGCACCGGGCTCCTTCTCAGATGTGCTCTTAGGGTTCCAGTCTCTTTCTCATGCGTGCTACTAAGGCTCTAGTGAGGTTCAACCCAGCTTATTCCTCTCTATGTAGTACCAGACGGCCAAAGAGGTCATTCAGTGAAATGCCCCCCACATTTCCTTTTGTCTCTCTCATTCTCCCTCTATTTTTTGACCACCTATTTGACTTCTCCATGCCCTTCTTCGTTCACCTCCTTGTTCTTCCTCTAACTCTTATCTACTATGTCTTGTGTTTTCTCTCTCTCTCTTTGGATTTCTGATGGGTTAGCCAGGTGTGGATGCACCTCCTTAGATCATCGATCGATTCAGAGTCACCACCCAGGTTTTAGCGGATTGTCCCTGAGCAACCGAACTCAATTGACTTGTGCCTCATTCAATGGATAAGGATTATTGACCCATCATCACCATACTATCTTAGATTCGAGGGGCTCTGATACGAAAGGGGAAGGGTTTTACGGCACCCCCCTCACCCGGTTCAAAGACCGGTCTCTACTTGACTTTTGTGGGATTACGTGAAATGAATGCTATTCAACCATGAACACATACGGGGGATGAGGAATGGGAAGCCAAATAACAACATTGAACACGACAATGGATTACATGAGTGTATGCTTGTGCGTTGTGAACTACATGAGTGATGATGATGATAGATAGATGCAAATTATAAACAACAAATAGCGAAGAAACAATCATTAATGCATGCTAAACAGGAGTTAAAAGCTGAAAATAACATAAACAACACACATAATGGACTAAACCAATTTGACCCTCCCTTGGAGGCTTGAGCGCTCAAACCTCTTTCTCCCACACATTCTCAAGATGCTTTCTGATGATTTTGGTTTTGATGAAAACATGTTTGATGCACTTTAAGCTGCTTGAAATTGATACTTTGATGACTAAGTAGAAAGGCATGACCATGTTAACATAAACTTGAAGCTTGATGATGAACTAAACAAGGCAATAAAGGTAGAATGGGTGAAAGATATATCATCGTGAGGCATCCAAAACACTTAAAACGCAGTTAGTAAACTGATACGATGAAAACTCTTGATGCACTAGAAAACAGTTTGAGCTCTCAAAGGGAGGCTTTGAGCACTCAAACCATCTTCATGGTTTGAGTGTTTACATGTCTTACTGCATTTATTTGGATCATCAACAAGCTCAAGATAGTACACATTAATGTAAATGTACTTGATGAACCAGAAACATTGACAAAATAAACATAAAATGCATGCATGAGTGAGAGATGAGTATTGGGCCATGCATAAGCATGATTAGAATGAGAGGGAGAAGAGATCAGGTTGGCCTAGTCAAACAACAACAAAACACACACACACACACACACACACACACACACACACACACACACTACATGAATTGAAAACAAAATGCAGGACTAAAATAGACAAGATTCAAAAGCCAAAACTAAACAAGGTTTGAGCGCTCATAGACTATAGTTCGAGTGTTCAAACCCCATTCAAGGGATATGAGTTTTTGATGAGTTTTTGACCATTTTGATGCTCTTGTAAGCTCAAACAATCTGATCATTGTTAGAGAAGACATAATACACCTGTTTATTTCATAGAACATGGTCATTTCATGGCTTGATGATGATAACATATCATTTTCATAGCTTTTGGGTCCATTGATCAATGATCAAGAACAAAGTAAACTAATTGAAGAGTTGTTAAACCACCAAATAGCCATAATAATGATGTTACCAACATAAGCTATGATCAGAAACCACAAAAACATGAAAGGGGCCAAAATAGTTTGAAAGCTCGAACTGTGACATCAGCACAGTTTGAGCGCTCGAACCATTTCGAGCTCAGATTTTTAAAATCAATTTTTCTTGATATCGAAGACCTTGTGAGCTCGTAGAAGGTATGTGGAACTTCCATGAACTCACTAGTCTCCCTCAGGATGACCAAAACGTGATTTTTCACATGATTTTCTACCTTTTGGCTTTGATCAAAGCTTGAATTTGAGGTTTTGATGGATGATTGAGTAGTGACTTAGAATATAGGCTTGAGTTGAGGTATTTTGGATAGAAGAGTGTGAAGGTAGGGCTGATTGGATGATTGATTGAGTGGATAGGGGTGTATTGGAGGTTAGATGACCATTTTTGGCATGATCAAGTGGGTTTACTTGATTTTGGATGATGGAGCTGCAATTGATGGATGATTACAGTAGAGAGGGACTGACTATGGAGTTTTAGAGTGAGAAAGAGGTCAGGATCAGTTGGTATCTTAAAGACCCATGTGTATTTGGCCTTAAAGATGAGATTTTTAATTGTTTTTTTAGCTTGAAGATGATGGAAATGGATGAGAAAAGGTGTAAAACGCGATTGAAGGATGTTAGAGAGTGGTTTTGGTCTGATGAAGGGTGTGTGAGAGAGATAATCATCCAAAAGAGTTCTTAAACAATGGGTGGATGGTGCTTTATATAGAGAGAAAATTGGAGGAAAATGGATTGACTTTGAAATGGAGGGCCTACCAAGATGATTTAGGCCCTCCCTGGGGGCTACTGTACGCATGCGAGCAGCAATACAGCAGTTAGACGCTCCCATGTCAGAATAATCTCATAATTAGATGTTCTACCAAAACAAACTGGACAGAGTTTGAGCGCTCAATGTGTGACGTCATCAGGGTTTGAGCGCTCAATATGTGATGTCATGGTTTAAGTACTCAAACTAAGGGTTTAAGCGCTCAAAGTGTTTTGAGCACAGAGGTTTGGCTTAGCTTGTTTGAGTAGTTTGAGGGGTATTTGGGTTATTTTGGCTGGCTTAGGTTGTTTGGAAAGAGTTTAGGGTGGTTTAAGGTGTTTAGGTGAGTTCAAGCCTCGTTCTTAGCCTCAAGATATGCACGGTTAGTCTATTTCATCATCGGGAATGCTTGATAAGTATCCCGGGTCAAAATCGAGGTGTCTACACCAGGGTTATGCCTAATGGCTTAGGGGTCTTACGGTAGTGGTTGGATGGCATTGGTCTCCCGTCATGGCCATTGTTGGGTGGTCGGGATTATTGTTTAACGGTAACGGCGACCATCCACGGCAGCATTTGTTTTGTCTGGCTAGTTTTTACTCCAAGGGTTGCCAGTGGTGGCGTGGCATGGCTTGGAGGTTCTGATCCAGTGGTGGGTGTTGGTGATGTTGTTTGATCTAGGTGGGCGGCGACAGTTGCACATAAAAGTTTTAGGTTTAGGGTTTCTTTTGGGCTGGTTTTAATTGTTTTAATCTGTGTTGTAAAGCCCACTTTGGGGTTGTTCTTTTATTCCTCTATCTGAGCTTTCAGGCCTTTTGATGTACTAGGTTCCATCTCTATGTGGTTGAGCTTGTCCCATTTGGCTTTATCTGTTCAACTTTCCGTTGGATTCCCCTCCCCTTTCCCCTTAATAAATGTTACTTTTCCAATTAAACAAAAAATACATTATGTGATCACATATTTAAATTCCAAACAATGTGGAACTATATTTCTAGCAAAAAGTAGGTTCATGTACTTTTTGGTCTTTATTATTGGATCCCAAATTCAAATATCAAATGTCAGAACTCGTCTTGCTTAGAATTCTTAGGCTGAGTTTCAACTGTCTGTAGACAAATTTAAAATTTATATTGGTCTTAGAATTAGCAGCATGTATGAGTAGCTGTAATGCTATACTGACCACGTTTATTGACTACATTTCTGTGTACGGAGTATGTTAACGTTATAGTGCGATAGTACTCCCCCATTCCTAAATAATGGCCTACTATGAAAAAACGTGTAATTTTCGAATCAAAAAATAAAATACTTTCGAGCTTAATGTTTTAAATTTATTGACATCAAATGGGAGAGCGCTCAACATCTTTTCGTAGTGATATGATCCTACCAACCTTCTAAGGGTACCCTAGTCATAGAGATACCTTAAAGTTTAGATTTATGGTGCACTTTCCTATTATAGGATTTTAGTGGTTTAGGCACTTTCGTAGAATACCCTAGGATTTTAGGCACTTACCTAGCGTATCCTATTATAGGATTTTAGTGGTTTAGGCACTTTCATAGAATACCCTAGGATTTTAGGCACTTACCTAGCGTATCCTAGTTGTAGGGTACCCTAGAGTTTAGATTTATGGTGCACTTTCCTATTATAGAGTTTTAGTGGTTTAGGTACTTTCATATGGTATCCCAGTCATAGAGTACCCTAGAGTTTAGGTTTATGATGCACTTTTCTATTATAGGGTTTAGTGGTTTAGGCACTTTCATAGGACACCCTAGGATTTTAGGCATTTTCATAGGGTACCCTATGATTTAGGCCTTTTTATACGGGTTGGGGAGTTGAAGAGATAGAGAGGGCTTGACCTGATGATAATTATGGAATTCAAGGATGACCTGATGGTAAATATCCTAATTAATTTTCCAACATAACATGCGAATCCACAGTTTCTTAGACTTAAGAGGGCGAAACTGTGTGTGAGGCAGTGGTGTGGTGTCACCCTTTTTTTTTCTTTTTTCTTTTTTGTCAATTGACAAGAAAATTTTATTCAAACTTATGTCATAGAAAAACAATCTAAAGACACTTTCTTTGCTCCAAATTAGAAAACTCGATAGATGTTTAATTTGGTGCAAAGAAATAGAAAAATATTATGCACAAAAGTAACTTTTTTCATATCATAAATATTGCACGTCTTTTTTCAGAAGTCACGCATCAAAATGGACGGGGAGTATTTACTGTTATTCCCACAGAAGGGCATCGCGTTAGAAATATAAAAATTCCTCCGGGTTCTTTTAACAATTCATATGATAACAACAAATATATGGGATTTCCTATGCCAACGAAATTTGTTTTTCATTTTCTGTTTAAGAGTTTGATCCCACCAACTCAAAATCCTGACTCCGCCCCTACGTATATCGGGATTCAATCTTCAACCTTCTTACAAGATATGCAGAAGAATGTGGTGTCTACAACTAATTCATAATGCAGAACAGATAGAGATGGTTTTGAGTGTGGCTTGACTTGGGAACAAAAAGGAAGGTCCCATCCCTTGATCGGACAGTCGACAACGAGCCAAGTTTCTAAAGCTATTTGAATTCCTTTCTGGATAGTGGTCAAGTTCATTCGAAAAATTGGACACGCGATGTTTCGTTCGGACGGTGATTAAGTATGTCTGGACATGCCATATACCTCTCTAAGTACATATATTATTTCTTGCAGTATTTCTAAGTTTGTTTTTGGTGAAAGAAACTTGAAGAGGTCATAGATTTCGTAATCTCTCGTAATCCTTATTGATAATAGTGCATTGATCATTCCCTCCCTCATGGAGAGACATATTTGGTGTGTTGAACTGCTTAAATCTTTGTGTTCATGTGTTTAATTCTTTGTCTTGCTTTTGTTCATCTTTATTGTCTGAGAAGGATGAATTACCTTCTTTACACACTTGAAAAAATTGGAAAAAGAGTGCTTTGGGAAATTTGGGAGGGGCTCAAAGAGTAATAATACATATTGTCAAAAGGGAAACATGAAGATTAATCACCATCAGGTCCACCAACCCTAAAATTCCCTTTGTTGTGGTGATAATTGTCATAAGTACACTACAAAGAGGGTCCATCACCCCTAAAATGCCCATTGTTGTGGTGATAAAATGTCATTTAGTACACTACAATGAGGAGAAATTAGAAGTTGCTCACATATAGAGGTGACCTAGTGGAGAGCATGAAAGGACTTTCTAAAAGTAGAAACAGAGATATCCAACTCTACATAATGACTTACAAATACTTTTCACATCTTTCTGGTTACAATGACTTGCAGAATTGACATAGCTCTCAAAATAGTGTGTACTCCGGTCTAGTTGGTTGGTGGATTTTTTATCTGCACAATTGATCAGAGTTCGATTCTTCAAGTCACGTCGCAAGAAAGTAATTTCTTGTAAAACTTGCTTTTGACGGGACTACAGAGGAGATTAGTCGAGATGTGCGTAAGTTGGTCCGGACACCCCGACTATGGAGAAAAACAAATGGAGTACTCTTAAGAAAATCAGAAAGCACACGAATAGTCACAATTCTTTGATCTAAAGATTATCTTTTTAAAAATGATATGCATGTAATTTCTGTGGCCAGTTTGTGTCTATAACATTATTATTAGGGTTCAGAGTCTTCAGAGGACATGTGGGTCTGATTATAACTTACACCAAATATAACCATATCTTCATCCATTGAAAAAAGATTTTCCAACATGAAGAGACCTCCCAAAAGGTGAGAAGCTGAATGATAGGAGGTTGAAGTTAGTTGATGATGACTCTGCAATTGAGGTAGTTATGACTCAAAATCTTAGGGCATGCGTGGCAACACACTAAGTAAGCTCAAACCGGGACTCGAACCCGCTCGCGACATGTGTACCAATGCAAGGGATTGACACACATGGATTGGTCGCTGAATTCACCAACATATATGGCATATATGGTTATCTTAAATACATTGACAATTATATCGATTTGGAAATGAAAGTTGGGTCCAATTGTTGCACTGACAAATATATTTTCAAAGCAATTATCAACCAAGACCAAAGCGTGGAGTGAATAGTCTAGTGTAGGCACCACATACTCTCATGCATTTGATAGGAATTCGAACTTCACTACCAACAGCTTAAAATATTGGCTTTCGTCGAGGGAAAAAAATTTATCACCCAAGAACACATGGGAATCCTTGAGTACTTTTTCAAGGTAGATGAAATGAAAATATTTCTTCACCTTTCTGGCCTTTTCCAAATGCTTAAAAAAAAAATCCCAAAAACTTGTGGGAATTTCTTTTTAAAAAACAAATTGTATCACCTACTATTTTCTAAATTCTCATCCAAACAAGAGTTGCCTTTGAAACTGAATCTATGGGCTTAGCTGGGCTGGGCTTATGTCCCAACACTCTGACGTAGACAAATGAACTTAAGCCCAGATAGTAACATTAGTCATTTCATCCCAAAGCAAGCATACCAGCTTAAAACTTTGGATAATAAACCAAAGGCCCACATATCTGAAATTCAGCCCAAGCCCACCTGACCAGCTTAAGAATTGCACGTCTCTGACCAAACTTCATTTTGGTTTTTCAAAATGAAGAATCCTTTCGATTATTCATATATGGGAACTCCAAATTGTGAAAAATGTCTTTCAAGGCATAACTTTTAACATTGTAACCCAAGAGTGAGAAATTAGCACCATTGAAAAGAGAATGTTGAATATATTTGGTTAATTTTTAAAAAAAAAATTCAAAATTTTGGAGGGAAAATAAAAGATGATGAATGTTTAGTATGTCATTTGAATAATGGATATATTAATGTATAATTGTGGGTGGAGTATGAGTAATTAGTAGCACTCTTCAAATTGTTTTTTATTTATTTTTTTGAATAAACAATAATATTTTGATTTTTCAAAATGAAGAAATTTTGAAGAATTTGAGTCGGGCATGCTCTTCAATCCAATTTTGCAAGATTCTTCATTTTGAATAACCAAAATAATATACTTAACTCAAAAAGTGATTATCAAGAATACAATTATTCCCATAAACACCAACTATCACTCTTTATTTCTTGAAAATTTAAACCGTGTCTCTTGAAACCTAAACTTTTCCAAAAAAAATCAAAATTTTAGATTTTTAGAAGATTTATTAAATATATTGATATTGGTCTCATTTTAAAGGTATTCTTAACCTCTTTCTAATTACAGTAATTTCATGATAAAAAAAAATTAACATAGTAGTGAAATGTTATAGCTGTGTTTGGTTTGATAGTTTAGTTTAGTTTTGATAATGTTAGCAGGTGTAATGAGTGGAGAGAGAGAGAGAGAGAGAGAGAGAGAGAGAAATGAGGGGAATGATGATGTTATCAAAACTAAAACTAAACAGAGAAACAGACAAGGCCATAGTATTTTAAAGATGGAAAATGAAATGAAGAAGGTTCTTCATTTGGAGGGAGGATCATTCCTATTTGAAGAACACAAATGAAGTATGGTTGGAGGAGGCATATTCTTCAAAATGAAGATTTGAAGCAAAATAAAATAAAATGAAGAAATGAAGAAAAAAAATTTCGACAACATCCTTTCATCAATCCTACATTTGCGAAACAAGACATCAGCAAAGCAGCTGTTAAAACAGAAATGAAAGAACAAAGTAATGCACACAACACTGCATGTTGAAGAGCAAAATTACCTTTCCACGAAAACAATCTTCACTTTTAAAATTAGGGAGAGTTAATTAGGCATTATGTACAAAAAAAAATCATTATGATTCCATCATATGAGATTTGAATAGTTATGATTCCATCTTAAAATTCAAATAAACTCCAAAACGCCCTTTCTCTCTCCTAATTTTCCTAGCTAATATTTCTCTCCTGATTTTTCTAATAATTACCTCTCCTAATTTCCTAACATTACATTTCTCTTTCATAATCTTTCTAATTTATCTCAATCTCTCTTTCCTATCTGGAAAAATCTCTCTTTCCTAATCTTATATTTCTCTCTCCTAATTTTCTCACCTAAAATCTCAACAAAAAAAAAATTTTAATGTGATATATATAAACAACGCAAAAAAGACAAAAAAAAAATCATGAATTGACTAGGTATATTTGCATATATTAATTATGGTTAATTATGATAAATCAATAAACCATGTTAATCATAATTCATGAAACCTAGTCAATTTTATATACTACACTACCACACCGTCTATTTTATCGAATCCACCTAATAGGATAATCAAATTAACCATAATTCATGTTTAGAAAATATTGAGTGACAAATACACTATGAAACCTAGTCAACTTTATATACTACACTACCACCCCATCTATTTTATATCGAACAACATGGCAAATCAATAAACCATAATAAATGTATGAAATAACCATCTTTTAAAGGATGAACATGGTTTATCGAAAACTCCTATCATGGTGAAACTATTTACCATGAAATTGATTGTGTTTTTCATGAAAGTGATACCATGAAACCTTAAAACAAAAGGTTACTCCAAATCCAGTCCGACATGGCAAATTAATAAACCATAATCACTGTATGAATGTGAACATGGTTTATTACCTTACCATTTTTACTTTATCACAAATTAAAACCACCAATATTGAATTGGGGAAAAAAACGCCATTGAATCCGAAAAAACAATACTGCCATTAGTAAGATTTGGAACCCACCACCACAATAAAAAAAAAAATACATCATAGTCACCAACCACCGTCGTGGTCACTTTTTCTATCGCCATTGAGATTGATTTTGTCGCCATCAGGTTCGTTCTCTTTTTTGTCACCATGACACCATCGTCAATCATGGATGTTCGCCGCCATCTCTAGGTAACAGATCTTGAGAGAGAGAAAGAGAGAGAGAGATTGATTTTAGAGTTTCTGTAAATATGGTGATTAGTTAGTATGTAAAGGAAAATAGCTATATATGGATATATATGAGACAGAGATTGACTTCATGAATACCGTAATTAGAGGAGATTAATTGGTGAACCTCTTTTTTTACTTCACAGGATAATTATACTATCAGGATGGTATGCCCATAATTTTCGGGATGACAATTACTATTAGAATAAACTAGATACAATACTACTAAAATAGATAATAATGGCACAATGGTCCAATTTACATTTACATGATAGAATCATAAAGATTCAAATCTCATAGGGTGGCATCCTAAGAATAATATTGTAATATGATGTCTAATTAAAATTCTCTTAAAATTAATGACAATGTGCTTCAAAAATCTGTTCCTAATCTGTCACATGAATATTACATGGTGATCGGGTTCGTTGTACGCCCTGAAACATTAAACACAGAACGATGATAAAGGAAATAAACATTCCAGAGAGAGTAAATAAAATACTACAAAAATGAACCGATCTGGATGTTTCTGAAGAGCATCAGTTTGTTCGTGAAAGTGGACTTGAGAAACACCGGACACTTCTCTACCAGAATCAATGGCCTCCTCTCTTCCACTATCGTCAACCACAACAAAGCTACCTGCAAGTGGGAAAAGCTGCTTAAATTTCTACTCAAACCCAAGTAGCTTACATTATCTCAGTAAACAGGTTCGCCCAGAAAATGCCAACCTTTCATTAGACAACGTACCCAACCATCCACACAAGTACTTAACGTGGCCCCGTTCATATTTTCAGATATGTACACTGAGGAACTCGTTTAAACTTGGAACATGCACTTTGGATTAAGGGCTTTGCCATGAGCTTCCAGACTGACTAAATATACAAATGTAAAAACAAACATTTGCTTTATCCACATGGTCTTCTTGAATTTAGAAGGAAACAATTGCAGTGCATTCTTGCCTCTTGCATCCATGACCTTCCACAGACAAAGAAATAAAGAAAAAATATGTAAATAAATGCTGAAGATACAAAGAAAGCAGGAAACTTGGCATACAAAATGCCGCACTACAGTGTGTCTATATATTGTATACGTATTTACTACCTCAATGAGGTTGGAACCTTAGAAGGACACAACTCGCACGGTTCTTTGGTTCTTGTTGAAGAGTCAAGGTCTTTTCTCTTGTTGCCCTTTTCAGATTCTTCCTTGTTTCTTGGTACATTAGAATTTCACTTGGGATCTTAACCATGAACATTGTGCGGTCAAAACTAGAAGGTAATAATATAGTAATAACGAATATATTGACGACAATCTAAGGGAACAAAAAAGCATTTCGCTATTGCTGAAGATCAAATTACCAACATAACAAAATTTGTTTGCCAGACTAAGTCTTTATAATTTGAGATGCACTCAATTAGCTGAAGTACGTACACAATTCCTATTGAACGGAGCTGTTGTTGTTGGACCTTCAGGCTTTGATGGCTTAAGCGGCTGAAATTTGTTGATAATAAGATCTTTCAAGGAATCCTCAAAATGGTTATATTTCCCATAGGTTTAATTCTCTGCAGACACAAAGCAATGGTAGCAACTGCAACAGATTATCAACTCTAGTCAATCCTACTATAAGCTGGAAACTTCTGAATTCCAGCCTCCACCATTGCTTTCCTGAAAGCAACAGCATGGTCCCACATCTCAGCTCCAGCATAAACGGTCGACAATAGCACATATTGCCCAGAATGACGTGGTCGCGATCCAAGCAGCCATCTTTCTAATTTATTAGCTAACTCAGTTGACCCATGAACCTTACAAGCACCCAGAAGAGCCCCAATGACAGAGGCATCAGGTTCGAATGGCATTGTGCTTATACAATCAGCAGCTTCTCTCAAAAGCCCAGCTCTTCCCAAGAGATCAACTACACAACCATAGTGCTCCATCCTTGGAACAATTCTGTAGTCATGCAGCATTGACCGAAATGATTCCAACCCCATGTTTACAAGTTCCGCACGAGCACAAGCAGTGAGAACTGCAACAAATGTAACCTCATTGGGGTGCAACCCTTCTGTCTTCATCATTCCAAACATGTCTATTGCCTGCTGTTCCTCACCATTTAAAGCTAGTGAAGAGATCATTGCGTTCCAAGTGCAAACCTCTTTAACGGCCATTCTACCAAAAACTTTTACAGCATATCCTAGACAACCCATTTTTCCATACAGGTCTATCAATGCTGTTCCCATAAAAACAGTTAATTGCACCTCATTCTTAATGATGAACCCATGAACTTGTTTCCCTTGGTACAGAGATCCTCCTCCATTAGAACTAGAACATGAAGAGAGGACGCTAACAAATGTAGCTTCATTGGGTTTCACAGCACACCCAATGAAAATATCATGCGCCATCATCTTCTTGAAAAATTGAATTGCCTTCCCAAAGTATCCATTCCTTGCATAACCATTAATCATGGTCGTCCACGAAACAACATCTCTCACAGTCATGCGCTCAAACAGCCAAAGAGCTGACCCCAAATCCCCATTCTTGGCAAGTGCATCAAGCATTGCATTGCAGGAGACAATGCATGGTTCGGAAATTTCTTCAAACAAGTCACAAGCATCAGAAAGGTTACCAAGTTGAGCATACAAGCTAAGAAATGATGTTTGCACAAATGGGTCACGTGATATGCCACGCTTGATAGCTTGGGTATGCAGTGGCTTGACTAAATTGTAAGCCAGTGAGGGCGAGGAAGAGGCAGCTTTGATGACGGGAGGGAACGTGTGGTCGTTGGGTGGGGATTCATAGGCAAGCATGTGGGTGAAAAGGAGAAGGGTTCTGTGGGGTTGTCCAATGTTTAAGTAGGCTCTGATCAACGCGTTGAAGAGGAGGGTGGTCTTCCATTTGAAATTTGAGGAAGCGTTCGTATTACAAAGGAGGTGACCGTTGGTGATTACAAGGGAATGGACTTGTTTGATTTGGCTGGGGTGTTTCACAAAACGTTGGAGGAGTTGCAGTAGAAATTCAGGTGAGTTGAGCATACCAAGCAACTCATTGCAAACATTATCACTGTTCCATAACTACTGTTCTGATTATTTGATTAACAGCGGAAAGATTCTAACCTTTTACCTCTTTAGCTTAATCAGTAGAAAGGACCAAAGGCTGACCTTACCTTTGAGGTTCTCCCAGGCATGATGCTTGGGTATTTGGGTTCAAGTCTTGTTGTGGCAAAGTCCAGCTTTGCTGTTACTTATTCCTTCTTAACTAAGGGGACAAAAAACCAAAATTAGTTCGGTTAGTGGATTTGGTGAAGAACAGAAAATACAGATGCTACTGCCTATGCAATATACTATGGTAATGGAAAATCATTACCGAGCGAAATATATGCTCAAATGGAGAAGCAACTCGTATTAGATCACTGTTATTAAGCACTTTTGGTTCGAGTTTCAATTCAAATAGCAGCTTTCTTCAATGCAAATTGCAAAGCCAGCACATTGAGCATTTTGGATTGAGTTTCATTTCAACTAACAGTGCTCTTCACATTATAATCTCCTATAATTACATTCACATTTTATGGGAATAATGTTCCTCTAGCTAGGAGATGCTATTTTCACCATTGAAAGCTAATGGATTAAATCCATGCTTATTGTCACAGACTCAGAGATAGCTTCGATATGAAATCTTAAGTTTGACTCTCAAAAGGTGGACAGTGGGGTAATTACATTCCTCGCTAATGTTTGATGTCGCTAATTAGGTGTAACAATTATCTACCACAGTACCACATAAGGACAAAAAGAATATGAGTACTTTGAGAGATTAATGTCAGGGCAAAACTGCAGACACCCTTATCATCACAAAGACGAAGACTAAGGTCAGTGTTAATCACATCAGAACCATTAGAAGGCTGCTCTTCTCTTGCCTTCAACCATCAAAAGAAAATAAATTTCAAATAATAGAGGGACTGACTCATAGTGTCCAGCTATTCAAACCGATGAAAAGGACGGTTCTATTTGCTCCCAGTTTTGCAATATGCTAAGATCCTAAATGGGTAAATAGACGGTATAATAGTTAAGCAGCCAATTTTTAAAGAAACCAATTGGGTCATACAATGTTTATAAGGAGGTCTACAGTATGTATTAAATTCTTCTAGTTTGTGTGAATGATATTGCTGCTTCCCAAGTACTGACATAGCTTCGGTAAATGTGAGACGACAATATTAATCACCAGTATGATATGAAAGATTCACAAGAAAAAACCATCATTTTCTTTTGTTTCTTGGTTGGAGCTAGTACGAGGAAAGGAGTTGCCATTTGTCTAGACAAGCAGATTTTCCAAAACTTAGAAATCAATCCACGACTTAACATCAAGAAAGAAAACACAATGAATGTTTCCTTTTCTTTTTTCCAAACAATTTTAATATAAGTGGGATGTTAATACAAGTGAAATGAGTTGTTACACACCAATGAAGTTAGATGAAACTGAAAATAAGTTCCAATTTCCTATCACAAGTGTTACAAGACCACACTAGCTAACTATCAAAATGAATTCGTGCATGTGTTTGGGTGAAGTTAGATGAAACTGAAAATAAGTTCCAATTTCCTACCACAACTGTTACAAGACCACACTAGCTAACTATCAAAATGAATTCGCGCATGTGTTTGGGTGGCGGAGGGTGTCATAACCAAAAGAAAATCTTTAGCATACATGGATTTCTCTTGAAAGCCCGCATTTGAATTTGATTTTAGCTTTCAACGAGGTTTTTTTATTTTTATTTTTTTGCATTAGATTTAGGATTGAAATTTTCCCTTTACTTCGTTGAATAAAGTGTAATTTTTTGGTTTACATACCGGAAGTCAAACTGGAATGCAATAGAAAAAATGTCAAAACCTAAACAAACAAAACTAATAGGCCTTGGCATGTTATGCTCACCTTTCTCTTTCTTCATTTCTCTCTTACTGTCAATTATCAAACAAAACGAAACCAAACCAAACTAGGCCTCATGTCTCAATCAGTTGCGGTACACCATACACTACCTGCTTTTTTCACTAATCTCTCCTCGTTCCTATCGACTACAATAAATACAGAAAAGAAATAAGCAGCTATCTAGTACCATACATGCTTCTCAAATATGGCATGTGGATTTTAGCATTTTCATTGACACAAAATCCGCCACGTATAACTATTTCATGAAAAGGCTCGTAATTTAGAATTGGCTATGAAGAGGGTATGAATATCTCTAATTGTTTTTTTCTTTTCTTTTCTTCATGTGCAGTACTAATCGATAGGTCCTCATTGGTAAGTGCTCATTCACTAATTCATTTGACAATAACGAAATCTTGCCTTCCAAAACTGTTTTCACCTTTCTTATCGATTACCATCGTGTTTAATTCTGAGTGCCAATCAGAAGAGATTAACCCACAAAGAAAGGAGTAAAAACTAGCGATAAAACTACATAGCATTATAGAGAGAGAGAGAGAGAGAGAGAGAGAGAGAGAGAGAGAGAGAGAGAGAGAGAGAATCTTACGGATGGAGTAAGGGAGAGAAGGACAATGCGACTGTGAAGAATCAATTTTCGAACCAGAAAGCCCTAACTCGGCCTAACAAAAAGGTTTTTCTTAAACATTTAAGAAAAACCCACACCAAGCTTTAATTTTGAGGTCTGTTTTGATAACTGGGGCTTTTTTCAATCACAATAGAAACACACCCAATTCCTCCGCTCCCTATCTGCTCGACCGTTCACCGGCGCCGGCGGCGATGCATGTGGGATCATCACAGGACATGCATCATCACAGCAGACTACGATCTAATTACTTATTGAACAAATCAAATGGAAGTTTTGGGGGGAGAGAGAGGGAGACGGTTAGTTTTCATTTGATTTTAGCAATTGGGTTCGCTAAAAAGCAACCATGATTTTAGTAAATGAGTTCAGTAAATGTTAAAATTATGATATTTCAATAAAAAAATTAAGTGTTTTCTATATATTAATTTTTGAATTTTTCACACCGAATTAAAGTACACGAGAAGTACTTTAATTTGGTGTGAAAAAAAAATAAAAAAAAGATACACGGAACCACTTCATTTTTTGATTTCAAAACCATGATTTTAGTCTATGCTGAACTCATTTGCTAAAATCAAGGTTTATTTTAGCAACTGGATTGCTAAAATCTTTTGAAAAACTATACTGAATATCCCAGTGTGCGAATATGAGTAAGAATTGAAAATGGCTTAAACAAACCAAACTTCATGAGTTTGAGCTCATGTTCCGTTCGTTAAAACCTCATTAGAGAATCAGTCTTTACCTAAATAAATCAAGCTTAAACATTATTTTGAAATTTGAAGCTTGAACTAAACTACTTGAGTTTGAGTTCTTGTTCTGTTCGTTAAAACCTCAATGGAGAATCAGTGTCTACATAAATAAATCAAGCTTAAACATTATTTTGAAGCTTATAAGCTTTCAAACCAACAATCAAATAAACCCAATTGCTCTCTCTAGAGTAGTAGAGTGCATGAGGTAAGAAAGTTCTACGGATTTCGATCCATTTTCAAATTGTGCAATTTCCAATACCCGTACGATTCAGATTGTTCGAATTCCAACGTCAAATCAATTTTTAGATTGATTGGAATTTAGCTTACAAACCCTTGTTTGGATTTCTACGTCCACACCATTTCACATTTGTTCGAATCTCAACGTCTGAACCACTTTTGATTGTCGGTATTTTGTTGCTGTAAAACATACACCAAAAATATGCGTAACATACGCCAAGAAAATGCGTGATATTTCTATGATAAACCTACCCTTCTCAAAGACTCAAAAGACAGTGATCACTTATTACAGCATCATTCAACCTACAGTCAACCTACAGAAGTCCACAAATCTTCGATATCAATACATACACATACAGAAACTCGTCTCAGAGAACAATGTAATACCTGGGTTACTCGTGTTTCGCAGATACCACAACTCATCAAGTTTCCAAATACCTTTCATGATGCCAATCCATTGGATCTATTCCAGATGCCACGACCGAGGCTGCACAGTTTCTGAAGCTACAGACGTGCTTACTAAACCGACCCAATTCCGGGATACATTGAGATCCTTATATTAAATATTAAGTAACTTGGAAACATAGTATACAAAATTGGAGTATTTGTCTTGCACAAAACTTTCTACCACTAAAAGTACTCAGACCGTCTGCACTGTTCCAGAACCCAAAATATACGACGACTTCAAAAACACAATATGCAAATATAGTACCCAATTGCATTTATTCTTTTACATTACAGGTCAAATCCAGCATTACCAAAATAGTTAAAAGCATATGAACTTGCACAAGCTTTTGCTCCCAACTTAGCCTGAAATCGATATTAAGCGGTAGGTATCAGAACAAAAAGTGCTCGAAATAGATCTCATCAACAAAATATAACTTTTTCAAGTATAACATAACCATAACAGACAATGTACAAAGTATCAACTCAAGCAACAGAACCTCATAAGGACCCTTCCTGTAACATGGCAAGCCCCGTACGATCACATAAGAATAACAAAGCCACACTGATTCTTTTTTGTTTTCAATTACTATCACTGTAAAGTATAAAGATTATGAATCGTCCTATATCTAATTCTCAAACTTAATGTACATGATATCTAATCGATAATTTCCGCAATCACTTTGATGTGTTCGCCCAAAACATCATTTTTGGAAACATAAAACCCAATGTAATTTTTCCCTTTCTGTTCAGTAAGTTCTGATTATAGAAAGAAAAAAAAAAAAAAAAACTTGGTTTCACTAAGTGTAGTGGAGAAAGAAGACCCCAAAACAAAACCGAAATATCAAGATGATCATTACAAAAACCTAAAAACCATAATCACAATAGCTACATTTGGTTTAGACTGAAATGTCAGGGCCTCAATATCTCCTTCCCTATTTGAATTCCAATTCAAAAGGAGTGAAGCCAGGACTCTGCCATGAAATATTGAATGAGGTACTCCACACAACATGAGTTCTTGGCTCCACGAGCAAGTTCCAGTGTGAGCCTAAATCTTGTGAGTTTGGAGTAGATCATTATCTTTTGGAGGCTCCCTACTACTACAGATTCAAAATAGGGTTCTTTGCCCTGAAAGATGTGAGATGAGGTCCTTTTTTAACAGAGCTCTTGATGGATGCCGATAACTTTTGGCAGAGGCTTCTTGAACACGGTGAAGTTTGTTTTTTCTTCAGCAACCTCTACATATGTGTATGGACCAAGAATTAGGCAAAACCATAGATATTTTGTATACTTGTACAGACTGGTCGTCTAATGATACACAGAAAGTGTACAATGTACAGTCTGGTCATCTATTTATAATGGGATTAATAAAAGTCACCCCACAAGCGCAAAACCATAGATATTTTGTATACTTGTACAGACTGGTCGTCTAATGATACACAGAAAGTGTACACTGTACAGACTGGTCATCTATTTATACAGGATTAATAAGTGTCCCCCTTCTTGAAAATAGCCATCCAGTTCGCTTCAGGGTTAAAAACTTTGATCCGTGATGCCAATAGGCCTAAGAAGGAACCACTATTTGCCAAGAGATTTAGGAAACAGTATATTGTGTACAGACCGCTTATGTCACGAACCGGTTACTGCAACCACCTCATGTCCAGGAACGACATACCCAAATCTCATGGCAAATGGATCTAGTTTCCCCATTCACTTTTAGTTTAAGACGGAGGGCTAAAAACCTCCACTATATCAAATGTAATAGGGAATAAAACTATGGTAGGCCCACCGCCCACTTATCTTTAAATGAGGATCCCAAGAGAGACTATTGTTTCTGTTAATAGACATTCAAAATTATACCCATGATCGCTGTGTGTTGATGCAGCTTCATGAAATTGGCTTGCAACCGGATATGACAAGATATTGGTGCCTCATGGGTTGTGACAATCATATCTATTTCCTTCAGGGCACTGAATTATTTTGCCTACTTCTTGGTGGAAGGTAGTCTTTTGTTTTGGCTTGTGGCTGGTAGTGGGGCCTACTATAACTTAGGTGGCAGCATGACATTTAACAAATATCATAAGTAATTCAGTTGGTGGGAGTCGTGGGACCCTATGCCCCATGGTATGCCCGTTCAGACAACAGATTAAGAGTCTCGTAGAATGAAAGATGGAAGGACACCATAGTGGGTCTCTGACTTATTAATAGTTGATAGAAACAAGCAACACTTAACAATTCAACAATCATGTCAAATACTTTTAATTTTAATTTTAAAGATGTGGTAACCCTTAAGGCTAAATCACAGTTCCGCGGAGATCACTTGAGCACCTATCAAAGTGCTCATGTTATTCACGGGAACCGGCAATATAGCTAACAACAGACTGTTTGCACCAATTTTAGCTTGAGCAACAAAAACCTATATGGACACTATATTTGCCATGTGCCTAACCAGTCTTGATATTTGAACAAAGGAACCAACCTTGAATTCTAACAATGCCAATTTTCCAAGCCTTGGATAGAAGTCAAAAGGAAACAAATTCTTGAGTTCCAAATCTGATTTTACCTTCTGAGGTTCTCATCATGATGGGGCAACGGATGACTTCAACTTCTTTGGCGGTGGGTTTCCTCCAGAAAATACAACATAGGAATAGAAGCATAGCATTGCAGCACTGCCACAATTGAAGACCAGAAAAGAAAATTAACACAAATAACTCCGCGGGAAAGCTAAAGAATATTCACAGAAGTAGACAATGCAGTACCTAACAAAAGCGTAGAAGCCTGTTGGGAACAGTTTCATTGTCTGCATCAATAGTATCACTTATTCAGTTAAAAACAAAAAGTAAAGTATCCAACCAGAGAGAACAATATACGGCCAATGCGATGCAATACCACTGAGTATGTCTGAAAGTTCTTCCAAAGAAGAGCCGCAGCAAGTACTGCAAGGTCAAAATAAAAAAAATCCAAAGTGAAAAGAGAAGTGACCAGTAACATGAAATTTTAAACTCTAAGGTCAAAATAGAAAATCCAAAGCGAAAAGAGGAGAAGTAACCAGTAACTTTAAATTTTAAACTCTAACTTGATTGTTTTTCCAATAAAAATGTACATCAAGCACAAAATGGGAGTATACCTCCATCGTTTTCACTAACTGCTATATACAAATTTATTCCTTTAATCAACTCCATAGAATCATCTTAACCTTCAATACTCAGTAGCTGAGCTTAAAAGAATGATGAATGAGCCAAAGTAATGTCTTAAGGATAGTTATATGTTGTAGAAATAGCAAAGAAAAATCCCATGTGATATGTTTCAGCTAACACAATAACAGCTCTATTCAGTCACATTCTCCTCCCAACCCAAAAGAACACAAGACATTCCCACCTCATCGGACTAGAATCCATTTGTCCAACATGTCTCCCCATTTTCAGCTCATAAAGAGGGCCTTTGCTTAGCCAAAAAATTGGACACATAAACATCAAATCATAAAAAGGTCCATAAGCAAATAAGAATTTCAAGAAATGGGCCAACTCTTTGCATGGTGTTATTTGAATTGGTATGTCAAAATATAGCTCCAGTAAACACTCAACCTAGATGTTGGTTGTCCTAGGAACTGGTTTTTTTTTTTTTTTGGGTGTGTCCCCCATCCCATGACACAGGGTTGGAACATGTCAAGTATAACAAATCATTTTTCGATGGGCTATTTTGGGAGTCCAAAAAATCCTTACAGCTTCAATTTTAGGGTGAGCCCAAATTGGGTTCTCCCTTTATATGTTACAATAGATTCTCTCTTACCTTTTTTTTTTAATCTGTGAGAAAGAAAATACGTTCTCTTAGTTTTTTAAGAGCTCTAGAGCCCATTGCATCGATCAAGCAGAAGATAACAGTCGAAACAAGAGAGAAAACATCAAACTACTTATTGGCATGTGTAAAAATTTAACAGGATCCTATGATAAACTCTGCCAGGACCAGAAAAAATGAGAAGAAAAGCCACGGGTATGCATAAAGATCCAGAAAAAGAAAAAAAAAAAAATCAGAAGGCCGGAAGTGATGCAATTAAACCTTGAGTTTCTAGTTCATCTTTTTCCTTCAAAGTTATAACTGCTATTTCCTTTCCTCTTTATAGATATGGAAAACAACAAACAGGAAAATAAATACAATGTCACAATTTCGGATAAGAGGAGAACAATACCTGCTTGTCCTAGGACAAATGGCACGCTGGATTTTCCTTGTCTCCAGACTTTCAAGCTAAAGATGCTGAGGGCTAGCAAAGCACCTCCAAAAAGCACACCGGTGCTTAAGGTAGTAGGATTTCTTGTAAACACAAAACCAGCAATTCCCCCACTTAGAACAAGCCCTCCTATTGGAAGATAATGTCAACAGCAAAGAAAATCAGGATCTATGATTGGGGAAAAGATCAACATACAATTAAAATGGATCATCACCACACCAATTTTATGTTGCGTTCAACTTTATATAAATAATGCAGTACAAATTCAATAATTTACATAAAGACTATAAAGTTCAAAAACTCAAAGGATGATAGAGGATGTCCATCATAAAGCTGAGATACTTTCCCATTTTGGTCTGTATATCTCAAGAACGATATTTGAATTTGATAAAGCTTGCAATTGACTTCTGAACATAAGCATTCTCAATAAATAATACATTTGCTGAGTTGTTTGAGACTTGAGAGAATAGAACAATTTTGACAAATCCCTAGGGAACGTCATTACTACCCAACAAGTTTCCTTCACATCAACAACGAATAACTGAAAGGCTATATTTGGCTAGCAAAATCACATGTTTTTAACTAATATGGAAGCACACTCACCAAATGGAATGCCAAAACAGAAGTCGTGAATTTTTGCAGCTCTTTTCTGCTCGGTGACAACCTGTTGTTGTATTGGCTCACTAATTGCTTTTCCGTTGGCATTTTCTTCTGTACTTGCATAGGACTTCGCTGATCCTTCAATATGGGATCTCGAAGTATCTGAAGTATAACTTAAAGTCGTCTTACTCTGTGAACCCGAAATTCCTTTGCCCGTTGCATCACTAGCATAGACAACAACTACCTACGGAATATACATTTCCATTAGTAAGACACCTCCTTTCCTCACAAAAAATTACTGTTCGAAAACATTCACAGGTACACAAAAGTCAACTCGACGAGATCAACTTTTCCGCTAAAATCTTGTCTCTGTCTCTTTCTATGTACACTCTATTTCTCCCACATATATGCGTCTACACATACATACAGGCTATAGATATAATGCGTAGAAATTAGTAAAAAAGCCATTATTGATCTTCATGGCAGCAAAACTCAAAGCAGCAGAGAAAATCCCCAAAAACACCACTACTGAGCAAACCAATTCCGCTCTAGAAGCACTAGACAACACCACGCTCCCGGGATGTTTTAGAAAGACAGGTTACAGGCTCGCGCTCGCGAATTAAATGGCTTATAAGTCTCCTAACCCTTGACCCCAAAAATGAAATACAAAAAAGAGGGTGAGTACCTTGGAGCGAAGAGCCGGGCTAGGAGCCGATCGAGCGAGTAGATGTATCCTGCGATTGATTGGTAAGACGCAGGAGAGCTGGCGAGTGATTGCTGAGGACATGATTTCGCTGGTTGCTTGATTGATTTTCTGGGTTTGTTGATCTTGACGTCGGTGATGGTGATACCAACAAACCCAACGGTGAGGCGATTCGTGAAGACTGATGATGTAACGGAGATCTTGTCACCGAACCTGCTTTGTTCGGAAGTTGAGCTTGACAGATTTTCTTCGAAATAAATTTATGGAAAATTTTCAAAATACCCCCAAACTTCGACCACAACGTCTCATCGCCCCCCAATTTTTTAAAAAAATCAATTTAACTCCCAACTTTACTTCAGTTATTCAAAATTACTCTTGCCACCTCAAACCGTTAAATCCTTAGATTTTTTGCGCTAATTCTAACGTTATTTCTCTGTTAAATGCTTATGGTATCATATCTCAAATAAAATGTGACCTCCTTTTACTCTATCTCTGTGGCAAATTCTATTCTATTGCAAAACACAAACCAATCTCTCTCTCATCTTATCCAAACAAACCACTCATCTGATTACCTTTTTCCCCTAACAAACCAAAATATTCCGGCGATCTCTCGGAATAACCTCCTTCTCCCTAATAGAGTACTAATTTTCCTAGTAGAAATACTCCTATTTGACATATCTAAACAAAGTCTACAAGTTCCAATGGGAAAATGAGTTCTCTGTAATTCAAAGTTCTTCTTCTAAAAGGATAAAAAGCCTTCCAATTTTTCAACGCTCCCTTCTTCACCTGTGAAATATGCATTGAACCCATGTTATTAAACCTCAAATACTGAAACAACAACCTCTAAATTCACATGTTTTGCATCAATTGCATTACCAAGTACATATAATTTAGAATTGAAGACTATCGAGTCTCGTATGTCACCACAAACTGGTAGAGGTTTACCATGTGGCTCTACCAAAACAAGAAGTGCGTTCAGGAATTGCGAATCTACCTGGTGTCTTCTTAAGCAACTCTACACAAACAGGTAGAGCCTAACGCTACCCAGGAAGGAAGAACATTTTCAAGCAGCTCTTGTTTTGGCCACGTCATACACCACGAATTTGACGGAAGTCTGGGGATAGAAGTGTAGTTTATTAAATTAATAGGGAATAAGTAGAAAAATTGAAGAAAATCAGGGGTTCTGACTATAAAAAATGGCTGCTCACTTTCACACTTGCCTTCAAAACCGGCGAGAAAGAGTGCAAAACGCAAGAGGGCCAAAAATGGCGTCCTCTTTCAGACCCCTGCTTCTTCACTCCCTTCGCTTCAATCCCTTCACCACAAGACCTCTCCTCTCCTCCCTCCACCGCCAGGTTCCTCTCTCTCTCTCTCTCTCTCTCTCTCTCTCTCTCTCTCTCTCTCTCTCTCTCGCGCGCGCGCGCGCACAATGCTACGTTTCTGATTTGTTCTTTAATTTCCTCAGAATGGAAGTAAAGATGCAATCACTTGGGTTGGGACTCGAACCGGATTTGCTTCCTCTGCAGGTAAATCTCTTGCATGTACACATAGGTCCACACGCGGCGTTATCACTAACATATGTATTTCTATTTCGACGGTCTCTTTGAATAGATTTTCCTGGTTTGGAACAATGACATCTTTTATTTATGTTTCAATTGGGACTATTTCTATACTTCATTTTTTATTATTTCGAATCAGTTGGTAGTGTTGCTTGCTTGATGTGTTCTATATTTAGTAGCTGGTGTAGCTTTGTAGATCTATGATTTACAGTATATTATTCTGGTGGCAGACCATTAACCCGATTCACAATACTGATAATAAATAATAATCTGATTGTGTCGTTTCCGTATCAAAAATAACTAATTAAACAAAACGATTACTACTACTCTTTCGAATAAATTGCAGTTATTTCAATTGATTTCTAAAATAATTCAAGAAGATTTTATTTGGGTTTGATTTCTAAAATTATCTAAATAATTAAAAGTTAAAAGATGGTGAATTAAGCAATTTGGAAAGGGTCTTAGGGTTTCGAATCCACCCTAACTTCGCAACCAAGTAATTATATTAATTTAGGGAAATCAATTACCGAAACAACAATCACTTGCTAAAAGCTACAAACCCTAGCAGTGTTGACAAGAAAATAGCTCGTGATGAAAACCGGGCATAACCTATCTTCAGTTGGCACGAATCGTCTTCAATTCTAAAAGTAATTAATCTAGGCATGACTCGTCTTCCTTAGGCATAGACTATCCTAATTCACAATTCCATGCGCCAAGAAAATTGTTGCATAACTATGTATTTGCATTCACAGAAAACAAACACATAAAACTAGATACGAAAAATAAGATTGAATCATTAAAATAAGTCTCAAAGTTATACAACTGTCATTTCAATAATCAAAATCCAAAATTAACATAAAAACATAGTTACTTGGTTAGGGTTTCATCTACACCCTAGGAAGAGAGGTTTAGCCAGCCATGGGACTGGACGGCATCGAAGTTCCTACTCCTACGCAGCCTCTACTGTCGGCTCTGTTGATCCGTGACTTGTGTGGTAATATGTGGTGTCAGTCCCCCCATTCCAAGCCTTATGCCTCCCTTTATAATTGTATAGTGCTGCCCCATGTTCAAGCTACCCAAGTCGGTTATTCCGTAGCCCTAGCTGACCTCCATCCTTGTTATTATTCATGGCCCACCAATCACTTATGGAGGACTGAAAGTGGCCCAAAGTTCTCTCATTTACTGACCCATAACTAATTCTTTTCATGGGTATTGCAATACCAAGCACAACCATCGTACATGGGCCCAATTAGACGTGCAATATTATGCTTGGTCCAAAAATTAATTTGATCACGGGCTTGGCTTTGAAAATAAAATCCTACTTTTGTGCTCTTTATATCAAACCCTCCAAATATCTGCAAAAACACACAAACAATGTATTATACTCCAAGTAACAAAATAAATAGACTTAACAAAGATAAATTAGGGGACGCTAGTGTGAACATTTACGCGCCTATCATAATCCTTTGCTTAGTTTTTGTTAACATTGAAGTCATAGTAATAGCAATGAAACGGGGGGTGATTAAAGTAAGAACTGTCAAGTAGAAGGCATTATTCTCTTGGTTACATAGGTATTTGGGCGACACCACCTAACAATGCCTCGATAGCCCTAAATTTGTAATTGAAAATTCTGCGAGCAATTTACTTGGATAAAGTGCACCATATAACAAATCTGACACAATAGAAAAATATTTACCTCGTTCCAAAAAGGCTCGAGAATGAATTTGGTGGGGCGATGATCCCAAACTATCAATTCCCACCATTCTTCTTCTCCTGTAATGCATTTGAGAGCAGGTGGTGCTGTTGCTTGTTTGTTATCCATGTGCAAAGAAAGAGGCAGTCTCCTTAGCATAGAACACTTGGTTACATGAATAAGGTTTACGGATTCACACACCATTTTTCCAGTATATATGCTCTTCAATTTTGGTAGGAAGTTTAGAAAGAACTACTGGAGTCTTGGGAGTGTGATTTTGTTGCTATCACTCATCCTTTCTTCTCATGTTATAGTTATATCCTCCACATTCTCACACCTGCCCACTTGAAGTTGTTCAAGGTTTGGGAAGTTTTGAAGCAACTTGACAAGGAAAATGTTCTTCACACTGTGACATCTTTCGAAGGTCAATATCTTAAGGTTAAAGGAAATGTGGCGTGGTCAAGGTTCTAAAACTCGCTAGGCGCTCCCAGGGAAGCTGGGCACCTTCTAGCTTCCGGGGCCGAGTACTTGGTGCCTAGTCGGGCAATTAGTCGGGATAGTCGGTCTAGTTGGGCTAGTCGGCAAAGGGCCTTCTAGCACCTAGGCAGCGAGTACTCGGCCTTCTAGACCTTTTTTTAGAACACTGGCGTGGTGGTATGATACCAACGAAGAGTAACCTACAACTGGGTAAATTATACAAAAAAAAGAAAGAAAAGAAAAGAAAAGAGACTCGACTGTTCTAAGAGAAGAGATCTGGCTTTCCTTTGAGATGAATGATGAAAAAAAGATGAATTGTAGCCCATCACAGCCGCAAACTTCACAAAGGATTCATTTCCTTCCTCCTTGTTCTTCTATGAATGATTTGGTATGACTGTGAAGCATGTACATGGTACGTATTAGGGCTAAGAGCAACTCCAAAACCCTCGCCACTCCCGCTCTATTGGCCACTCCAGCAATCCAAAACCAGTTTTCGTCCGTCTAAGAGCCTCGTCACGCCCCTTGCCACTTTGGATTTGCTCATTTCAGCTAGCTACTAGAGGCGAGTTGGACTCCCTCGCCTCTCTTCTCCACCTCAGCTTTTGACGCCAAAACTTTCCCCTCCCTCTTCCCCCCTCTCTCTCTCTCTCTCTCTCTCTCTCTCTCTCTCTCTCTCTCTCTCTCTCTCTCTCTCTCTCTGCCATGGCCATCGCTGGGTTTTGGATCTTGTCGGCGGCTATAGTTGCAATTTCCAGATGTGTTTGCTGGGTTTATTTGTTGATTTCTTGTTGATTATTTGTTGCAACCATGGGATTATTTGTTGATTTCTTCCGATTTGTGTTCGCTATGTTTGTTGGGTTTTCTTCCTTCTTTTTTTTTTATCCGATCTGGGTTATCTTCTGGTTTGCTGGTAACAGTGGGTTTGGTGAGAAAATAATCCCATGGTTTTAATCTTTAATTATAGGTGTAATAAATTGGTTGGGGCAAAAATCAGTTTTGTTAGTTTGGATGGATAGCCGAGTAGAGAGTAGTGTTGGAATGTGGTGTGAAAAAGTGAATGGGTAAATAGAATTTGTACTTTTTTAATATTTTTGGCTCTCTACTCTGCCTAGCAGTGTTGGAGTTGCTCTAATATTGTACACAGTACCTGCATAGTGCATGCAAGCTTAAGCTGTTAGAAAAATTACCCCAACAAGGTTTATCAAGCTATTCAATGCCCTCCCCATCTTCCACATGGAGATGTAAATATCCATAACATAGAGCGTAATAGATGAGAAAGGGGAGACGTGCAATAAATTGGAGTGCAAATGGGGGAATTGAACCCAAGAACTCTCTCTGAACGTTTATACTAAGTTATAGGTGAACAATTATCACAAAAGCTTAAGTAGTTAGGAAATAGGTCCAATAATATGTATCAAGCTATTCAACAACATCCAGTACGTGCCCCGTACCCGAACTTTAATGGTACTTTATTTTATGCTTCACATTTATGTTTTGTTTTGTTGTTGTTTTGTTTTATTGGTTCTATGATGTAATGACATGTAACATAGATTTGTACATTACTATTGGCATTTATTGTGGTTTGTAGGTTGAACTTTTAGCTCCTTTTTGCATTTGATTTTCTTACTGTTAAATACTAGAGATTGGTCAATTATGATATAAACTGCTGCCATAGCCCAACATAGTACCCCTTGTCACCGTCTTTTTTTAAATGTTTTTCCGATTGACTTATTGTGCCCTAGCAGTACGTGTACCTTTGCCAGCTTATGTGCTTCCTCACCTAATTCATTATTGTTTCAATTATTTTCTTGTTTCCAGTTGAGGTTACAGAATTTGTCCATGATGAACTTCATAATGAAGTCAAAGCTGAGGAAAAAGATACTGCACTTCGCTTGGCTCTCTCAAGGCTAGCGGGTGATTTTGGCAGAGAGTCTATGTTGTCTTTGCAACGTTTTTTTAGTTCCAGGCGTTTGCCTGTGATATCTACAGGCTCATTGAAGCTTGATATAGCTCTTGGGCTTGGAGGACTACCCAAGGTGACTTCCTGAAAAAGCTATGGCTCCTGTCTGCCACATCTCCTGTAAACCGCTGCAAGAATATGCTGCAAATATGTAGTGGTAGCGAAACCATAATAATTCCAGAATTTCATGCAGTGCAGAGTAGCCTCCACTTGTTCCGGCAGTCCATGATCATAATAAATAAAATCATTTAGCTTACCATACCTATAGCTGTTGATAATTGGCATCACTTTCCTTTTCTTTTTTTTGGGTCTTTTTCGACCTATAAGAAGATACCTTGCAGCCAGTCCTGCTCTGATTACATTTTGTATTATGTGGAATGCTTTGCAAAACTTAATTTTTAGAATTATATGATAGTGATGTAGCTACTCGTGATTAATATACTCTTCGCACTGCAAAGTTTATGTGCTTTAATCTCACAGCTGCACAGAATTGAGCAATTTTTCCTTACTATGCAGGGTAGGATAGTTGAAATTTATGGCCAAGAAGCATCAGGCAAGACAACTCTTGCCCTTCATACCATCAAGGAAGCTCAGAAGGTTGGAGGTATAATTTTGCTTTTTCCATTATTAGTTACATATTGTAATATAATGGACATCATTTGTTAGGTCCTATCTGAAAAGGAAGACCATTGCACTTGGTTTCATGGTTATCAAAAGCTTGGTTAGCCAATATACAAAAATTCTTTGCTTCTTAGATGTCGTATTTCTTGGGGGCTGCCACAAGCTATTGCATAGTACTCATTATAACGAACTCCAAAGAATGATGCCCTTTGCATGGGTGAGATAAGTTCGTCCCAGGAGATTGGAAGCCTAAGCTTGTAACATCAAGATTTGAACTCTGTGATTGGGTTTTGTATTTTGAACATTATCTATGGCTCCATGGTAGTGTGGTATCATGCCTCAATTGCTCTCAGAGTCCATGCATGGGCAACAATGGAGGGACAGACTCATAGAGTTGCAGTTAAGCATTTCTACTTTGCCTTCTCATAAGAGGCATGGTTTTAGTTCTAGGTCCTCTAGGCCACCTTTTGAATGTTGTTGGTACAACAATTTTTCCTAACTTGCGTGAGAGTCACGAGGCAAAGATTTTTGGCTGAACATGGTATTTCATAAAATCAACTAGCCAATGAGGTACATGAAATATCATGATTTTTTTTAGCTTTTGTGATACTTTTAATTCTCTTTTGGAATTGTGGAGACTGTATTTATAATGTCTAAAGGAAGTATCAAAAGAACATAAATCTAGGAGTATGTTGTTAGTCTTCTAAACGTTGTGTTTATCATGCAATCAATTTTTCATGTCAAACACTTCTTAGAAAGTGGCTTGTCATGTGTTCTCAAAGAATTTGTTGCACTGAGCATCCATTTGTGCTTTGGTCCTTCTTCCTATTGATTCTTTGTCGCCTAGAGTAATTAGTTTTTAGAATTTTTGCCTTAGAGGAGGTGTGATTCCTGGTGTATGTAATGATGTAATATTTTCTTGAACTTGATGTATGCTTTATTTAATTTGTTTGATAGACTTTTGCGAAAGCTAAGTCGATGGATTTATTTAAAATGTATTCAATGAGGTGTTTTGTTGCATTTGTACTGTCTGTGGACAAAGCTTTGTAAATACAACATGTAGAAACATGTAGAACACATACGTTCGATGTGTCCTCCTCACATGTCACATCGTGCAGTTTTTAACATCTTCATGCCCGCATGTAAGTGTCATAGTTGTGTATCGATATCGTGCTACTTAGATGTCTGATATGTAGGAAAGTTAACGAGAAGGTTTGTGTTCCCATAGTCCCATGCATGACTGCCTGAAATTGGTTGGGGGCTGAAATTAGGGAGATCCTTACTTCCATTGGTGGTCCATTTTCTGGCCAAACATTACCTTGCTCCACTAGACAGTTAAGTATGGATGTAATACTTCCAGATTAGCCAAGGCATAGTGTTTTTCATGATTGTAGTTGGCCCCTTGATTTGTGATGTAAGACCCCCAATTTTCCTGATGTGAACATACGCAATCATATATATGGAAACAATATGCATCTTTTTATAAAGTTCGTTATGACCAAGCATATTTCCATCAAGTGCAATTTGATTTGAAATATCTTCTCGTTTTATTTGATGCCTTATTGTGTTGGAAAATGCCTAGTAAAAGAACCTGTGGCCCACATAGTTCATAAAGTTTGGTTGCAGTTTATGTAAGTTACTTTGCAGAGATGCAATGGCTGCCAAATACACATGTTTCGTATCATGCATGTTTTACAACCATGCTGTGAACAATTATTCTTCACCTCCTCGGAGTGTTTATTTATCCTTTTCCTATTGCTTTATTGTCATCTGTGGACAATGAATGGTCTTTATTGCAGGGTATTGTGCATATCTTGATGTGGAGAACGCAATGGACCCTTCCCTAGCAGAAGCAATAGGAGTAAAGACGGAAAACCTCCTCATTTCTCAACCAGACTCTGCTGAGAATTTGCTTTGCATGGTTGATACACTGACCAAAAGTGGATCAGTAGATGTAATTGTAGTTGATAGTGTGAGTCCTTTCTATCTCTCTCTCCCCTGTAGTCGTTTTCTTTATTGAAGCATCAATCTCAAAACAATTGGCTTTCAGTGGAGAGGCTGCCTAGACCTATGTTACCTGGAATGCAGATCGTACCTATACAAGGAATGGGAACGTGGTCAAAATTTTGAACGCTAGGGGTAGGCTTCTATCGATAACAAAATTAAAACTTACACTTCCAAGGGATAAACCCCCATTAAAACTAAGTAACTATATTCTATTGACAAGGTTCTAAAACTCGCTAGGCACTCCCAGGGCGGCTGGGCACCTTCTAGCTTCCAAGGCCGAGTACTTGGCTCCTAATCAGGCAATTAGTCGGGCTAGTCGGTCTAGTCGGGCTAGTCGGCAAGGGGCCTTCTAGCGCCTAGGCAGCGAATACTCGGCCTTCCAGACTTTCTTTTAGGACACTCTCTGTTGAAGTTTTTGCTCTGGTCAACACTCTTCTAACCAAACCAAACCAAACCAAACCAAGCCTTATGTCCCAATCAATTGGGGTCCGCTACATGAATCCTTTTTCTCCATTGAGCTCTGTCAACACTCTTCTACATCAGATAATTCTGTGTTCTCTGTACTAATTCTTCATGAGGGAATTTGTGTTAGGCAAGACTTCATGAGGAAGTTGTGTTGGTCTGGGAAAATGGATCTCCTTTGAAGGGTTCTCAGTAACTCTACCATGTCTTCCCAAACCCGAACAAGCCAGTACTGATTATTATTGCCATTTGGATATTTGGAAGATAGTACCATGTTTTGTTACTTGGCCATAGAAGAACTGTGGATATTGTTTGTGTAAACTGGCTAACATATCCTCACAGGAAAAAATCATATAGTTGAAGACTTGAAGTCTAACTAGATGTTGAGAATGATACCGTTCTTTCATCTTGTAACCTGCTTAGAAAAGGGTATTTCTTTGGTATCTCCCGTCTCTATCTCATGCTTTCGTGTGATGGAATGGTGATTAATTTTTTTAATACTCTGATTGATTGGCTCCTAAATTCATCAGCCGGAGGTTGTGAATTAAATAATGCCATAATGCTTTGGTAATTTTCTACTTGTTCTAGTTGTAAAGTTAAGAAGAGACCATCTACCTCCTAGCTCTTCTAGGGACTGCATGGAGTCTTGTGCGTCTGGGTTTAACCCATTTTTGGACGGGTATAATTAATAGTTTGCCTAGTCAGGATATGATGTTATACAGCCTTCTCAGTTTTGCATTTTCTTTGATTTGAACTTTAGTAAACCCCTCAAATTGACGGTATTTCAAGTATTTTAGCAGTTCCTTGTTCCATTGACGTATTTTGTTTATATTAACATTCGCATCCTGTCTTGCTTTTAACTTATTAGGTGATGTTATTGTCCCCTCAAGCGCATTCACCTCTTGTACTCTTTAAATTCTTCTTCTCCTTCTTGTGTTGTGATAATGGATTTGTAAGGGATTTGTTGAGAGGGAAGAGAAGTCCAGGAAAATACCTTAGAGTTTCTCTTCCCTCGCAAAAGGTTCCAATTGGTTCCGTACTATATATGATACATTTGTTCACTATGTGCAAATTTTTGTAGGTTGCTGCTCTTGTTCCCCAGCGTGAAATTGATGTTCTCATTGGTGACAAATACAAGGACATACAATCACAAATAATGACCCAAGCGCTACGGAGAATTCGTTCTTCATTATCCCAATCTCAGACTCTAATCATATTTGTTAACCAGGTTGAACTTCAACAAGTCATCGATCCCTTTCATTAATGTCAATCAGATTATATGACTGCTGATGTTTACTTTTGGTTACCTTGCTGACATCTAGGTGAGATCAAACGTAAAATCTGTGAAGGGATTTGGACATGCAGAGGAGGTCACTTGTGGTGGGAATGCCTTGCCATTCCATGCGGCTGTAAGGATGAGAATTTCAAGAACGGGATTGCTCAAGACTGAAGATAAGGTAAAACTTTTATTGATAGGCATATGTACTTAATAGAAGGATAAATTATTTTCTGGCGTATTATGCAACTGAATGATGTTTACGATAGTGAAAGATTTTTTTGGGGGGAAAAAGCTTTAAGACAAATGGTGTTATACAAGCCAGAATTTTGAGCAACCAAGAGACAACACAAGAGGATGAGTATTTGTTGAATTACAGATGGATATGACTAGGAGAGATAAAAGTACAATTAAGGATTTTTGAATTGCTAGGGATAGCTCCAAGGAAGATGAGTTGAGAGAGAATAGACTTGGGTTGCTGGCCAAATTCAGCGAATACCAAGAGATGCAACATGTTAAACTAGTAAGATTACTATTTAATAAAAATGCTAGGGAAAAAGAATAAGAGCTACAATAAAAATGAGTGGGAGCTTATTGAATTTGTTTGGATGCCATTGAGTGAAATGGCGGAAATGAACAAATTGCCCGCCCCAAATTGATTGGCACACAAGGCTTAGTTTGGTCTGGTCTAGTTTGGTTTGGTTTAGGTTATTTATACTGAAGAGTGAAATGATAAAAATGAAGAAGTTTAAAGCAAGGTCTCTGTTGGAAGCTTTCCATGTAGATATGGCATTAAGTTAAAAGTCCACTTCTTGATATGACATGTGATTCTTTAACTTCACATATTTTAGAACGGGAGAGGTAAATTCTATATTTGGTTTGTGATTAAACTTTTGCAGAACTGGATTTCTTTATGCTTCCATTTGTTACAAAAAAATTAGGTATCGATTCTTTCGTCAACTACTTGACAGTTTCAGCCATTGGGGTTTTCATTTTGTCTGGTCTTTAGGTAACTGGTGTTGGGATTTGTGTTCAAGTGGTGAAAAATACATTGTCTCCTCCAATGAAAAAGGCTGAACTAGCGATAAATTTCGGCAGAGGCATTCGCTGCGAGTCTGAGGTCTTGGATTTGGCTTGCGAACATGGAGTCATTGTGGAAGAAGGAAACAACTTCTTAATAGAAGGGGATGTTGTCAAAAACAGGAAGGAAGCTGAGCGCTATTTGGCCAAAAATGATGTGGTCTTTGATAACATAGTGAAATCTTTAAGATGGCGGTTATTCGGGGAACAAGCTTAGTCATGGGAATATGGTACCTCCATCAAGAAATCCTGGCCAATCTTTCGAGATGCCATCGGCGATTGTCCGATAGTAAGTACGACTTGACTCTACATCAGTGTTCCTAGAACTTGTGTAATGGACAACTTTCTTGGTTGTCTGCTCTGTCTCTGAGTGGTTTCATGTCATTGTACTGCAAAGAGGTTCGTCTCTGCTTGTTTCAAGACTTACTCTGGTGTTTCTCTCCAACAATTCTTCAGCTGATCGAATTCTCTCGTCTTTCTGCTGGAAAGCAAACACATCAAATTGACAGACCGATGTCTGAATTGTGGAACAACACGCGTATGATTGGTCGGAGTTGTATTCCAATCGATTGGCCAGTGTTGTATGTACTACAGTAATTTACTTGGTATGTGCTTCCTGGACAGAGATGTTATTGTACCATGACCCTATATTATCTTGTTGTAACCTTATTTTTCCGTTGTTAATAGTATTATCACATTTTTCTGCTAAGAAAAAGAAATTTTCAATTTGTAGAAATCTCTCACCCCCCCTACCTAATTGTCGTGTTTTTTTTGCGAGGGATGTATTACTATGCCCAGAAAATAGTACTCCAATGTCTCTTGCCTGGCCCGTGACGGCTTCAGGTATTGCACTGTTCTTTGGATGGTTTTGTTCAATGTTTTGGACAAGTTTTCTTGTGCCAGCACTAAATTTGGTAGCTTACCTCGTTCTGAATTCCAATCTTCTACTCACTAGCAAATTTCAGTCACCCTCAGGATGAAAATTACCCGCATTTTTTTTTCTTTCCAACTTATACTTCTCACCATATTTAATCATAGTGGGTGTTCAGCGGAATCATCTTTATTTTATTTTTTTAAGTTTTTGAGATTCTGGCTTTTTAAAATTAGCCTGGAATGTTTACCAAAAATTTTAAAAAACAAATTTTTGGATTCTACAATTACTTAGGCATTTTGTATCAATAATATCCATATGATTCTATCTTATAGAGTTTGAATACTTTATGATTCCAACCTGAAATTGGTTGAGAGTCCCAATATACCCTTATATAATGCAACAATACCTCAATATTTAGATCATTTAGAATGGGATTGATTACACGTCTCATTTTAATGGGAATACGTTTTCCAATACTATAGATTTCGGTAAGCTTTTGGAGCTTTTCACATCAGATTTTAGTTAACCGGAGGAAAATTGCTGCAAAATCTTGTCAATCTTTGTAAAGACCTTTCATTCTATGAGAAATATGCCCAGAACTGCCTTTCCCTCCAAGATTTTTGCCCATAAATTCGCCATCGAAAGAAGACCAAGATGAGGGCCTGAATCTGTAAGGGGAGCTATAATCAACAATGTGATCGAAAATGCCCGGTCTTTGCTTCAGTGTGCTGAATGATCTTTCCTTTGCCTTGGTAGATTCAGTGGCAGCCATGTAAGTCGGAAAAAATGGAGAGTTTGGTTGAGAAATCTCATCGCCGACTGACTTGTGTTTGACATGAGAAAATGATCTCCTAGGGAGTGTAAACTGGGAATTCATTTCTCCAACAGAGTTTTGTTTGGTTAAATTTCTCGGTTTCATCATATGTGTTGCTCCATAGACTCCGAAGGACATGGAATTTGAACAAACAGTGGAATTCATTTCTCTTCTTTTACGTGGTTCAGACTCCACCATTTGGTCTAATTGGTTGCTCCATCTTCCACTTCCCATATTTTGATCATTTCTCCTCTCCTGAAACAAGATAATACACTTTCACAAATGAATCACTCGATTCTCAGTGGAATTTACGCTTTAAAACTCAAAAGAATCACTCGATTCTCACTTTGGCTTTTAAGCTTTACATGTTGATGATTTGATCATTAAACTTGCCCATTTTCGTCAGTCAATATAATTTGAACTCGTTTGAAGGAAAACACCGCGTGGTATTGAACCGAAGGACCGTTGTGGCTGTTTGTTCGATGAGACTAACAGTGAATGAATTATTTGTTCGTATCAAACAAAAGAAGTGAACAAATGTATTCAAAGGAAATTACCCGTTGGGAATATGAGTACTTCTCCATCCACTCTCTCTTCACAGTGGCGTCTTGCTTTTGCAGCCACAAGGCTTCCGTGTCCTCCTTAGGAAACAATCTATAATCCCAGTTTTTCTGACTCTTGCATCTAAGCTGCTGATAGCCAAAAACAATAACGACGCATGAAACACCATTTAGCAGAATCTTAAATTTGCAGACTTATTGAGACTTGAGAGTAGGTCCTAAAGCACTTCATATATTTTCTTTCAAAATGTTCACTTGTCAATTTCCTAAGCTGTATTTGGATCATGAATTTGCAGAGGGAGGAAAGAAAAGCACAGTGGAAATCTTCTTATTTTTTCCCTACTTTTTTCTTTAACGATCCCTCAAGTCAAGGAATTCAGAGAAGCCATATCCCTTTATTTGAACCTTAATTTTTTTTTTTCTGGTGTGTTTTATGAAAAACAAGTCCTTTTCCCAACAGGGGTTTGAACTTCGCATCAGGGTTTTAAATAAACACCTTTACGTGAAGAGATTTTGGACCTCCGATGCTGTTATTTACCAATGATATCGGCTGATACTCAGCAGTAACATTGATACTGTTACATTTCCCAATATCGCAAGTTAAAACCCCGACTGACATCATTTGGAAGCAGTAATGGTCTTGTTGAACAAATATGATGATTTGAAATAAAGCCACTTACTTTTGTGTTCCTCTCTGCCAACTCCTCTTTTGGGCTAAGAAACTGTTTCTTTTCATCATCTTTAAATCTTTCATTTGGAAGTCTCAATTCTTGAACTTGTGATTGTGCCCTTGAAATAGGTGGAGAAGACTTCAACTTGGGAATTACTGTCCTCCTCACTATTCGGCCTCGCACCATCGCTTGAAGTCTCACCAATCCTTTCAATGCCTTCAGGGCTTTTCTTGCCTGATTGAATCACAATAGCAATACTCAGAGCAATATTTCAGATTCCATTCTCAACATTAGCATAATCCAAACAGGGTACTAGGATCAAATTGTGGTTTGAACCAGATGGAAAATAAAATAACCAGCTTTTACTGATTCAGTGGTAGTTTCGAAAATTGCCATCAAACAAGTTCTAAAGTATAGTTTGCAAAGATAAAAAACAACAAACTTGATTGGCACATGTTGAAGTTCTTGTGCTTACTTTCAACGGGTTAATTTCCAAAAAAGTTCAATGAAATTCAAAACCAAAGTATCTGTATACAGTAAGTATATGAATTAATGTGATGAGGGACAAAGATCCAAAGCAAACGTCAAGTGAAGAATTGAGAGAAACTCACAAGGTGAGCCCTATAAGCAGCTTGAATTTTAATGGCAGCCGAATTCCGTATCCTCTTTTCATACTCTTGGAAAGAGATAGGAATGCCGGTGAGCTGGACAACCTCGGCTGCAGCCTTGGCGGCAGCCACTGCCACCTGGGCTGCAGCCGCTGTTGCAATGGCAACAGCCATTGCTTGCTTTCTCTGTTCTTCTCTTGCTTCATATAGTAATTTCTGTGGTGATACAATCGTAGGGTACTTCACTGGCTTAACCCCTCCAAAAACCCATTGCCACCACTTTGTTTTCTGAAACACAGAAACATGAAAAATATATATATATAAACCTTATTTACCCAAATTTTGAAAGGAATCAGGGAAAATCAACCTTTTCAGCCTTTGAATTTGGCTCAGGAACAAAGAGACTTTTCATCAAACTAAACCAGCTTCTCTTCTTTTTCCTCATTGATAATCCATGAGACTCCGAATTTACCGATCCAAGTCGTTTATTTGTGAAACACATTTTGTTGTCAAAGGAAAATATCATTCATTTCTCATATCAAAGATAGAGAAAAATTGGACCTTCAATGGGTACACAAGCAATTTGAGATACCCATTAGCACAAAGGAAAAGAAGAATGAGAAAAACTTCACAAAGAGGTAGAAAACAAAGTTTAGCTTATATAGAAATCTTCATTCTACCTTCCAAAGTTTGAAATCTCTTTTACCACATCATATACAATTTGAGACACTATAATTCAGAATCTTATCAGGTAAAACAATGATATCCCACAACATGATGAATTAATTCATTTTATTATAAGGAATAGCTTGAAAGCCTTAGGTCCTGTTTGGGTGCCAGATTTTTCCATTATGTATTTTTGCCTTTTGCATGTTAGAAATCGCCCAGAGGGAGCTTTTTGGATTTTTATTTTACTTTAACTTAAAAAATTTGTTGTGCAAAATCTATTACATTCATTAACCACACACACTTTTACGGGTTCTCGTTATGTAATCCAAAGATCTATGATCTACAATCCACAATTGTGAGTGTGGAAAATAATTGGCTCCCAAACACTTCCTTAGTTTGCTCTTTGAATAGAACAAGCACTTTTGAATTCAAAAGGCATTTCTATCAGTTTTAAAACAGCACAAGTCCACTGAAACTAGTCATCAAATGATGAAAATCTAACTGGTTTTTCTCCTCTTTTTAATTGATTAGAAGGGGTTCTGCTTTCAAGTTTCAAGATTATCTTCAGTTCAAAAGGAAAAAGTGAGAGTGAAAAGCTCATGTAAAGTGATCTCTCAATAATGTAGCTTTTGCAAGCACTTTTTTCTGGTGACTTATGATAGTCCTTTTAACATCTTGGGTGACTCTTTTCACTCTCATTCTCCTCCCAACTGTCATTTTCACAACTGCAGCTGACATGTTCAATTTCCTGTTTTGGTGAATTTTGCACCCTTCTTTTTATGACTTGAAATCTCTTTTCTTGTCTTTGTTTTTGCCAATTTTATTCCATTACCTTTTAATGTGTAGAACATTGAACCACAAAAGGGTAATATTGTAAACTTGCATTAACAAAGACAAGAAGAAATAAATACGGACATGAAAAAGAGATAAGTGAAAATCATCACTCCTACCCTTTATTGAAACGAACTTGGTTCATGTTTCCAAGCAGATTTTGAAAGTATTGGCGAGGGAGGGTGAGGATAGATGTTCAAGTCGGCGTGGGTATAGCAAAACCCGCCCCACCCCACCCCGTAGCCATTCCTAATTACAATAGTGAAGTCCCTTATTAGGTACCAAGAAGTGATATTGGATGCTCAATTGTGGTTTACTTAATATTTAGGATGAAATGAGTGTTTGTGGCAGTTGGATTTATAGTGAGAATTGATTATCGAATTTGTGACGCTCAATAGAAAATTTTAGAATATTTTGTAGAAAATAAATTGAGAGTATTTCAAATTCATATCAAATTCATGCGAGATTTGGCTCCTCATTTGATAGCCAACTTGTAGCATCTCAAGTCTGCAAATACGACCATTGCCGGTGTCACCAAAATTCTCTATGTGAGCCATTTCCCCATTTGCTAGAAAAAAAAAATGATCAAGTAAAATTTGGGTATGGTTTTTGATTCCCATTTCAAACCAACCAAGAAGCTTCATCATATACATCAAGAACACACTTTTTCCTTCTCATTTTCAAACCCACCAAATAGCTTCATGATGTGTTGTGGCATACAACCAATGGTGGAACTAATATAATGTGTTTAGTATAGCAATCTTTGAAAATCTCAATAATGGTGATTTAATCTAGTCAGAAACTCCTGTTCAAAAAAAATCTAGTAAGAAAAAATTAGAAAATTAAAGTTATTTTACGTTGTCATGTACTCCTTCCGTCCCAAAATGTTTGGCCAAAAAGACTATTCGCAGCTCTTAAAAAATCATCTTTATTTTGTAATTTATACTACTACTTTTTACAATTTGAAAAATTTTGTTTACTAAAACTAAGCAAAATCTATCAAACAAGATCCCTATTACATGTATAATTCATTATACCATAAATTTTCGAGAGGTGTGAATGGTGGATATGTGCCAAACATTTTAGGAATGGCGGGAGTAAATTTTATTTTTTCAATTTCTTCCATGGACGAAAATGGGCACACATGGGCGTTGTGATTATTGACAAAAAAACAAAATATTATCATGTAGAATATATGATTGTACATTTGTACTACAAAAGTTACACAATAAATTGAGTAGATTTTCACAGGAAAATACTTCTCTTAAATCGGCTCCCCTCGGACCAAAATTCTGGGTCCACTTCTATATCCAATTGCACTACATTTCAGGGAAACGTTCCATACATGAACTGTTGGATCTTACCCATGGATTATATTTTCTCTTGTCACTACTAAATTATCACATGGGACCAACATGAAATTGGTCCTCACATTCAGATAAGCCACGTGAAGATGTGAACATCTTTTAGCTAAGTAGCTTTCGGCTCTCTAGTTGTCCAAAGACTATTTTAGCACATCCATGTCACTTGGTACACACAGCATAAAGTGGCTTCCGACAGTAATTGAGCTGTTCAATGGCCCAATAAAAGCCATCAAGAATGGAGAAAAGGGTTTTTCTGCCCAAAAGTATTTTGTGGAATCGTTAGTGCTTATGTTCCTTTTCGAAGAGTAGATATAATCGAAGCATAGTGTCAAACAAGTCGGTGTAACTCTAGGGTTCTATGGTGGCAAACTTCATAGAGTTAGTTTTTCATCAGTTATCTCACTAGAGCACTTCCTCATTCAGATTTGAACCCAAAAGCTGTATCTATCTTTTAAATTATAGGAGTACCAAAGTTTTCCATTAACCTTTATATTCATGGCATAGCCCTTCTATTGTCAGCCAACGCTGACAATGAGACAAGAAGAAGGCAAAAAAAAACAAACACTCCAGTGTACTTTCTTCACTTTTGTATACGTTTTTCACACATTTTTATACACTTTTTAAATCTTAACTACAGCCCAATGGGCAGATCTCAGAATTTTCCCTTAAAATTAAACAAACTGCATCAACTGAGAATGCCCATAAAATGAAAGCTAAAAAATGCCAAATAAGAAGAAACCAAATAGTAGAAAGCTTCAATCCAGAAGGCATTAGCTAATATTTTCAGAAATGATATAAATACATGCTATAATTACACATACAACTCAATTTATGGAAGGATACATTGCTTCCAAAACACTACTTCTATTCAAAAGTTGTGTTTCCTTCATGCACTTCACTCCTTAGATTCTTTAAGACTCACCTAACAACTTTAATTAACATGAATATTCGTAAGAGGGACCAAATAGACTGATCAAATGGAAAACAAACTTTGGGGAACCGAACCAAAAGAGGAAACCTGTCCCTAAATGATATAAAAGCATGAAGTATAATCATAGAGCAGTACTGGATACAGACTTGTGTGTGCACTCATTACTGTTGTTATGCTACCAACATTCTTAATTGTTAATTCAGGTATCGGTCCATGTTAGCTTACATGCACCATGATTAGTCTCCGAAAAACCAATCTCACCTTCGATTAAGGCACCCATTTAGCGTCAAGCAAAAAAAAAAAAAAAAGGATTAGTCACCTAATTAGTGCCCATTTAGTTCATGGGGTTTCTGGTGCATTAAACTTCCCATCACTCTACTTTTAGCATGTGCTGAAAGCTAACTGTGATCCAATTAATCTAATCAGGCCTCATAACTGAAGTTTTCAATCACAATTACTACTTCACCATTCTGTATGTCATATTTCAAGTACAGATATCAAACTTTTATTTCTACAAAAACAAGCATGAAGTTAATAATTACAATTTACATGATATGTACAAATCATAAGTTGTTTATGGCTTATTTCTTGCCACACGCCATTGATACAAGATACTAACACATTTATATACCTTTTTCTTTTTGTTTGGGGTAATCCATTTTCTTGGTAGAGAATTGATCAAAAAGAAAGGGTGAAAGAAATACTTTCTAAGAGCTCAAGATAACTTCACTGTGGGTATGACCATCTTCCATCCTTATCCATGACTTGAGAGAGAAGGGCTGCTGAGTGATCTCCAAAATTCTGGCTCCTCTAGCCCAGTTCCCGTACCCACCATAACCGGTATGCCTCACAAAGCACAGCCAAAGCTTCTTGTAGGGGCAGCACCAGTCTAATCCATGGTTGTGCCCTACAAAAACTGCCTGCCACCATGAAAAAGAAAGCGTAAGATCCCATGTTTACCTATCAAAGCACAAACATGGGACCGCAGACACTTAGGGTATGTTTGATTCAGAGATAAGAGCATGGGCTTTGATTAGAAACTTCATACGGGATCACATTACTGGAATTTAAAAGGCAGCAATTGGTGGAGGTATTCCATATCCGTCTGATAGCCGATCCCACAAAACGTAGGATATGAAGCAGTGAGGTGAGAATGGCATTGGTAACGCCAGCCAGTGGGATTACTTGGCCCATGCTAATTCGATCAGATTATATTATCCCCTCACTGTCGAATCAGGGCAATCAAATAGGACAGGTGTATCAACCATTTAGGCCTCGTTTGATTCATGGACTGAAATACATAGGATTGACAATCCTGGGATTGATAGTCCTGAATTATTTGTCCTAGGACTAATTTAATACACAATCTCACACAATCCTGTGTTTGATTTGTGTAGGATTAACTTTGGAATATCCCATGTTTGGTTCCTTAAAACTAATTTCAGGACTATTTATTTATCTCTCTTAATCTCTCAAACCAATTCCAACCAATTAAAACTTTTAAAATCAAAATCATTCTTAAAAATGTCCTAACATTAATTTTTCATGATCACCAGAATTTCAAATTCCAGTGAAGTGACGAAATTGAAAAAGGGAAGAAAATAAGGAAAGAGGGATAACAAATATAATAAATTTCGCCTACCAAAGACCAGTGAACCATGATACTCCATCTCTGCATCTGAAAAAGCTTAAAACCATTTTCAGTTCCATAAACACTCTCATCTTTAGTGTAAAATTTAAAATCTAAAAGTTCAAAGCCTAAAAAAAAAAAATTCTCGAATTGCACACTTCAGCCACACTAGGATTTCAACTTCCAACTTTTGTAGCAAATGACCTAAACCGAATTTCAGGTTCTGGTACATGGAAGTCATGGGACATATACATGAGAACTGATGAAATTTCAATACAACAACAACAACAATAACATAACCCATTTAGTCCCCAATAATTGGGGGTATGGGCGGGGGATGGATAGGAGACAGACCTAACCTTTGGCAATAAATGCACAAAGTGGCTGCTCCCAGAATACCACTGAAACAGATGGATTTGAAACAGACCGAACCTTTGGCAATAAATGCACAAAGTGGCTGCTCGCAGAATACCACTGAAACAGTGATCCCCCTATACCGTCGAGTTTGTTGCGGAATCATGCCCTCAAATCAAAGCCAAAAGGCATCAAAGAGGGCTGACCTAAGAATCATTTTAATTTATGTGCACATTACCATGCTTCTTTCATTCTGCATCCAGAGTATTGACATTGCACAATGAACTGATGAAATTTCAATACAAAGTAATAAATCTCAATAACATTTCTTCCACAAGGAACTAGATTTTTTCGATATCATGGGTCATGATACTCTCGACAAAGCTCAATGGAGAAAACAGATTTATGCAGCCATCCCCAATTGATTTGGACTTAAGACTCGGTTTTGGTTTGGTTATTTCTTCCACACACACGTGGCCTGTAGTAATTAAAAATTTCTTTTGAAATGGACATATTGGAATACTTTGATAGGTACCACACACATGAGTAAGAACAGCAAAATACGTGCAAATATGCCTAGAAATCCCAAGTTGTTGATCTACTACCAGGACCAGCTCAGTTTTGACATCAACTGTCTAAAATTAACACCATATGCATCTATAAGAGCATAGGATCTATAAGGCCATATGAATTATAGTCAGTATTTTTCTGCTTTCTCACCTTGACGGAAGGCCTTTCTTCAAGAAGTTTCATAACGCCCATTTCGGCTTCTTGAGCAGCAACACTCTCCTTGTTAATGGAACCCACACAGAATGATAATGGCAGAAATGTTGGAGCCACCCTCCCATAGGCTATACTTGGTATGTGCCAGAAGATTATCTCAGGAACCCTACACATTACTGCCCCATTTGGTTGTTAAGAAAGTGGTGAAAAGAAATTTAAGAATCTTCACATTTGCCATTGTTTGGTTCACATGGTTTTTTTATTTCCTTAGCACAGACGAAGCAAAAGTAAGATTCTAATTCTCTATTTCTACCAATTCTTGGCAACCAAAAGGACAAAGGAAAGATAAGTTGGAAGACATTATTATCATCTATTGCTTTAAGGATACTAAGATGCAATATGGAAAAATTATGGGGAGTTAAGCATTATTTTTCTTTCCCCTTCGCCTTCAAAGATGACTACACCTTTCTGAGGCCGAAGGCAAAAATCCAAGTAAAACATTTTACATACATTTTTACGTTGCATGCTCATTAGTGAGATGCTCTGGACCATGAATGAAGGAAGCATAGTAATGAGCACAGAAATTGATTTTGGTCTCTAGACCTGCCCTCCTTGATGCCTTTCAGCTTTGATTTGGGGGCATGATTTTGCAGCAAAACATCCCTCTACAACAAAAAGTCTTTGTAGCTCCTTGGTTTGGAGGTTTAGGGGGGGGGCACTATTTAAGTGGTATTTTGAGAGCAGCCACTTTGTGCATATTGCCAAAGGTTAGGTCTGAGTCCAATTATCCCCTGCCCATACCCTCCATGATTGGGGACTAGATGGGTTTTGTTATTGTTGTACATTTTTACATTGCAACTATTTATTTAAACAAAAAACTACCTTGCTTTTTGAGCGGAAAAATTACCAAGTCTTTTATTTAAGTTTCTTAGCATACCATTAATATCTGATAGGAAGGATTTATAAATCTTTTCAGGAAACACTTAATTGAGAAGCAGCTGGTATTACACGAATTGTCAATTATATTTTTTAGGTAACCTAAGCACTTGAGGAATTAGCCTACAGCGTAGTGTTCTAATATGATTTCATTCATCGCCCAAAGTCTTCTCTTTGCTATGGTTTTACCCACTTACTAGTGAATTAAAGACACAAGTAAGAATATAAAAAATCTGGGCGCAAGGGGATTAGCTAAGCCGCCAGTGCCTACCTTGAATCAGGGTTAAGCTCATTAGATTTGTTGTCGAACCATTTTGCTTGAGTTCCTGATAGAACTTCTGGATAGGAACCACCACCAGAATCCATGAAGTAAAGGAATGCCACTGGTGATTGAGGGACATTTGATGATGAGAGTTGAAGCACATAGTTGGATACACTGGGCCAAAGCTCCTTCGACCAGTTTTAGAGTAACGATATCGCATTGTCCATGATCTCATTTCTCATCAACTCCAAACGCGGTGTTCCACTGAAGCTACAATCTTCTTCACCTGAAATTGTAGATTTCACTTAATGTTAGGAATCCTAACATGGAATAAGTACAAGTTATTTTTTGCAAGTGCCAACTCTTATGGAAATATTTTCTCTCTAGACAGTCAAGGCAGGAAAGGAACTGGTATCTCAAAACCACGAAAACATTCTGCAAGTTGGTCAAAACCACCTAGTTCTAACTGGAAAAAAAAACAAAAACAAAAAAAAACCCGTTGATATTCAACCTGTGTCAAATGAAAACTTGACTAGAAGAGGGCTTATAATGTATCCATTTCACACAAACACACAAATTAAGGTATTTAAAATCTTTCATTTACTTTCAATTCCCCAGAGCAAAATTAAAAAACGTACCATGTGAAATGAATAGACATCAATTGAAAACGGCTCCTACAATCCTAGGTTTCAATAAAATCTATTAGCTCTAAGATGAAAAGAGACAGTGACATCATTTTGAAGCAAGTATCAATGCTACTTCATTGCAACTAGAAGTATTGTCGTATGCACTGCACCTGGGGTTTACCATTGAATGACCCTTTTCTAAGTGGTTGGTGCCCATCTTTCATCCTCAAGGTTTTCCCTACCAAATATCTTGAAAAGTTCTCATGGGCGAGAGATTCAAGAAGATTAAAACCGCCAATCCAAATATAGACTTAAGTTTATCAAAAACCCAATAGTAAATAATATGCAAGATGGGAGTCTGGCATTAGAAAACTCAGATCCCCAATTATGAAGACTACATCAAATAACCTGTCAGTTCAAAGCAAGTAATTTATATTATTGTTTTGCAAAACACCAAACTGATGAAATAGGAGAATAAAAGGCTAGTAATTCAACGTGTTATCAGCTTTTCATAACTGTATCAGCAGTACTTCTACTTTGGGTTTACCTAAGAGAGAGCTATTTGCTGCAGGGCAACGAAGTTGAGGAATTCCAGTGTCTGAAAACCATTCCATTGGCCACACAAATGGTGCATCATCATGGTTTCCAAACACGCTGGCCCATGGTATTCCTCTAGCTTTTGTTGGAGAAATTGCTTGATCCCAATACAAGCTTGCATTTCCAACCATTATGTTGTTAGCAGTGATGACATCCCCGAGATAAACTACAAAATCTGCCATGCAATTGGGGATTATTAAAGAACATCTGCAACAGAGACAAGAAAAATCAAAGAATCGTAATGGTCTTTTTTGTGATCCTCCCTTGTTGGATATTTTGTTATCCAATAGAGCTAAAAGTAGGTAAAATCAGTAAGCCTTATGGAAGCATTCACTCATAGGGGTTTCACTGTTCTCTGCCTTCACCTTTGACAATAGCATGGGCTCCCTCACCACTAAAGCCACATGTTTCTATTGGCGACTGGAAGAACAGAGGGGAGATCTCCAATGCTTTTGCTAATAATAACTACTTTAGTATCTAAATAGTAAGAGTGTAACAGAACAATACATAAACTCATTCTTTCTCTCGTGTTTTGAAGAAGCTTTATTAAATAACAATCAAGATCACACTATGAGAATCTATAAAACCCGAGCCTATTCATCTAGGATCCCAAGGAGACGGACAAATTTCAAATCAAAACCTAATGTCTAGCAAAGATAGAGATAGCCTGCAGCCTAATGGATTGCTGATATACAAGAGTCAAAGCTACATAGCCGTCATCACAAAGTTTCAATGTGGTATCAATGAGAATTGGTTTCAGGTCAGATGTCTCTCAAATTTTAACTTCATTTCAGAGATAGGTCTTGGGTAGCCTTGCAGGCCAAGTCATAGCCCCGCATCTCTTTCCCTCCTTTGTAATAATTTCTTCTATGCGTTCGTATTATTCTGTGGGTATCATACATACCATATAGGTTATAGCTTTTTCAGTAGAAACTCACTCCGACCTTCTCCCTGAATTCCAGGAGCTCCACGATGGAACTTGAAGATAATGTGAAAGCATCTCCTTGCTTATAATGAAATCGGTTCAAATTTGTGTAGCCAAGACAAGTTATTATTTGAACAAATAATTTCCAGGGAGAATCAATAAATATGAGTTCACTCCAAGAACAGATAAGTGACATTTTATCTAACGTGCCACTAATAAAGATGATACCAAACACGATACAACAACAAACATTAGCATAGAAGATGCACTGGCCCTGGTCGTTTTCCAGTTTAGTTTTATTTTTAATTTTGATAACATCATCATTTCCCTCATTTCTCTTTCTATCTCTCTCCACTCATCACACCTTATACATCATCAAAACTAAACTAAACTATCTAACCAAAAACAGCCACTATATCTTTTCCAAACAACTAAAAGATGGATAATATCATATTTCTTTGCCCTATTTTTTTCAACATATATCATTATACCAGTAAATCTGCAACTTATCTTAAACATAAAGCATAAGCTTACAATTCTCAAAGAAGATTAAAGACTTCTTTAATAGCATAACAACATAGTTCTCCTACCGTGCAGGATTGCATTTGCAGGGATTGTTAAAGACTTCTTCCTCATTGACTCTCTAAGTAGCCCAGAGTCCCATACTAGGTCCATATAGTCCAAGACACCACCAAAACTATAACACACATCATCTCATTTTTCTTCCTTCAACTTTTTCCCCCCGATAGTGATATATGGACATGAAATTAGCGCACTACTTAATCACTATACAACATCCCACAATAGCTCGTTCCAAAACTCCTATTGATCAATTTCAGCTTCCTTTCCTGTATGTATTTCCAAGTTTGTGATATATGGACAGGAAATTAAGGAGTGTAACTTTGCTCACCTCACTTTTGGAGAAAGTAACTTTACCTACATTTAACGAGCCACTTAGTAAGTTGATGATCTGAAACGCTTGTCTTGTATAAACTTAACCTTTAGAAGACCATGCAGAAGTTCAGCTTAATCCTACTTTGACTCAAAAAAGAAACCGATGGTTCCCAAATTTCTCTGGTTTCCACAAACGTAACCATTTTCACTCCGATTGCTTCATCCATAATCCCCCTTTTTTTCTTTTCAAAATATCAGTATCCTCTAAAGAAAGTCAAGGATAAGCTCGAATTCTAGAAACCGTAACTACACGCGGGCAATCACTATTAATCAGTTAATTGACATCATATATTCCGGGAACGCTCATTCCTATTGCAAAATCAATTTCAGCCTACCAAGTTTCAAGTGTGTGATACATGCACATGACATTAAAACTATTTAATCATTCAATTTCACTATACAACAAAATTCCCCTGGTTTGAAAGCTCCTATTGCTATATCAATTTAAACCCAGAACAACAAAACCAACACTCCACAGTACTACCGCTTTGCTTAACCAAATAATGAAAGATCCAAAAGCATGGGACAAAATCAGACCTGGGTTTTCTTTATCGAGTACAGTCGACATGACTTTCACTGAATTCACGTCTTGTTTTGGGCCCCAATCGGTCCACGCGTTTTCACCGAAGTGGAGGTCGGCGAAAAGAGCGATCTTGAAAGGCGCCGCCGACGGGAACTGGAGGTAGTTATCCGGCGTAGTTCGTAGATCGACGGTCCATCCCACGGCCAGGATGAAGCGGAAGAGGAGAGAGAGAAAAATGAGAGACATGATGGTCCAGCACTTTCGAGACCTCCCCATTGCGCCGGCCGGAGAGACGGTGATTTTTGCTGCTGTTTTAAACTTTCGATTGGTGACTTCGCTCCTAATTTAATGGGTAGTTTTCCATTTGCTAAAATGGAAATTTGATAAAATCAAGTGGGTGATTTTAGCAAATGAAGTGGAGGATGCTAAAATTAAGTAGGCCCCATGCTAAAAGTAATGTGCTTTTAGCATGGGGCCCATTTGATTTTAGCACTCATCCACTTCATTTGCTAAAATCACCCACTTAATTTTAACAAATCTCCATTTTAGCAAATGGAAAACCAAGCCTTAAAAGTCAGATAAAAGCCTGCACCAGAGACCAGAGCTATGGGAATAGTTGGTTTCATCCAGTCAAAAAAAAACCCGAGACTTTGACATCGAGCCATAGTAAGTGAAAAATGATTGCGACACAAACTTTGTGCCACAATCAACTACAATCCCATTCACATGGGGTGTAGGTCTCACATGCGGGTCTCACACCCTATGCGAGTAGAGTTGTGGTTGGTTGTGATACAAAATTTGTGTATGTATCATTATTCAGTAATTAGCACTGTAACAAATTGAGATGGTACGAGTGTAATTAGTCTGTAGCTGTCGGGTTTGTGTGGACATTGATGCTGTAGCGGTCGGGTTCGTAGCGGGAAGCAGAGGCCCCACTTTGCGTAATTAAAAAAAAAAAAGACAAAGGGGCCACTATCTTAGAATACGCAAAACTGAATAAAGATCGATGTATCTCGCCACCACAGAACATACGGTTCACTCGGCGTTTGGCGCAGACATCCAGCATTGAACGAATATGGGTTTGCATAGTATTCGCTGACCCCAGGGGTACCGAAGCCACAACACTCTATGCTTAGCTCTCGGATCACTCTCAACGGCTCCGCCGATCGGCATGCCGAACTCCCGAGAGGCCGGGCGGCTCGCGTGCCAAGTCGGATGACTACGGCCACGCTGGGGCTCGGGGATACTTGATTTGGCGATGGCGTATTAGGCACGCTCACATCCTACAATAGAGCGTTAAATGCTGCAATCACCTACCCTGCCACCGTCACCTGCAAAGTCACGTGGGTGATGGGGAATGTCTCGAGGTGATATGACCCCTATGTCCCACGTGACATGACGTCAGCCGAAATGCGGCGTCTGTAGCAGAGATAGAAGTCACATCAGCTATCATTCCAGGCACGAATGACAGGCTCGTGGTGGTCACCAAGCGCGTGTAAGGCACACCCTCTTTGCTTATAAATACCAGACCTCAACTACCACAAGGGGTATTCCTCTCCCCTCATTTACTACTCTCATAACTTCACTTCTCTCTCTAAATTTTTGGCACGTTTCTCCTCTTCAGTGACTAACGTGGTTGTCTACGTGTGCAGGTTGCCCTCTCCGGCGTGCAGCAAGGGTTCAAGCATGTTCCATCCATCCCATCACTACCTAATCCACTCCAGAAGGTCCAAAAGGCTAACTCCGACGACAAGACCCCCACAATTGGCGACTCCGCTAGGGACCAGAAAAAACAACTCCTCCCAACCTCTCTGAACACTTTGGTGGTGTTTCCTCCCGCTCCCTAAAGCTCTTCTCTCAAAGACTCCCCGAAAGCCTGCCCAAATGGCTAACCTCACGTTAGGTTTGGCTGCATTCAATGACGCTGGAGAATTAATCAACTCCATTGACCGTCAGGTCAGGAGTGACTTGGGGCTCACCCTTTCTCTCGTCGTCAATAGAGACTGTGACCACTAACGGCGCCAGTCCCTGCAATGCCAAAGCCAACAACATTCTTTTTAACATGGACGGGAATGTGCTTTCTCTTGACAACCTCACGACTCCAGCCCGCACAGAAGTTCTTCCCCCCTCTCTTTCTCTCACTATAGAGGCTGAATTGGTCTTTCTAAGGAAAGAAGTGCTTGCTATGAAGCAGGCCAGGACCCATCCAACAACGTCAAAGTCCAGTGGGCAAGTCGTGGAGGTAGACCGCCGAGGCAACCCACTTATTGCACCATCAGAGACCGTGCGTTCCTGCGGGCAACAAACACGCTGTGGGGAATCTAGGCAAACTCACCATCCCGTCGTCAATAGAGATCGTGACCACTAAGGGCGTCGGTCCCAACAATGCCGGAGCCAACAACATTCTTTTTAACATGGACGGGAATGTACTCTCTTTTGACAACCTCACGACTCCAGCCTGCACCGAAGTTTTTCCCCCCTTCTTTCTCTCTCACTATAGAGGCTGAATTGGCCTTACTAAGGAAAGAAGTGCTTGCTATGAAGCGGGCCAGGAGCCATCCAACAACGTCAAAGTCCGGTGGTCGGACAAGGACCCAAAGACCTCCTTCGATCACGAGGACCAACGATGGGGGATGGGCTCCAGTTTTTTCCCGCCTCGGACAGGTCGTGGAGGTAGACTGCCGAGGCAACGCAGTTGTTGCACCATTAGAGACCTCACGTTCCTGTGGGCAACAGACACACTGCGGGGAATCTAGGCAAACTGATCGCCCCGAAGATAGTGCCACGGCCTCCAGCGTTGGGACGCCAAATGTCTAGGGAGACGCGGACTATGCCCGAGAGCTGGAAAGGCAATATAACAAAAGGAAGGGCCCAGCGAACCTCCAACTAATGCGCCAAGACCACAACAGCCAAGGCCGAGCGCACGAAAAGCGAGGGGACGGGCATAACCATAACCAATCAGAGGATTGGGGAGGTGATCGGCGCCATAACCATAACCGATTGGTGGATAGGCATGGCGCAAGAAATGGCATGCCAACCGCTTGGGGCGAAGGCTCACGCGGGAACGCGATGGCGGACTTGATTAAGGTCTCGGTCGGCCCATGCCATAACAAAAACAACGGCCTCAGGCACGGGGATAGGTACGAGCTTCTGAACGACGGCAATAGTATTGCGCTTGTCAACACACTCACGAGCAAAATGAAGGTTACCACGCCGAGCGCAAAACTAGACAGCGTCGCCCTCAAGAAGAAGCGACGAGGGGCCATGACAGGCACAACAATAGGCTATCCTCTGAGAGGAGCAATACCAAGCGATCAACCTCAACCGCCCTGGGCATGCTGACTCAGCTTCGAAATTAGGGGCTGTTCTTCCTTAATTTCTAAGCTACGCCAATAAAAATTTCTAACTCTTACGCTTCGCTAGGGCGCCGATGTGATACCTCACATTTCTTGGCTCCCAGCCGAAGCGAGGGCTATCATCTATTACTACTTTCAGTGGTCACGGATAACTAGCATTTATCTTAAATAGGTAAAGTAAAGTGATTTTTAACCAGTGTATCTCGTATATTTTTTCAAGATTAATGTGATCTAATTGGTTATCACATGGTATCCTATCAAACGAATTTTTTTGGTGGTTAAAATACTCAACGAGATACATAACGTACGATTCGGATCTTTGATATCGACCCAAAAAAGAAAGGACTAGACAGAAACTCCTTTCTCATTACTAGAGAGGAGCTTGATCCCATGGGAGAACCTCACAAATCACCAAAAACTAATAAAGAGCAAGAGTATGAAGCAATGGTGAGTTTTCACTATGATATTTTCAACAATTAAAATAAGTGCAAGAATATCAAAAACAGCAAAAATACCGAACTTATTTTTGGTGAAATTCAGATCACAAGCAGATTTTTCGAACGATGGATTATGCGACTAAGAATTATTTAAACTTTTTAGATGGCCCTTGCCCTTGTGTCCAGGAATATTCTAAGGAAGCATATTCTTGAATGATATGTCAATTTAAATTCTCTTATTAACACATTTGGTAAAAAAATGGACTAATTTTTTTTTTTCTCTACGCCCTCTCAACACACTATTTTATGATGGATTATCATGACCAGAAATGTCATATGCAAGGAAAAGATTTGCAGAGAATCACGCAGGGGAAGGCCCTATGAGGCCCAATCCGGATTTTGAACGACTAATCCGAGCTGCTCAAGAATTTTAGAAACACATTTCGAATGGGCCCACTAAAAATCAGCTCCATCCAATGTGTTTAGATACTCGATCCGAACTTTCATTTTTTCTTTTTTCATCCGAGCCATTAAAAAAATGAAAGTTTGGATCAAGTATCCCCATATATAGGATAGAGCTGGTTTCTCGGAAGCCTACTCGAAATGTGTTTTTAAAATTTTTGAGGCCCAAATAAGCTAGTTGGGATCCATATTGACCCTTGTAGGGTCTTCATTGCGTGATTCCTTGCATATATCATTTTTGTATCACAACCACCACATCGAGTCAATTTTCAGTTATTTTTTCTCGGAAAGCAATAACCTTGTGACTTCATTTGGCAATTGCATGACGCGGATATATATTTAAGTATATTCTGTTCCATAGACTAACGAGTTTTAATGGAAAAATGAGTCTCGATAATAATTTCAAAAGTAATGAAAGTTAGACTAATTTGCAAACTGTAAGGGTGGTCAATGTATTTTTCAAAACCCTTATGAAAGATTAGTGTAATTTACTCTTAATTTTTTAAAGCCGGGATGGGTGTTTAATGACTTTTTGTTTAGTCTTTTGTCTATCTTTTTTGAACGAGTCATTCTTCTCAATGAGAGAAATAAAATAGGATAAAAACGTAAACAAAAGTTGAATAAGAGATGTTTAAAAAACAAATAAGACAACTCTAATAACACTCAAGGCAGTGAAATTGCATTTTTTGGTTTTTTCTCGCAGTTAGTGAATTTTTTAGAATTTTGATAATAATTTTATACTTTATTAAATTCTGTTTGTGTGAACAAATAATAAATAATTAATTCAAAAAATTTAACTTGACTTTGATAAAACTTTAAAAAATAAAAGATAAAAAGATAATAACAACAACCAAACAGTCTTAACATCTCGGGTGATTTCTCTTCCTAAGAGCAAAATCTTCTACTAGTAGCAGCATGTTTTCTCCCAATTTTCTATAGACGAGGTTTATTATGGGTGATAGTTATTTGTTATTTAGTTTTCGTCAATCTTTTTTAAATTAATCATTCCTCTTAGTGATAGAAATTAAAAAATACATAAAAATATATAGGCTGAAGTTGAGAAAAATCAGATAAAACAAGAAGTTTGAAACATTTTATAAATTAGACGACTATAATAACACTAAAAAATAGTGAAATAAAAAACAGAAAACGCAGGAGAGAATTCTTCCCAAAACAACCGCCCCCTCTTCTCGACTCCCCCTTTGTAGCGGCCGAATGTACTGGGGCCCAAAGGGGCCGCCCCTCCGTACGGTTGTCCACTTGCACTATTGTCCGAGGAGCTCGGTCTGGAGGGTTCGGCGAGGACCGTCGTCTTTGGTCCAACCAGAAGTCTCGATCGAGTCTCGGTAGGCCCGAGCCTAGGGGCTCGGCTGGACTCAAGAAAAAGCATCACGAGGGGAATCCAGTGGGAGCGCTCGGCGGGAATTCCCGAGCGCCTCCCGAGCCGGACCCTTTTTCCCTGGCCACGCAGATTGCCGCTACGGGTCGTGGGGCTCGACAGAGACACCTCCCATGTTCCCCAAGGCTCATTAATGGTCTTGACCATCCCATTTGCGCTCACCCCACTTGTCACAAGCAAGTGGCAAAGTTATTAACCTCACAGGCTATAGTGGACGCATCAGCACCGGCAGGCGGAATCCATCGGCGCAGGTTACTACTCCGAATGGAAACGATGTCGCGGACCACCGGTGCAGCGGTGGGAATATTTATGCACTTTCAACAGGGATAAAGAATCGGGCGTGGGAGTTTTCAGGGACGTGCGGGAACGCAGCGATCCTTACCTATAAATACGCTCTCACGCCTCAGAAAAGGCGGCGCAAATAAACTCAAGAACCCTCTCTCTCTCTCTCTATACATTTGGCTTTCAAGTCGCGATCTCCTCTCTGGGGATCTCCGTCTTTTCGTGAACACTCCCGCCGCTCATTTTTAGCCGTGAAAGGCCTCTCCCCACCACCACCGGCCCCGCTAAAGACTAACGCCATTGTTCACTCAATCTTGAGATCTACCCTCCCAAGTGCACCTCGAAGAGTACCAGCCATCCTACCAACCGAACCCCCGTTTCTACAACAAGGTCATCCAGTGGCTCCTCCCTCGATCTTTCGTTCTAGAAGCGGTTGAAGAGGTCAATAGGTGAAGAATCCTCCCACAATTATAGCCCCTCGCCATGCCAATCAGGCTTCAACAATTGGGGAGTAGACTCAGCCAGCCACGAATGAGGATATCACACGCCGTGGGGGTGGGTATGCGGAGCCCAAGTTTGTACTAGAGAGGGGTTGTCCAGCACATTTGGCTCCTGACGCCACATCACTCGGTGACCAAAAGGACACATGACGCCGACAACCCGACGACGACGCTTTGGTCCGTCCCGGCCGAGATTCCCCCCCACGCTGCATGACGCCACATGCCACGCGTCGCCGTCAAGACAGTCCACGTAACGCCGCCGATTCCCGCCAAAAACGCTTTCCAGTGACGCTTTGACAGTGTCGGCCTTGATTAGGCAACCGAACCCAATCGCTACGGCTTTTGAGGAGACGTGCGTTGCCGAGGCGGCGCGTCGTATCCCTATTTAATGCGACGGCCGACATCCCCTCCCCCTATAAATAATCCCCGGGCGGGGGAAAAATCAATGTTACTCTCCGATTTTGCTCCTCGCCGAAGTCCTTTGTATGCCACCGCCGGATATCAACCGTTTCCAAGCTAGATCGCGATCTCGGCCCCCTTTTTCACCCAAACTCGAGGTAAATCCTCCCTACCGGCCAATTTCCGGCTACTTGATGCCTTTTTTCGTGCATTTTTGGGCCATCGTACCCTCGGGTCACGGCAAAGACGCCGCTAGAGACCGTCGCCCAGTGGCATCCTTTTGCTTCCCTCGTGAAGCTTCGCCGCGGTAGTACCAGGGGAACCTCCTCCCTCCGGAGTACACGCGGTGTCCGGGCCAACGTAGCAAAGCCTCATAGAGTTGTCCATTGGCCGAGAAAATACGAGCCGCTGGCACCGCGACGGTCTTGTCAGCCAGACCGTGTCCCTCGGCGCTATCCCAAGGTAGGCGACGAATTGGGTCCATCGCCTAGGAACCAAGGATGTGGATGCTCATGACGCCTTCCCCGCCTCGCTCAACCGGGACACGTGGATGTCGCCAAGGATTACCGTCCGGTAGCCCCCGACACCAAACATGCCACGAGCGCGCTTGTAGGGCGCTCCAAGGCGCGTCTCAGGCTTTCGCCAATATGCCAAAAGTCCACCTTCTTGAAGTCTTCTTTGTAAGGCCGATGACGCGGGCTAAGATATTCCGGCATTCGGCCGCCGCCAGAGCCGTAGTCACCGCTCAGATTGGTTGTCTATTAACATCGAATGTTTGTAAACTTGCAGCTCTTCTATGCGAGGTTCAGGGCTGCGGCTTAAGCCCCCGCAATAAGCCTCGTATTCGGCCTCGTTATTGGTGGCCGGAAGCGGCGCTCATGGCGCGCGTCGTGGAGGGTGCCCCTGGGGGACCACGGTACTTATACCCGACACGCTCCCCTGGAAGTTAGAGGCACCGCCGACATCACATACGCCAGTCGCCGTATAGATTCTCGCCGGCCCCTGCTGAGATCTTCTCGGTGGCGCTCGCTTCGGGGCGGGATCATCACCCAGACACCCTGGCCTCGTTCTCCTTATTTGCCTCCCGCGATCCGCCTCTGGGTGAGCTTCGAGAACGAAAGGCACCAAAGCACCCCCTAATCGCCCGTTCGTGGCTCATAGGATGCCTGTTCGCCAATTCCATCGACCACCTGCAGATCCTGGCTCGAGAGATCGCCCTCCAGTACCTGGCCAGGGTACTTTCGGTGGCACGCGTATAATTGTGTGACATTGGAAGTATGGGACAAGTTATGGCTTCACGTGACAAAATTAATGCTAACTTCTAGTGGCAAATATCTTGTTCTCGGGGAGAAGTATGGTCTTCTTTGGGAATAGTAGATGGTTGCCGATCAGATTTGGACCCTCACTTGCCATTAACAATGACCGCATGCCGCTTTGTGAGGCTGCAGGTACAGGTACAGGTCCTTCTTCGCTATGGGTGACGGGAGAGGGCTCTTGCCATGTACCGCTTGAGGCTTGGCAGGGCCCTGTCACACTCGTGGCTCCACTGAACGCTTTCTTGGTTTTGATGGACTCAAAAAGCGGGCCTGTGCATCCGGTGACTTGGCGATGAAGCGGTTGAGGGCACCGCCATCCCAAAGAGTCGCTGTACCTCCCCGATGGTGGCCTGGGCCCCTCAAGTCTTTGGATGGCGGTCCACCGTTAGGGTCCGCCGGATCCTCGCCGAGTGACAAGGTGCCCCTGGAACTTCCCCGAGCCTACCCCCCGGGCGCGCACTTCTGCCGCTTAATCGTAATTTGTGCACTTTTAGTATGGCTAAAACTTTGCCGAGATGGCCGAGGTGGTCCCTCTCAAGGAATTTGCTTTTACCACCATGTCGTCAATGTACGCCTCCATGATGTCCCCATTCCCCTCGAACATCTTGGAGACCATCCTCCCGATAGGTGGCGCCGGCATTTTTTAGACGAAGGGCATTACCCGGTAGCAATAAATACCCCTACGTGATGAAAGCGGTCTCTACGTCCGCGCCGTCCCATGGCTATCCGGTGGTACCCTGGGTGGCGTCCATAAAACTTCGGGCTGGCGTGGCCCGGTTGTTGCATCCTGTTTGGTCAATCCAGGGAGAGAGCGGTCCTTTGGGCAAGCATCGTTTAGATTGGTGTAGTCCACGCACACCCGCCATTTTACTGTCTTTTTCTTGACCACCACGGTATTGGCGGCGGTGGGAGTCTTGCCTTCCGGATTTGCGGCCTCCAGCGAGCTACGGACCTCCTCACCGACCCGCGGCGTCAGTGAGCGGCGAAGACGCCTCGATTATTTGTACCACCGAGCTTCACCTTTCGGGTGGCGTTGAGTTTATCGTTATAAAATCCGGGCTTACACCCGGCATTTAAATAGGGGACCATGCAAATACCTCGATATTGTCTTTGAGAAAGTAAATTAGTTAGTCCAGCGGCCCGAGGGGGGCGAGCCGACCATAAAGTACTTCTTTGCCATCTTCGTTGATGGGTACTTTAAGAAGGTCCTCCGCGGATTTTTCTTGGCCGAGGCCCTCGTCATCGAGGGCGGGGGGTGAATCGGCATCTGAACCCAATCAACTTGCCTCGTAACCGACTCTCCTTTTCGCCTTTTTGCTTATGCGGACGGCGTTTTATTTAAACACTTCCTTGAGGCCATCCCCAGTTGCCTCGGATGGTCTCTCGTCCGGGAATCGTTAATAAAGCGGGCCGATGGAGGAGAGAGGAGGCGATTGCCTTCATGGAGTGGAGCCATCCCCGCGAGTATGGCATTATAAAGGGGCTGGGAATCCACGGCCGCGGTAAACTTCCGTGATACCGACCCGCCCATGCGGGGGAGGTGATGCTCCCAGGGGTACACGGGGCTCCCGAATCCCACCGGGTGTATCCAGGGGGTCCAGCGTCCGCGGCGTCCTAGCGGCTATGGCTGCCGGTAGAAGAGGATGTCAGCGGAGCTTCCCCGACGTAATTCGCGATTCTCCTAACGGCCCATGTGGTCGATCTCTAATTTCAATAACGAGGGCGCCTTTCATGGGAGTTGCAGCCCTTTCCAAGTCGGGCCTCGCTGGAAGCGAGATCGGGTGGGGGGCACCCCGCTCGAACTTCCGCTCGGGATTTTTGCTAACGAAAAGCAATTCGGCAGCTCTCGCCGGGACCGCGACCAACTCTCAGCATCGCCGCCAAGTCCCTCACACCGGCCGCGGATTGTAAATGGGATTACCCCGCCTCGGCCCCTTTGCCCTCACCGGCCAAGCAAGTGGTTTCTATGGGAGGGAGGGCAGACGGGGTGGCTCCCGGCGGGCCAAGGCCCGCACCGCTTTCATCCACTCATCCACCGCCCTCGCAACCACTGCCTGCATGGGCTTTGAACGTGTCTACAACCCCGTGCGATATAGTGCCCGGCCTTGTTGTGGTAGGAACATACGCCCTACGGGGTCCGACCCCATCTTTCCCTCAGGCCAGACGAACCACCTTAACCGACCAATCTCCGTGAGCAGCCTGTAGATTGGCAGGGTGAATACAGTGGTCTCGGCTACGTAGTCGTTGTCATTCCGGAGTGGCCTCAGCCACCCTACGTTGCCATTGCCCCTCCCGTCATTGTCCCGGCCAGAGTTGTCCCGGTAGCCCCTCAAGCACGCCCCCCTCCGCGGTTAAGCCCTTTCCTCCTTTCTTGACATCATTGACCTGCCTTTTCCCTTCCTTTGGGACGCTCCTGGTGCCATTCCCCTTGGAAGCTTTGTTGACAAAGAATTCTTCCAGCTCTCGATACCTGTCCACGGTACGCATTAGCTCGGTCATATCCTTCGGGGGGTGCACCATGAGGTCTTTGAAGAGGTCCGAGGTGTCCTCCAAGCCATTTTTGAAAGAAGTGGCTGCCACCTTTTGGTCACAATTTTCCACCAGGCTGTACACCTCCCAGTAGCGGGCGATGTACTCTTTGAGAGTCTCGTCTATTCCTCTCTTCATGTTTACAAGCGCGTCGAGCGTCTTTGGTTGCGTGCTGCTTGTCACAAACCGAGACGTGAACGCGCGCTCTAGCTCTTCGAAACTAGCCACCGATCCTGGGGCCCGGCCGCACCACATGAGGCGGTTAATGGCCGAGGCTTCATGGGAGAACGCCTTGCACATGAGAGCACTATGCCCATGAGCTTCCGGAGACCGGGCCAGTGCTATTTGCCAGATGCGGCGTGAGTAGCATGATGGTGGGATCGTGATTTGTCAAACCCGGGATTTTAAAACCCTGGCGGACCCGGCTACTGACGTCGGCTCATTTAAAGGCGCACGGGCCTATGCTTTCCGGTACCAGAATCGGAATTGCCGAAAGGGTGGGCCTACTGATTCGTACGGCCGGGTTACCCCAAGGTCTTTTGGAAGGAGCCCCTGTGGATGCCGTGGCCTCATGATCGCCAACCCGCAAGTTGCTTCGCTCGAATCGAATGCCTCTTGGTACCGGTTCTCCCCTTCGTAATGCAGCGTCATCTCGGGGCCGCTGCCCCTCCCCATCTTGAGGCAGATGCGATCGGGTGTCCCCGCTCGGTATTGACCGAGCATTATCTTCCGCCCCATGGCGAGGCTCATATCGCTCTCGCCGGTGGCCCGATCCCGCTGTGGCGCTTGTTCTCGCTGGATGCGGGCCCTCGCGTATCAACCTTGGTCAGCGGCCGCTTCCTCCGTTGTTTCGGGCGCATTTCCCTTTGAAAGCACCATGCTCGCCTCACCAAACGCCGGGAAGTAGACACCGCCCGCCTTCCCACCTCGCCTCGCGTGATCATTCCCCGGGTTCGGCAACGGGCCGCTTTCCCCAAAGCAGCGCTCGCTAATCTGGGCCGCCGACTCACCCTTGTTTCGTCCCTCTCGGCTACTTCACGCCCCCGCGGCTCCCGCGGACGCCAGAGTCCTTGCGCCGAGGTTGTAGCCGCTATCCTCCGTGTACTTCTGGCTCTTCCCGTCTCGAAATCGCTGGTTTCGGTAGAACCACGCTCCTGTGGTGCTGGAATCGCCACGCCTTTCCCCGGCCGTGAGGACTGGCAGCGCGCTCCCACAAGGCCAATCTCGGCGACTGCCAGACGCGGAGAACACCTCGGGAGCCCTCTCTCCCTCACCCTGGCTCGGTGAGGTCCCTCGCCTTCGCCCCGCCTCCGCACTTCAGGTCAGGTGCCGCCTCCCGCTTGCTTCAGAAACACACCTTTTTTTCAAGAACGCCACCAGCTTCTCGACGGTGAAATGGGAGTGGAGAGTTCTCCCCTCCGGAAGGGTAACGAGGTTGGCTAAAAGAGTGAACGCCCTCGCTCATGCCGAAAAGGACGCCACGGCCCCGGGCTGCCGGGCCGGTAACGGGACGCCACCAGAATCGCCCCTGCCCGCTGAAAAGGCCCGGGGGTGGTTGTAAGTCCCAAGCCACTTCCCCGGCTTGGTGGTACCCACCGCCACTGAACTGCCGATGAGCTCCTCCGCGAAGCGCCGAACGCTGGCCCACCCCCGTGAAAGGAGATCCGCCATTTTTAAGGTAAATCTTGTGAGGGGGGCGAGGCGCGTTGAACAAGAGCAGTTAACCACCACTTAGAAGAGGGCTGAGAGAGCCAAGTCTGGCGGCCCCCGCCCCAGTAGGAAGCCCAATGTGGGAGGATTCTTCACCTATTGACCTCTTGACCGCCTAGAACAAGCACCCAGGAGGAGCCCCGATGACCTTGTTGTAGAACGGGGGTTAAAATTAGGAAGGATGGCCGGTACTCTTCGAGGTGCACCCGAGGGGTAGCAGATCGCACAAACATGGAACAACCACGTTAGTGCCCTGGGACGGTGGTGGTCCCGGAGGCACTCGATGGCTAAATGGCGGCGGGGAGTGTTCTGAAAGGCGGAGATCTAGAGAGTACGGCAGCAAAAGCCAAATGTATAGAGAGAGGGGTTCGAGTTTACTTGGCGCCGCCTTTCTGAGAGCGTGAGAGGCGTATTTATAGGTAAGGATGCGCGTGCCCGCCGCCCCTCGGGAAAACTCCACGCCCGTTGCTATCCACGCATTTTCCAAAGGTATAAATATCTCTGGCTCGGCTGCACTGGTGCTCCTCGCATAATCGCTCTCCATCCCCGGCAAGAACCTACTCGATAGTTCACGCCAGCGTTAGCCGCCCCGCAGCGTAGCCCGGCAGAAGTCAGGCCCGCCACTCGCAGCAAAGTGGGGTGAGCACGGGATGGTCAAGACCACACGCCGCCGGGCCGCCGCCGAGGTGTCTCAATCGGCTCCCCCGACACCCCAAGGCCACCGCCCCGCGCGGACCGAGGAAAAAGGGTCCTATACGAGGCTCGGGAATTCCCTCAGCCTTTCCCCACTGGATTCCCCCTCGTGATGCTTTTCTTGAGTCCACCGAGCCCCTGTGCTCGCCTACCGAACTTCGTCCCGAGACTTACGGTTGGACCAAAGCGGCGGGGCCCCTCCCGAACCCTCCGGGCCCGAGCTCCTGGACAATAGTGCAAGTGGACAACCCGTGCGGAGGGGCCCCCTTTCGGGCCCCATTACATTCTACCGCCACACCCTTCCTCAGGTCGTTCCTTCATCTCCTCTCCCTAGCTCCCCTTTCTTCCTTCTTCTTCTTCTTCTTCTCTCCTATACCCAGGCTCTCAATCTAATTAAGGAGAAAAAGATCTCTCACTTTCCCATTATTTTTGGGCCGTAGGGACTCAAATCATGGTCTAGATTCCTGGGTCTGATAGATGTAGGAGACGGATTTCTGGGCTACCCATCAGCACCAGAGAAAGCGTTTAGTTGTAGAAACGAGCTATAGCAGAGGCGGACATAAGGGGGTGCAAGCTTATAAAAATTATGAAGAAATGTCCCCTCAAAATTGGTTTATTAATGTATACGATGAAATTTTGATGTTAATTTATGAATATATATGATTTGGTTCCCCGCCATAATAATTTTGCATCCGCCACTGGTTGGATGCAGCTTATGGTTTATCCCCGCACCTCTACTAGAGGATAAGTGGGTTGTTTCACCGGATTTTTTTTCCCCTAGTTTTTTCTTTGTATTTTGTTTCTTGTATTTTCGGACTAGTGCGTCTCTAGAGTAATTGGTTGTTCATGGTTTTGAATTTATGCTTCTGTTTTCTCAACAAAAAAAAAAATTAGTGAAATTGTATTTTTAGTTGTTTTTTTCGTTTTTAAATTTAGTGAAATTGCATTTGGGTCATAAATTTATACTTTTTACAATTCAAAAAACAAAAAAGTACACTTGTAATGTACAAGTATACTTTAAAGTACATATCAGATCTAATAAGTGTATACTTTAAAAGTGTAACATACAAGTGTACTTTAAAATACAAATGAGACATCTGTCTCCAACAAGTGTGTACTTTAAAAGTGTAACGTTTGTGTACTTTAAAATTGCAACGTAGAAACGTACTTTAAAATATAAGTGAAACTTAATAAATGTAATTTTTTAAAAATATAAGTGAAACTTAATAAATGTAATTTTTTATACCCTTAACGTGTGCAATATGTGAAATGTTACCCCCGATAATAAGAGCCCACCAAATACCAATAGTACCAAATACTGTTCATGTGAATCTGTGAATGCTTATCATCCTGATTGACTTGTCTTCCCAAGGGCAAAATCTTCAAGTACAGTACTATTTATGGTAGTCTCATAAAATCTTCCAATTCCCACACCAAAAAGATAAGATCGGACATGAAGATAGGTCTACTGTCACGTTGATGGGAATTAAGGAACCATATTCACGCCCACTAAAGTAAGGAATTACAAAAATGCTATACGACTATACGTACCTTAAAAATGCACCCTAAATGCACAAAAAGTGATTTATGTGGTGGAGAGAAGTCTAGCGTAGAGTCTATCCAAAAATATAAGTGACTCCTCATTCGTCATAACACCCGGTGTGCATTTGTGGTACATTTTTGGGTACCCATAGGCCTTGCCCTTGTGTCTAGAATCTAAGAAAGCATATTCTTGAATAACTGGTCAATTTAAATTCTCTCAACGCATTTGGTCCAAAATGGACTAATTTTTCGCTACGCCCTTCTGCCACCTCAACACACTTTATAGTCGGCGGCGATGGGTAATTTTATGGCCGTCGCCGATGGCCAATTTCTGACGTATTTTTACGACCACCACCTCTTGTCACCACTGCCAGTAAGCTCTTCTCAAAAAACAATGATCTTATGACTTCATTAAGTGATGGCGTCTCTAAGAATTTTTATTTAAGTGTTCAAGAATTACCTCAATTCTATTAGATCTATTAACTAATCATAGTATATTTTTTGAAAAAACTAGTCATAGTACACCCGAATTTTCATATATTAGTATGAATTATGCAACCAAATAATTCGAAAATACATAAGATATCAAAATTGCAAGTTCTCAGCGAATATACTTAGAGCCGAGAAAAAATAAACCGACGCCTAAATGCATTAGTATTTTTCGTTAGAAATTGTGTGGAGACTAGGTTTCGGACAGATCTTTTTGGACATATGCTCTTGTTTCTGAGATATATAGTAGATTGTTGTTCGGAGAGAAGTCATAGCTGAATACGTCAGTCAATATTTTATTTTATTCTTTTTTATTGGATAGTTTATTCAGTGCAACTGGTGGTGACGGAGATGACAATTGTAGGGGTGAATAAAATTTTATCACACAATTGCAATCATGTTCGAGTTAAGATATGCAAACTACTTCTCTTAAATATTACTCCTCCGTCCCAATTTGTTTGCTCAATATGAAACTAGGTGCAATTTTCAAACTAAAAAATAATGTACTTACAAAAATAATTTTCAAATCAATATGGATCTTGTTTAATGGATTTCATTGAGAACTTTAATACCGTGCAAAAAAAATTAATTTTTTTTTTATAAATACATTATTTTTTAGTTTAAAAATTGAACATAATTTTGTAGTAAGCAAACAAATTGAGACAGAGAGAGTACAGTTCTTTTGGATGGTGAAAAATGGTATCTGTTTTGATGAGATTTAGTGAGAAAATGGAAGAGTGTATAATAAAAACTTTAATTATTGTACTTTTCTCTTTATTTCTTCCTAAATTAAAAATAAATGAATTAGAGCACGTGTGTTTCTGATGTGATATAATATTAAATCCATAATATTCTCACTTATTCTCTTGTAATATCGATATTGGACAATCCTAGGTGTACATAAGGCTTAGATACATAAAATGTATAGATCTGATCAAGGACCCACCTTTGGGTGTCACACAAATAATTTGAATCATTCATTGATCTTAAATGACTTTCTGAGAGGCCTGACTAAAAATCATCTCGATCCAACGTTTGTAAGTAGTTGATCCAAATTCCCTTTGTTTCACTAAAAATGATTTTCAATGAAAAGAGGGGATTTTAGATCGACCTCTTACAAATGTCGAATCTAGCTTATTTCCCTCGAAGCCCCTAAGAAAATTATTCTAAGATTAATGAACGATTTGGATCTGTTTCTTGGGGCAAATCTATACATTTTATGTACCTAAGCCTTATGTACGCTCATGTTTATCGATATTGAATGGGTTCATCACTTGTGCAAAAATTCATTTGTACCTGAAGGTACCATTAGTGTCACAAGCAAAATGAATAATCTTTTATATAGAACGGTTGATTTTGAAGAAGTTGGCTCATTTCCCAGCATTCTGAAATCCCCGTCCAAACGAGATTGAGGATCTTCCAATTAGGCCTGTCAATGGGTCAAATTTGATTCAAATCCGATAAATTTGGATTTGAATCCGGATCTGATATTTTCAAATTCGATAATATTAATCCAGATCCGAATCCGAATTTTAGATATCCGATCCGGTAATTTAATTTGTTTACCCTTTCCAGCTAGCTTGCTTGTAGCTTTTCCAGTTTCCTTGTTTACGGGTCAGATTTGATCCAGATCCGATAAGTTTGGATCCGATCCGAATTTTATTGGAATTTTCTGTTCCGATTTCTCGGATTACCGGATCTGAAATACTGGATCCAGATCAAATTCGACCCATGGACAGGCCTATTCCGAACGGTTCAGTCCGCCACAGGGGATTGTGTTGTGCACTGGGTGCACATCATGTGTGCTGCGCGGCTGGTTTGGGTCCCATCCTGGGCCCCGTCGTTTGATCCGAATCATTCGCTTTATTCATCTCATCGAGTTTGTCGTCTATTCAAAAGCTCAAGTTGATCAAACATCGATAACTACTTGATCAGTGACCATTCTTGAAAACGAAAAACTAAAGTAACTATTTTAGGTGATTTCTTTTTTCTACAAAACTAAAAGCTAAATGGTCACCGATCAAATAGTTATCGATGTCCGATCAACCTGAATTTTGACACGAACGACATGCTCCACGAGACGAACAAAATGAATGATTCAAATCAAACAACGGGACCCGGGGTGTGCCCCATACCGGCCACGCAACACACATGTTGTGCACCCAATGCATAACATAGTCCTTGCTCCCCCGCAACAGGTTTTCCACAACAGGTTCGAGTAGGTCTCTGAATATTTAACCACATCTGACTGGTTGTAGGCGGAACATGGGGCATCTAAGTTTGTTTTAGGGATTTATGGTTAATTGTAAGGGATTATTACCTCTACGTCTAAAAAAGAGATGTCTAATTACGACTAAGGTAAGCCATTTTTTTTAATTACCACTAAGGTAAGTAACTCTATTTTGGAGTTTAGGTTTAGGGTATACTTTCCTATTATAGGGTTTTAGTGGTTTAGACACTTTCATAGATTATCCTAAGATTTTATGCACTTTCATAGGATACCCAAGTCATAGGGGTACCCTAGAGTTTAGATTTAGGGTGCACTTTTCTATTATAGGGTTTTAGTAGTTTAGGCACTTTCATAGAGTATTTTAGGATTTTAGGCACTTGCATAGGATGCACTAGTCATAAGGTATCTAGGGTAATTATGGTATCGCTTTGACCTAATGAGAATTTTTTAGAGTTGGGCTTGACCTGATGGTAATTATAGAATCCAAGGGTGACCTAATGATAAATGTTCCTAATTTTAATTCAATCACAACAGTTTTTTTTTTTTTTTTTTGTCAGATGCAATAGAAATTCTGAGAGATCTCATTTATATGTTGTCCATTGGGCATTTGTTTTCATCTAATAGTGAGACCCTCGAACATTTGCTCGTGGAGTTGGTAGTCGTTGGAACCACATAAAATCTTTGTGTGCTCTCTCTCTCTCTCTCTCTCTCTCTCTCTCTCTCTCTCTCTCTCTCTCTCTCTCTCTCTCTCTCTCTCTCTCTCTCTTCTATAGTTTGTGCGCTACACGATGCATCGCGCATTATCAGGTCGTTCATTTCGACAATGAACTGATCGGCAATCGCAATTGGATTAAATTCATAGTTCGGATAAAATCCAAGCCATACATTGTTGAAATGGATGGTTGAATGGTGTATTGCACTACACCATCCCCCACTCCTTTGTATATGATTCCACACCACACATTTCCTTCTGACTTGACCTATATAAGTTGATTAAGCTCTTATCAATGTATGATTAGTCCATGAAGTTATTTCTATCGCCGGTAGAAACAAAAGTTTCCTCCAAATCAATTGCATTACGCTATGTGTCTAAACAGTAGTCCCAAATAGTAGAATATGGACATGTAACGCATCACAATTGATTTGGAGGAAACTTTTGTTTCCATCGGCGATGGAAATATATAATTTAAACTCTTACTTCAAATTATGAGCATCATTGTTTTCATAATGCCCACTTTTCGGGCTTATCTTTTTCATCTTCGTTATACGTGATTCTTTCAATCTTACCCTTATTTTGATATTAATACATTAAAATATAATCATTTCATGACGATTCGTTGGGATTGTATTATTCATTAATGCTGAAATTTAATTTTTTTTTTGAAAAATAGTGAGGAAATTCAAAATAGATAAGAACATAATGAAATTCTTAAAAGAATTATTGAGGGGGAATGATCTTATTCCCTTAATTAAACGGATACAATTCTTTATCCATAGATATTATTACCTATTTTGGTTGGATTTAAACTAACCAAATCACCAAATTTTAGGAGATTTCAAATAATGGGTCAAATATAATTAATTCTGTAACCACAAAAGAGAAGGCGAGAGAATTAAAAAAAAAATCTTGTCAAAATATATTTTTGTGGCAACATGGTGTTTGCCGACTACGGTAAACTGTACAATACTATTTACTAATTATGATAAATTTTATCATACGTAAGGGAAAACCTTACATTGCTACAAATTTATTTATTGTTGAGATTCAATCCTAGTTTTGTATTGTCGAAATGGATAGTTGGATAACGCATTACACACTGCACTGTATTTTATGCATTGCATTACCAAATCACCAAATTTTAGGAGATTTCAAATAATGGGTCAAATATAATTAATTCTGTAACCACAAAAGAGAAGGCGAGAGAATTAAAAAAAAAATCTTGTCAAAATATATTTTTTGGCAACATGGTGTTTGCCGACTACGGTAAACTGTACAATACTATTTACTAATTATGATAAATTTTATCATACGTAAGGGAAAACCTTACATTGCTACAAATTTATTTATTGTTGAGATTCAATCCTAGTTTTGTATTGTCGAAATGGATAGTTGGATAACGCATTACACGGTGCACTGTATTTTATGCATTGCACCATCCTCAATCCTTTGTTCATGCTTCCACATCACATTTTCCTCTGACCTATATATATATATGGGGAAATTTTATAGTAAGGACTTCCTGTAAATAAGAAAAAATGTAAATTTTTCACTGAAAAAATGTAAATTTTTCACTTAAAAAATTGTTTTTGGGAAATGTAAATTTTTCACTTAAAAAATTGTTTTTGGGAAATCTGAACCGTCCAATGTGTTTAAAAAGTGTTTTCAAAGAACCAAGAGGAAAATCTTCAAAAAAAAAATATCGGGAAGGGTTTGATCCAAGGAGTTTTCGCAAAAACTGTATATTTACAGTTTTGTGAAAAATTGCTCAGATCAAACCCTTCATGATATTTGTTTTTGAAGATTTCCCACTTCGACCATTAAAAACACATTCTGAATACATTGAACGGTTCGGATCGTCAAAAAAATGCTTGGTTCGGATAACAGATCCCGGTGTGTGTATATATATATATATATATATATATATATATATATATATATATATATATATATATATATATATATATATATATATATATATATATATATATAAGTTGATTAAGCTCTTGTGCACCATCCCCAATCCTTTGTTCACGCTGCTACGCAACTCATTTCCCTCTGACCTATATAAGTCGACTAAGCTCTTATTGATGTATGATCGGTCCATGATATTTTACATGTAATACCCAGTTTTCAAAGTACTGATATTGTGTTTGTTTTGTTATAAAAAGAATTATATGAAACCCTTGGTAAAGATAGAAATCCATTAATTAAAACCCCAATACAATAACCTACCACAAATCTATCAAAAACCTACAAGAATCGAAAAAAGGAAAGAAAACCAAAGGGGAAAAAAAAAAAACCTTGGTGAATAATTGTTTTCTTTAAGTTTGTTATATTTTTTTTAAGAAATAAAAAGAACAGATAATGATGGAATTAATAAACATTTACATTCGCAANTCTCATTAATTCCATCATTATATTTCCTTTTTATTTCTTAATATATATAACAAACATTTACATGCATGCTCTCATTAATTCCATCATTATCTTTCCTTTTTAAATAAGATGCTAATAAACATTTACCTGCATGCTTACACATTTTCTTTTAGTTTGATATAGTATTTTTTAAGGAAATAAAAAGGAAAGATAATGATGGAATTAGACATTTCTTTTCTAGACCTAGAGCTAATAATCCCTTACAATTAACCATAAAGCCCTAAAACAAACTTAGATGCCCCCTGGCCTGTTCCACCTACAATCGGCCGGACGTGGTTAAATATTCAAAGACTTCCTCGAAACTGTTGTGGAAAACATGTTGCGGGGGAGCAAGGACTGTGTTATGCAATGGGTGCACAACATGTGTATTGCGTGGCCGGTATGGGGCACACCCCAGGTCCCGTTGTTTGATTTGAATCATTCATTTTGTTCGTCTCGTGGAGAATTATATGAAACCCTTGGTAAAGAGATAGAAATCCATTAATTAAAACCCCAATACAATAACCTACCACAAATCTATCAAAAACCTACAAGAATCGAAAAAAGGAAAGAAAAACCAAAGGGAAAAAGAAAAAGAAAAAACCCTTGGTGAATACTTGTTTTCTTTTAGTTTGTTATATATTTTTTTTTAAGAAATAAAAAGGACAGATACTGATGGAATTAATAAACATTTAAATGTGCTCTCATTAATTCCATCATTATATTTCCTTTTTATTTCTTATTATATATATATATGTGTATATATATATATAATAATAATAATAAGCATTTACATCCATGCTCTCATTAATTCCATCATTATCTTTCCTTTTTAACTAAGATGCTAATAAACATTTACATGCATGCTCTCATTAATTCCATCATTATATTTCCTTTTTATTTCTTATTATATATATATATATACACATATATATATATATATAATAATAATAATAATAATAAGCATTTACATCCATGCTCTCATTAATTCCATCATTATCTTTCCTTTTTAACTAAGATGCTAATAAACATTTACATGCATGCTCTCATTAATTCCATCATTATCTTTCCTTTTAAACTAAGATGCTAATAAACATTTACATGCATGCTTACACATTTTCTTTTAGTTTGATATAGTATTTTTTAAGGAAATAAAAAGGAAAGATAATGATGGAATTAAGGAGTATTTTGTCCTAATTTGTTTTTGGACATGAGTTGGTGAAAACGTGTAAGCATGCATGGAAATGTTTATTAGCATCTTAGTTAAACCCACTTTGAGGAATTTCGGAGGCAGTATGCATGCAGGGGTTTTGCCTTTGGAATTTATAGTAAGCATTAGGTAGTTATCTTTTGAGAGGGTTATGGCTAATATTATTTTGTGGATCCGGGTCGTTATGATCGGTATCTTATTATTTCATTGTAAGAACCCAAATCCTCAAGCACCACGAGATAAAGGACCCGAATCCGAACACCACAAAATATTATTAATCACAATTCACAACTCACACCAACCCTTCTGCGCCTTTTTCTTCCTTCCTTCCACTAAAAAATAGGTCCCCTTTTATATACACGTATACCTAATAGCCCAACACTTGCTACACATGCCCTAAGAGAATCCAAACTCCCATGCACTACCAGCCATCGCGTCGCATAACTCTGTCTAATTTTTCTTCCACTTGCCAATTGACATCTCCCAAATCACCCATGCCACCCGTAAGACTATAATCAGCATTTCCAAAGCAATTTCACTTTTTATTCTTTTCTATTACACTTGGTAATTAAGCAACTTAAACTCCCTTTGCCATTAATTTTGACTAACCACTTAAAATCATTTTAAGCTCGAGTCTCCCAATAATTATAACTTGTAGAAAATAAATGACGGATTTCAATGCCGGAGTATTACATTCGTGGTGCTTGTGGATCCGGCTTGTTACATTACATAAATTATGAGCACATTTTAGGCTTGAAAATCGAACGGATCAAATAATATTTAATTAAACAATCATTTTTTTATGTGATTTCAAATAATGGTCAAATGTAATTAATTCTGTAACAACGAAAAAGAATGTTGGGGTTGAAATAGTGGGAGAAATAAAAACATTTTTGGCAACATTGTGTTTGTCGATTATGGTAAACTAAACAATGCTATTTACCTATTATGGTAAAGTTTACCATATGTAAGTGGAAACCTTACATTGCCACAAATTTTTCACGACCATGAGTATTATTATGCACTTGATTTTACTATAATTTATGGCTACATTCAAATCCAACTCAAGTCATGGTAGAAAAACTTACATTAGTACATACAAATCTTGCTATTGTTATATTAGCCACATATAGTTTACATTCATCCCACTTCCCATTGGTAATCCTCTTTTTTGTCTTCCAGACATTTCATGATTTTCACCCTCCCACATTTCCTGAAGTGGGTTTGTTGGATCTATAATTTTCACATACATGGTAAAAATTAAATTTCATACTAGTAAAATATGATAAAATTATGAATAATCATTGTAAAAATAACAAAGGTGAACCAATCACAAAGTGATCACGCTAAAAATTAAACTTCACCAGTAAATACGGTAAAATATCAAACTTCACTAGTAAATACGGTAAAATTACGAATATTCATGGTAAAAATGGCGTACGTGATCCAGACACCAAGTGACTATGGTAAAAATTAATTCCGGAACGGTAAAGATCGGAAAATTTTGAATAATATGGTAAAAATAGCAATGGTAAACCATGAAGAAATTGACCCAAATCAAAGAAAGAAACACGTCTGGTTCTCTTTTTCGCTCGCCCTCTCTGTGGTGAAACTCAAAAAACACACATTAACTCTTTCCATCCACATAAAATACACATGGTATATTGTTTTCAATAAACACGTACGATGTCTTGCCATTACACGCCGCCGGTGTATCCTATTAGCAATTTTCCAAACAATAAACCAATTCGACGGGATGGTTGTGGTTAAAGACGATTTGGGACGGCGATGACAGAGCGAGTTGGGATAGTGATGGGACAGCAATTTGGGACGGCGAAGACAGATTGTATATGGCGTTCAAAATCCGAGGGATTTAAACGGAGTGTCACAGGTAAAACGAAAATTTGGAGATTTTGTTTCCGCCCAAAATCCCTTAATTACAACATAACTCAAAATTGAGTTTATTTGAATTTGGTGATAATATACATTGCTCAAAAACGTCAACGAGATGATAACATAAGTTCAGGTAAATTGAAGGACTAACATTTAACTGCCTCATCAAATAATCACCGTTCGGAGACAGGAGAGTATCTTCATCAATCTATCTAGTGGTGAAATGATATCAATGCCCCTTTTGGAAACCCCACCGACTTTACGGAGAAGGAATAGAACAAGTCGTATTTGTAGCTTCAAATCAGGGCCCTATAAATATTAATCGAACTGCTCAACAGCAGCACCCTGTCCAATGGCAAAAAAAAACAGCAGCAGCTTGTCGTGTCGTCTTTTACGATAAAAGCTTATAAAACCCTGGAAATCCTCCACAGATCGCACCGTTTCAAGCCCATCTGATTGCTTTTCTGAACAAAATCACAGATACCCACCTTCTAATTCCTCTTCTAAACCTTTTACTTTTCGATTTCCGTACAAAACCTTGTTATTTGAACTCCCCTTCCTTTGTGACCAAAACTGCTTATTTTGGTTCAATTGGGAAAACCCATCGGCGGTTTTATTGTTTGGGTTTGAATCAGGTAGAAAATATTTGATTTTTCTTTGGTATCAGGTAGAAAATATTTGAAATTATCTTAAATTTTTTTTAGCGTTTTGTACTGATGACGGATTATTGGAGAAGGCGAAGGACTGTTAATTCTAGTCAGGAAGTTGCAAGAGCAAGATCACAGGAAAGAAAGCCCCCTCTTGGTACGCATATTCTCTGTTTAGTTGGTAGTCTTCTTATCAGTTTATTTTTATTTGTTGGTATTTGATATCTGAATATATTTGTGTTATTAGACTTTGATGTGTTTTGTTGTTGATTTTGGTAGAAAAATATGGGGTTTCTTTGGAATTTGAGAAGGATTTGTCTTGGTCGGAGTTCTTTGGTTTTGTGTGTCCAATAAGTTGAATTAGCTTGGACGTGAGAGGAGGTTTCCAAAGTTTTCCTGTTTAGAAATATGCTGGTAGATCTTCAAATTGGTTCATCAATTGTCTCTTTTTATTAAACAAAGAAATGAGGGTTTATTAGCTTGTTGGTAGTTTATGTCTTGTTTTTTTATTGTCCTCTGATGAACTTAAATTCATGGTTACTATGGAATATGGTTTATCATTGAGCAGGTTCATTGACGTGCTTAAGTCCTCGTATCATTCGGGAGCTTCTTTTTCTTGTTGACTAAATTTAATCAACGATGGTGGGCAATATTTTGTGTTTGCATCTTCTACTGTGTGTATTGTGTTTATTATTAACCCTTGCATGCATACTATGAAGCTTGTAAATATCATATTCCTACCTGGCCGTGTTTCAATCATGGGAAACTTGTATGAGTTGTAAACACCCGAAATCTTTTTGATTTCAAGTGGAAATCAACAAATTAAATCTGTTCGGAAAAGGACAACTACACAGTTGGAAGCGGAAATAGAAATAAGTAGTGCCTTAAAAAACAACACATTCTATGTAACATTACAAGAAAGTGTGAAAAGGTTTTTTCATTGCATTCCTAAAGTGCTAATAAATTTTGGGCTTTCAGTTATGTCATTCTACTCCAAAAGTACAAAAAAAATGGGGGCAAGGCTAAAACATTTATGGATCAGTTTGTGTTTGTTATATTTGATGGTTGTGTATAGGTATGAGCGTACATTGTACCATGTATGTACTATAAGATCCCACCATTCACTGCGTATGGAAAACTACTCCTGTTCCGTTCTCATCTTGTCGTTTTCAACAGGGGAATCGATAACTACCTTTAGCTTAACCGGTGCCCTTAGTACTTTGAAATGGGAATACGTCTAGGGCCTGTTTTGGTCTTTTATTTTCGCTGTTCTGGGGGTTTGGGAGTTGAGTATCATTTCAGTTGATTAACTGGGGCTACTGGTTTCAATAGTTATAGTTGTATTCATCCTATTTTAGATGTCATGAACTATCCTATGTGATTATAGTCTTGGAAACTTTGGGATTTATTTTAAATTTTATCTCTTCTCTGCATTTTCGTTCTCCGGCACCTGATTTGTGTTTCCTTTTTCCTCAATTTGGTTTCCTCGTGTTTATCTCCTTATTATAGTACATCTGACCCTTCATGTTTTCCTTCAGGTAATTGGCAGGCAACTGTGCCTTCATGGGAAAAGGAATTTTGCAGAGTGGTTGGTTCACTACCATGGCGCAATTTCTTAGACGCCAAGAAGTTTATACACCTGTACGACAATGTGTTGAAATGGAATGACTCTGCTGGTGAAGAGGCATTCATCAGTGCTAAGAACCGGTTCTGGGCACAAATAAATGGTCTTCCCTGTCAAGTACCATCCCCTGATCCAGATATTTATAATGATAAGATTGATTGGGATTCCAATGTTGATCCTCAGCTTGTGATGGATTTAGAATCAGAATCTATCGCATCGGAAAACCAAGAAAAGGGCGAGCAGGTCGTGATTATGGGTGAACTTTTCTCGAATAACTTGTACTCTCCATCTGGATGGGGAGATGCTGAAGATGATATGAAAAAGACTGGTTTACCTTCAGAAAATAAAGAAAATCCATGGGAGTACGACTGCACTCAGGCTAACGAAACTGTTGGACAGAAAGGATGGGGAGACATCAATGATTCGTGGCATGAGAATCAGGGTGCTGGAGTTGTGAAAAATAGTGGATGGGAAGATGGTTGGAATCAATGGGAGAATAAAAATGAGTCTAATAATTTGAAATATGGAAGAAATTCTGGAGTTCGGGAACCGTGGGATGCCAATCAAGAAAACACTGGTGGATACATGTCGAGGTATAAAACCTCGAGGTTTCAAGGCAGTGAGAATCCTACAAACAGAAAGGAATGGAGGAATGGAAAGGCAAGGAAGAAGGTGAATTTCGTTTGTGAACTACCTTATATGGACAATAGTCAGTGGAACTTGGTGAATTCATGTGCACCGGTCAGGCATCACGGATCGACCAAACGAGGAAATCAGCGGAGGTGGTAGAAGCCAGTGTCTTGAATAGGCAGTAAATGGAGGAATGGACAAGCATGGAAGAGGGTGAATTTCGTTTGTGAACTACCTTGTATGGACAGTAGTCAGTGGAACTTGATGAATTCATGTGCACCGATCAGGCATCACAGATCAACCAAACAAGGAAATCAGTGGAGATGGGAGAAGCGAGTTTCTTGAATCGGCAGTAAATAGTATGCTCTATTTGGTTCATTCTTTAGTACATTCTGGTCTGCATCTTCCTTAAAAAATGGTACCAAATTAGGGGTTGTCTGTCATGTTTTGTTAATGTGTTTGTAGTCCACAGTTTGTGAGGTTTCCTTCTCTGAAGTTTTGAAACATGTTCTGCAGTATTGGGGGAGGATTTTATTGTCATGTTAGGAACATAATTATCTCTTCATATTTTGTAAGCAGGTTAAGAATAAGAGTTGTTCTTTATGTTATGAACTTGGGTTGATCTTATAAAGGGAGTGTTTATGTTCTGGCCCCTCAGATTACTGAATTGCTTTTGTGTTTTCTTGAGCTTATATTGTTACATCGCGCGTGCTCAAGTTGTAGTATTTCGTTTTGTACTACTGTTCTGTGCTTGGACAAATTGAGAGGGGGCCGTTCCTGATTACTAGAGTAATCTTCGGAGTTTGGAAATTTGATGAGATGTCGAAAACTGCCCTTTAAGCGTTTATTTTTCTTTTGATCCTCGAAAGATACTGAGTCATTCCGCTCCTCCTCCACCCCACTGCCTCTGCCATCCATGCCTCCTCTGCTGCCTTCACCTTCTCTCCGCTTCTCCACCTCTTCCTTTACCCCCAATATCCCTCTTTCAGTCTTTCTCCTCCGCCTTCATATTCTATGGTCCCTCCACTGCTGCTGCTCCTCTGTTCCGGTTTGGGTTAGATTTGACGGCTTGACGTAGTTAGGGTGACTCGGCTCTCTATCCGGCGAATAAGTCACCAGTTACTTAGCGGCACTTCCGGCGACAAATTTGGGTAACCGGAGTTTTTATTTTTGTCTTTTTTGTTATTAGTTTTCTTTATCTCCGTTTACGGAGTGTAGGTAGTTTTGTCCTTGATTTCATCTATGCCTTTTCATGGCTTGAATTGTGTATTTTTTTGGATCCTCTACGGTCATGTCTTTGATGGGGCTCTACCCAACTTCGTTGTTGGTCTGCTTTTGCAATGTGTGCCATTGAGCCTGCTAGTGTTGTTTTCGGTCTAGTTTGTTGTTAGTTTTGGTTCATTCCATTTTATTGTGACAAAATCAATGTTGGCTCCGAGCCTTTGCCCCTCGGGCTTTTGTGGATCCAAGGGATCACAAAATGGGGCTTTGCGGTAGGTGCTATGGCAAAATTATATCGTTTTGCTTGATTTCTTGGTACACCTCCAAAACTTTCAAGGGCATTGTTTGAAAAAATTCCATGTTTTAATAATTAAGAATGGTAATAAGGTAATTTCAACTGAACACACAGGGCCTTGGACGTGTGATGTCGCGGTTACATGGACTATTTTGTGAATTTTGCTAATTCAAGTGTTGATTCTCTGCGAGGGAAAGAACAATAACAATAATTTTGAGGACGACCTCTCTTGTCATTTTGTCAGTAATAAACATTTACCTCCCTGACGATAGACCACCGAGCAATGGATAATGCACGCAGTGTCAAAAAGTTGTACTATTTTCATTTATCGTCGGTACACAAAAATGCTAATTGTACAATTATTTCGGTTTCAACCATTTGCGATTTCTTCACATACATGTAAGGTCCACACACAATTATAAATGTAGGTCTCACGTCTATGTGAGGGAATTATAAATGGTTAAAGCTGAAATAATTGTATAAGTAGCATAATTATTCGTCAGTATAATACATCTTTTATAGATATTGATACACTTTTCGTTCATTAATCATGGACTGTTGGGCGTGGTTAACATTTTATCCAAGACGCAAAAAATATCCCCCCCTCCCTTTTTCCCTCTTTCAATCTCATTGTGGAGGCTACTTTCTCCTAAGCATTCTCACGGCGATGAAGGGCGACTACGTGAATTGTTGCTTGTACTTTATGTACAAAGACCTGGCCTCGCATTAACTTGAACAAACCGTTAGCACCGGATTTGGGCCGTTGAGTCCGTAATCCATGACTTCCCTGGGTCAGTAAGTGATGGAAAGAGATGGAAAGCAATGTATATTTTGGGTTCCAGAGGGTGTTTCGCGCGTACCTCTTGAAGGAGATGACTTCTACCTTATATAGGCAGACTTCTGGCTTGAGCTCCAAGCTTAGGCATGCTCATCACGTGAGATAACCGCTCGGGTGACGTCACGATGACGAACCCCGGGGAAGGCACCACGAACGCATGCCTCTAATCCAGGCTCGACACGCGGTCATAACCGCTCGGCCGACGCCATCCGGCCATGATCGCAGCTTGTTACGGGCACGCGTCAAAGATTAATCGCATTGCCGACTTTAGCATAAAGGTTCCTACAAGACCGAGAGTTCGCCGCATTAAGAAACAAAGCTAAGCTAACCCTTCGGTAATCTCCTCGGTGACTTTTAATGACAACCCTCGGGAACTTGTTCAATGAAGCATGTATAGATGAGGCTTCTAAGTAAGATCCGAGGAGAAGGACCAAACCCCCGCTTTGGCATATATGCACACCCAGCCACGATCCAAGAGTCCCCTCCATGTCAACCTTTCGGATACTAACATGGTGGTGTCTCGTTATATGAGTAAGGTTCTCAGTATTACCGGACCCCCACACTCTTCATTCCTCCTACCCTCTCAATCCCCTACTGATCTGGACTATCTCTCTCTCCTCTCTTCCTCTTTGACCTCCATGGTTGCAGGTGGTTGTCTCTCTCTTTTGGGAGGTAAGATCTCCCACTCCCCACTATTTTTGGATGCAGGAGACTTCGGTCCTGGATTTTCAGATCCTGCATGCTTTGGGCTGCTTGCACGGTGGTCTGTTTCATTCGGACGGGGGTTCCCTAAGCTCTCCAACGGTGGCAGTGAGGGCGTAGGAGTTGCCGTCCAAGCAGTGATCCTACGCAGTGTGGGAAAGTGGTGAGAAGCCTGAGGAGGCGACCCACCCACCTTCACGAGAAGAGGTGGGGTCCAACATAGTTGCTGAGCGGCTTTTCTTTTTCATTTTGTTTTGTTGTTTTTGTTGTTTTGTATTTCTGACTGATAGTGTCCTTTTTTGTTCTAATTTTTTATGAATATACTATGTTTCTGTTTGCTATTAAAAAAAAGGAAAAAAAAAAGGATGCAGAAATATCCATCTTGGGAAAATTTTACCTTAGGAACTCTACGCCATCAAAATTGACCCCAAAACATCTGCAAAGCTCGAGAACGAGCCTAGTACTCCACTTTTTCTCGTTCCTCATATTCCCTCTCTTTAGCCTTTCACATTTTCTCTGCCTATAGGTAAACTGGTTGCAGTGTAGAAATGATATTTGCACTGTATTTTAAATTTAAAATTATACGAACAATATTGGGACACACCGAATTTAGTTCGCATATTATTATTTAAACTTCGTGGGACTCGTAATATTATTATGTATAATATTAAATCCGGCATAATAATATTGGCTCCAAAAAATATAATTTCATGGTCACATATACAAAAACTGATGGAAGCAATCAAGAATGATAATGAAGGAGATAAAATAACCAAATAATGAGCTTGGATTTGTGGGATCAGACGTTAAAATAAAGAATTAAAGCTGCACAGTGAAAATTAATGTAAAAATATTAGAAGCAACGACATTAGTTACAGAGAATTGGAAGTTACAATATACAGTGTTGTGTATCGAGTTTGTGCAGAGCACATGCCCCGCGATAGTAAAACTAAAACTAAAACTAAAACTAAAACTAAAAATACAAATAAAAATGGAGGAGTATGACCACTATAATAAGTAGAGAGCAAAAATGGAGGATTGAATTTTTCTCATTCGTACTTTTAAAAATGGGTGAAACTCATTGTCTATTTATAGGAGTGGTGGCAGACTGGCAGGCTATTTCAAAAACAATGCTAATCAAACGAACAAATCAGTATTGATAGGAGTGGTGGCAGGCTATTTCAAAATCAATGCTAATTAAACGAACAAATCAGTATTGATCCAATTAATTATGGAACATGTCAACGGATCGTCGAATGACTCATGTATACCGAGTCGTTGATCCCATTAATTAGAACATGTCAATTGATCGTCGACCGAGTCATTGATCCCATTAATTATAGAGTTTTACACGATCTTTCCTAAAGAAATAAAACTCTAAAAAACTATTGTCAAAACTACAAATTTATATTTTGAGATGTTATCTATATCAATGTTTTCAAATCAAGATACATATCGGGTAGCGTTTTGTCATTATATAACTTGCATCGAGATACGTGTCGTGTATTTAAGATACGTTTGTTAGATAGGTAAGAATACGAGTGTTTAGTTGGTAAAAATTTGGAGAATGAAGAAATACTTGAGACGAGAGTGGGGAAGAAGACTACTTATATTATCTTTGAATTCAAGCTTCTTTTTTTTCTGGTTTGATACAAAATGGCTAGAACACATCCCTATTTATACTATTTTACGGAGGCTCTAATTTGAAGATATTTTCATACAAGATAAACTTTGAGGTAGATTTACATATGTTACTAATTCTCACAAATTTTTTTAGATATTTCACGAGGATATTCTAGAGTTCCTAGAATTTATATATTCTAGAGCTTCTAAAAACTAGATATTGACGTCTCTTTCAATAATATCTTTCATCTTTGGGCTTGTTTGGGCTTTACATTCTTGGTCAAACATATTAAATCTAGTTGATGCTTCAACAATGTTTACCATAATTAATATATAATTAAAAAGTAATTAGACCCAATAATACCAATAGACTATGCCTACATTTAAAAAATAATTAAAGATACTAAATTTTTGTTGCCTTAGGTATGGAAAGAAAAGAAGAGTATTATACGATTCAGGCAAAACACAATCGAAGTGGTTCTTTCTTTAATTGAAGCACTACATTGAGGTTGAATTTCTATCAAATATTTTGAATGTAAGCATAATTATATCAAATGACTTAGACTAATGTATTTAGAGTTTTGTTTCTTAAAACAAGGACCGAATCCAATAAGTAATCATAGGATACGTACCAAATTAGGATATGTGTACGTGTATATATATCGTAGGATACACGATCGTATCGTAGGATTTCAATACGAAAAGGATAAAGGGTAGGATACGTTTTGTTTTCAAATTAAGCAGATGATACAAATTGTAGGATAAATATCCTGGATCGTATATTTTTAACAACTATGATCTACAAGTAAAGGAACATCAATGACAACTCTAATCCACAAGTAAAGGAACAACTATGATCCACAACTAGGATACATACCAAGGTTTTGAGCAACAACTTTCGATGTGATGTGCTTTCGACCTTAGATTGTATCATAGATAGTGTCGCCTCAAGCATAGAGCTAGGTCGGCGGTAGCATAATAACCGGTAAGACCGGGTCGAATCCACAGGAACCGAATGCACCCAGCGTGAGAGTTGTCTTGCAAGTGTAGGTTTTCGGCCTTTAAGCGGCAAACTTAATTTGTGATTAGATTGGTGGAATTCTCTCAACTTTAAGAACGACTCGGAAGATTAAAAAGACTAATTAAACTAAGACAAAGTCTGTGGAATTTTAACAACCATGACCAAAGCTAATTCATTTCTATCTTGATAACCGTCTTGGGGCATCGTTAAATGCCCCCGAACGAAAGATTTAGATTTTAAAACCATTTACAAGAAAATGTGTTTACCAAATATTAGGGGTTTCCGGTACAGATTGCAAACGGATGAGTTGACATCGCCCAAAGCATCACATGTGCCAAGCAGTCAAACTTTTGGCTACGTGTGATCAAAGAGATTAATAAACTCACTATTTGGTACATAAAAATGAAAACCCAAATTTTCAGTAAACAAGCAATGTGTGCTATAGAACGAGATGGATGGATTAATCCAAAGTTATGGAGTGTTAATCGCCCCACGACTTAGCCTATTTAACTACTTAAATATTATGCAATCAATAAAGCCTAGGAATTTGTAGAAAACCAAGAACATGTTTAGTAAAATTGGAAACTGATTTTTGAGGGTAATCCTAGGTTTGCCTACCATATTAACTCTTAAGAAAATCACAAACAACAATTACTAACTTGAGTTTAAGAAGGAAATGACTAGAAAATAGATAATACAATTTAACCGATAAAAACGTAAACAAACTTAATTTATATAGAGATCCAACGAGTAGCTACAACATTAAACAACAAGAAATTAAAGGAAAATGAAGACTTATTTGATTAATCTAGAGAGAGAGCTTAAACTCTCTCCAATGGAGGAGAGAGGGGAGAGCAAATAAACTAGCCTAAAATGAAAGAGTAAGAAGTAAGAGAGAAGGAGAGAGGAGGGAGCCCCATATAGTCTTCCACTTCTCTCTCTTACAAATATCCATAAAGCTTTCACAACAACCATAAACTTGTCATTAATAGAAAGTGAAAAAAAAATAGTTCGAAGCACTTATGGACCGGTCCAGAATAAGTCCGGATCGGTCCGGAATCGTCTAGAAGATTTTGGGCAAATCTGGATTGGTCCAGAATAATTCCGGATCGGTCCGAAATCGTCTGGAAGACTTTGGGCAAATCTGGATCAGTCCAAAATAATTTCGGATCAGTCTGGATTGGTCTTAACTTGAATTTGACTTCTTTGATCACTCTCATTAGTTTGCATACTTTCGGACTTCCTCCAAAATACTTAAATAAGTTGTGCAACCCTCGGAGGAGGTGTTCCTTGGCCACTTGAGTACTTGTTCACTCCCGGACTCCACCGGAAATTTTTGTGAGCGTTAAGCACGACTCCAAAGCCATCGGCTTGGCTTGTGACTTATCGCATTCCCGGGCCTTAGCCAAATATTTATTTCTTGGCTCTTGAAGCTCGATGGCAGAGTGTCATTGGGCGCTTGACCCTTGAATTCTAGGGATGCTTCCCAAAGCGCTTCAAATGAACCTTATGCACGTGTTTCACCTGTATCTACAAAAAATAACACTACACGCTAATTAAACATATAAGACGCTAAAACATATGTGTGTGAACAAAAAAATCTAAATAAGCCTAGATATATATTACATTATGGGCTTATCATGATGTTCTTTACAATAACAAGTCACGTGCATTCGGCGGGAAACAGTAAAGGAACATTAATGGCATAGAAATGCAAGAATATTGGGTAGACCATATTCCAAAAACCAGGACAAGCTGACAACAATTTCAACGTGTAGTAGGTCGTAAAATGTTGGAATTAATTTAGAATTGGTAAATATATCAATTCACGTGTGACACATGAAAAATTTATGTGTGTTCATTGTTTGTTCAAAGTACATGTATTTCGTGTCTTAGTGTGTGAGTGTGTGGAGTCTGATGGTTAAGAGACTTTAGTGATTGTTCAATGGATGTGGAGGTTCATGTATCTTGGTGTGTGTGTCAAGATACATGTATGGTTTTAGTATGTGGAGTCTAGATGAATCTAATGCCCTATATAAAGGGATGTTGATCAATGATAATTAAGTTGTACTAGCAAGTATTCAATAAATAATAGTAGAAGATTATCTTGTTGAATGTTTAAGCTACTTGTGTTCCTTGGGAGCTCTGTACGACCCTAAGGTCGTACATCTCCACAATATTGTTAGTTTTAGTTATCCTTCACACACATGATTGTCTATGCCTAGTTATATAATTACTATTTCTCGCATTCCGTTGCGCTCCCCAAAACATAGTAAGTCATCATTTGCTCTCTCTTTTCTTGTTTTTCTACTTAAGACGTAAAGTATACTCCTAAGTGTTGGAAAGATTCTGTATTAGGCTGAGGTGGTTAACAGGTCCCTATTGCAATTTACAAAATCTCTATTGGCTGTGATGCACATCAGCCCCTTAGAATCTGAAAATAGCAAACTTTGCCCAAAACTTTGCCTCTTCATGGTTTTGGCCATTCTACACATCACTGTCATACAATTTCCGTCCATATTGGCAAAACTGTAATACAAAATGCTTTATCTGAGAGTTGAGATGCAAAAAAAGGCGCTCCCTCACAATTGCTTCATATTCGCGAACCATGTTTGGTTGTTCAAAGGGAATTAATTTGTGGGTAATTTTTTGGGTTTGTGTTCATTTATGTTTGGATGGATATTCATTTAGAATGGATTGGACTACACACAAAAAATGAGCTGGGCTAAAATTTACTCCATTAGGGTATAATTTTACATTTAAAAAATTTCCCCCTTCTGCACCCTACTTGGGCTACAGCCCACCTTAGCCTCCTCTACTTTCCGCCATACGCGTTTCTTTTTTTGTTTTCTCCATTAGAGAGTAGAACCACCTCATTTTTAAATTCATAGTTTACTAATTTTCCAAAATCAAAATCGGTGGACCAAATCATATCTCACAGTTTTCTAATTTTTGAGTCAATGTCCTAATCCACGACTGGACCAAAACATACTGATCCATTCAATTCGGTTTGGTTCGTAGTTCATCGGATGTTTTGTGCATCCCAAGTCAAATATCAAGAGAAAAGCCCAAACAATTAAACATGGAATCCATATCCTCTAAGTTCATCATGTGATGCAAAATAAGATTCATCACGATCTTCTTGAACGATCTAAGCCGTTCATTTTGCAAGTCTATATGAGTTCATCATCCTTGAAAAAATTAAATTTGTCAATCATCGTTGAGAACTTTACCCAATCATGTAGGAGATAAGAAAAATGAAAAGCTCATCCAATATCATGCAGGAGTTATGATCCGTTTAGGCAGATAGTAATGTCTGATCAATTTGATTTTTCACATGATCGATGAACACATTTAGATTATTTGACCAGTAGAGTGTTTTGACAAATATTGTTACTTGTCCATATTACGGAAATGCTACATACACAACAAAGTGGGCTAACAAAGTGGACAATAGCCCCAAAACGAGGTCGTTGGGGGCTTCTTGTTTTTTTGAAAACTTAGAGAGAGAGAGAGAGAGATAGAGGGAGCCTCCCATCGCCGCCAACACCTCCCCTTCGCCGGCAACCACCACCATTTTGCTAACCAACGCCGCCGCTGCAAAACTCCATAACCACCACTCGAGCTCAGCGAAACTCCATGACCACCACGCGAGCTCCACTACCGGCAAACTCCACAGCCGCCACCAAACATTGTTACCCAAACCGCGAAACTCCATAACCACCACGCGAGAAACTAGCGTGAGAGGGGATTGGGCATCGTGAGAGAGGGAGAGAGTGAGAGAGAAGAGATATATACCTTGGTAGTGGTGGTTGTGAGACCGATGATTTATCCGGAGGTGGAAAGCCGCAGGTTGGGACAGTTGGCAGTGGCGCAAGTCGGCGGTGGTGGTGGTGGTGCCTTCTTCTCCTCCTCTTCTCTGTGTATGGAGTTGATTTGGGGAGGAGGAATCCTGATTTCAATTTCACATTTTTATTTTTTTTAAATAACAGGCTCCAAAACAATGTCGTCTTGGGGTCTAAACTCATAATTGACGGTCCTCAAAGTTGTACTTTGAATTTCAAGCTATTTATTTTCCAAACAACAATGCGTGAATAATCCTTAACAAGAGGACTTTTTGATCTTGTTTTGTAATTTCTCTCCTTTATCTGAGAAAAATAAACAGTGGCAAATACTTTTGAAGATAATAATAAATTGAAGGAGTCCTGCAAATAATAAGATCAAAATTAATTTGAAGTATCGGGAAGGAACAATTCACACAGCCATGGTTTTGCCCCATCTTTTAAGCTTTGTTTGGATTAGGGGAGGAATATGTTAGGAGAGTTATACCATGCTTGGTAACGAACTTAATAATGTTCACCCTCTTGAGCATTACCCTAAGTTCTGTTGGTTGAAATAGTGTGAATCCCATCAAAATCGCAATTTAGAAACGATGAAGGACACTTTGTACTTTGAGCTGTGATTGTAGGTTCCTCAGGAGCAAGTTGAAGCGTGTGGTGATCAAGCATGTTTGCCGTGAAGCAAACCTAAGCGCGGACATTTTTTGCTAAAGCTGAAAGCAAAGATGTTTTGGGAATTAATGTCTTCATATTTCACCTTCTTTTATTGTGCAACGTTAATGCCCTGGATGCTGAATGAAAGAAACATGATAATGTACACATAAATTAAAATAATTCTTAGGTCTGCCCTCTCTGATGCCTTTTGGCTTTGATTTAAGAGCATAATTCCGCAGAAACTCGACGGTATAGGGGAACCATAGTTTCAGTGGTATTCCGTGAACAATTACTTTGTACATTTATTGTCAAATGTTAGGCCTGTCTCAAATCCATCTGTTTCAGTGATATTCTGGGAGCAGCCACTTTGTGCATTTATTGCCAAAGGTTAGGTCTGTCTCCTATCCATTCTCTGTCCATACCTCCAATTATTGGAGACTAAATGGATTATGTTATTATTGTTATTGTTGTATTTTTCACCTTCTTTTCTTAATCTTCGACCATGTAATTTAAATGCAAAATTAAGCATTGCATACAACGGCATCCGAAGCTCAAGGCCTGCATCCATTACTGCAACTACAGCTCAGACATATTGAAATCTGGGGGATCAAACAGTCTGCTCATGGCTTACAACGTCGTAACACAATGCACAAGCTTTCTGCAAGGGTACCAAAATGCCCAAAATGCATCTAGGTTGTTTCCAAATTGCAGCAAGAGTGCACTGTGCGCCATTAGCAGCAAAAATAAACTGCCATCCGAGATTCTGAGATAAGTCCACTAGGAACATTTTATTTATTTTTTGGGTAATTTAGCTTGAAATTAAAAAGGATTAAGCGAATATACAACTTACAAGAGGCATACCCCAGGAAGAACAAAACAAAATAAAGAAAAGAAAAGAAAAGAAAATTGCGTACTCCCCGACACAACTCGCCTGGATAGGAATAAGCATGAATAACCAGTGCAAAGGCTGACCAAAATTTTGGGTAATTTAGCTACTGCTGTGGGCCTGTGGCATTACGTATGGACCAGGTAATTGTTGTCCCACTTGATGGGCACAAGGCCAACATTTCTGTTCCATAATGATACGGGTACCGTACAATGGTTCACCGCTTGGGACCGAAGTATATTGAGAGGCCCCACCAAGGCTGCTTTTCGAGAAAGTAATCTGGCACCGCAATGCGTGTATTAGCTGTTACCACGTCTTCATCCTCCCTATGCGTGTATTTGATGAAGAAAGTACATGAGTCCTTTACTTTTAATGACAAACGGACAGATTAGGCCCACATAGGAGTACCAAAACGTTTGAATACATCCCCCTTTCTTGATGCAAATTTTTGACCAAATTTGCGTGTAATGACCCTAAAAAAAGGCACCACTCTGCAACAGATTCTTGACTTGGGGTGGGTGGCCCCACTCTTCGGCCCTTGTAATGATCCATCGACCAATTGATATCTCATTTCTCTCCAAAATAAATTACTACATCCGTCTCAATTTTATAATCTTTCGTTTTATCTTAATTGGATAAAAAAATATTATATCTTTCAATCAGTAATACATTTTATATGTAATATGAATCTTGTTTGATAAATTTTGATTTAATTTAATAAATAAAGTGTTCAAAATCACCTAAAACATTATAAATTATAAGATATAATAGTTTAAAAAGAACAAACTTCTCGTAAGAGACTATAAAATTGGGACGGAGGGAGTAATTCTTTGGATGCAAAAGAGAAATAGGTGGAACAGCTGTTTGATGTAGTCTGCACCGAATGGACAGGCCTGGGGCATGTAAAACATAACCCATTTACTAAGGGAGAGTGAGTCTCACTCTCCTCTTCTTCACTTGATTACAGATTCCCAGGACAACCAGGAGGATACCCCACCTTAACTTCAAAATAAGATACACAATCGTATGAAGAAGAGGAGAAAGGATAGGATACGTGTCTTGACAATACAATTCGAAGGATACATATCCGTATTGTAGGTTTTTTCACAGCTATGACCATCACATCGACGCAAAACTTACTTTTTTTCGAGAACCCAAAAGGAGAGCATCCAACACCTTGTTTGGAGAAACGAAGAAAGAAATGAAAAAATGTTTTTTCAAGCAAAAAAAACCATGAACCCCCACAACTTAACTCTCCAATTCGATTAAACGTGCCAATAAAAAATCCTCATTTCCAGTCATATGGAAGGTTTAACAAGCACACCTAGAACCATAGTAAATTACCCCCAAATTTCATTTCAACAAGAAATGTCTCTTCTTCTTTTACAACAGGAAATGCCTTGTGCCAACTTTTTCTTTTTTCCTCCCCTTCAATGGATCTTGAGGATGGAAAGAAAATAGGAGAGAAAATAATAAGAAGGAAAGTTTGAGAGAAAATAATAAGAAGGAATTGGAGGGAAAATTATACTTGTTTTTTAAACTTTTCTTTAGGTACCAAACAAGGGAAAGGAAATTTTTAAAATTTTCCATCCTCTTTCCTTTTCATCCCTAAGTTCCAAACAGAGCCTATATCTTCTAGAAGTAGAACGAATGCTAGTTGCTCATAATAATGGAAACAAACATTGAATGGCTAAATTGTCACAAACCAGATCAAAAATCAACATGACCCATAAGCAAGAGCCAAAGTTGGAAGTCAGCTCAAGCAAGATTTGGAAACACTTGAGAGAGGAAGTGATTCTTGAACTCAAACTGTCACAAACCAGACACAAAATCGTCAACTCGGTTCAGGAAATTTATCAAACAGGTGGTACCCATGTCTTAGAAATTAGTTTCCAAGAAAGCTAGGATTTTCTTACACAGAAGACAAACCAAAATGGCAAACAGAAATCCACATAAAAATCAGTATATCTGAATGTATCTAAAGTGTATTTTGCTCATGTTCAGAAGACCTTGAGCTCTTAATAAGTGATATCTAAATTCTACATGAGGGATTGAATCCCGTCCTGTATCGATTCGTACACGCGGATACATACCATTTTCGAGCCAATTCGGTAACTCAGAACTGCACTATCGATACTGGTTTGTAAATGAACTTCATATCTAGTACATCTCCAATTCTGAACTCAATAAGACAGTTCAGAGTTTCAAATACAAATTTCAGCAACTAA